>CM052344.1:2032966-2197036 GCA_028455595.1 Lasioglossum vierecki | reverse complement strand
AGAAATTTATTATTTCTGGTTGTTCAATGTTTATAACAATCCCTTTCGCCAACGATGTTAACCAGCACTCCATTGACTATCTGACCATGTAACTTTTAGTCAAAATAGACAATGGATCTCGAGATACAAAATAACTTTTAAACCATGCACATTCGCATTAATTTATTCAACATAAATACTACGATAAATTTATTGTTTCTATCTGTTCAACGTTGATAATAATCCTTTCTAATGCCATTCTAATTGTTTACTGTAAACTCTCTTTTACTCTGTTCTTCAGCATATTTCCTTTTCCACAGATCGATTTTTCGAACATTTTTGTATGAAAAAGTGTAAGGTAATAATTCTCGTTTATGAAATACTTTCAAAGTACAAATTGAGGTATCTCGTATAAAATTTAAAGTCGGAATCGATAATTTTCCTAAAACTATGCTTCAATACTTTCTCAATATTTCTAGGAATCTTTTGTCCTTGAGTTTTGCTTTTAATATTGTAAATTTGAAATAACCAACACTAAAACATCGTCTGAAATATCTGCTCTTGGAATACGTTCGGTGCAGTATGTAACAATTCATAATAATTGATTTTACCGAGGAGATACTAACCAATACTAACAGTCACTCATTGGTGCAATATGACTGCGTGACAGTTTGCCTTCTCACCGACGAGAATCTCCTCTGTAGCCTTCTGTACCGACGAGATTATGTCGATGGCTTTCTATTTTTTACTCTAGTCAGAATACATTCTAGAGGGCGTAAGAAGACATCAAATTATTCGAGAGACACGATCTCCCATAAGGCTGGCAGTCTTTAACATTATCTCGTCAGTGGCTATTCACTTCTCACCGATGAGAACCTCCTCGGTGACCTTCTATACCGACGAGATTACGTCGATAGCTTTCTGTTTTTTACTCCAGTTAGAACAAGTTAGAAATACATTCTAGAGGGCGTAAGAAAACACCGAATTATTTGAGTAACACGATCTCCCATAAGGCTGGCAGTATTTCGTCGGTGTTTGTGGTAATTTTACAGATGATAAAGCGATTAATTTCTCATCGGGACAAGAAAAATGGCGCCTCCACTCGGTAGGCGATGTAGCTCCTGAAGTTTCCCACATTCAACGCCAGAGAGCCTGCAAACGAAATTCCAGCGAAATAGCTAATCGAAAATTTTCATCGATAAGAAATCGAAAGATCCCAACCGCAGGATCAATGACTTCAGCTTTCGAAAATCTCGCTGTCACTCTGAAACCTCGTCTGCAAAACTACCCCGCAAGCAAATAACATAACGTACCTCGATCAAAAATATACTCGATCAAAACTGTCCGAAGAAACAGATTTTCTACAAATTCGGACAGTCTAATATTTTATACCTGCGTGATCGACAATCACTACATAGTAGCACAAAATGTTGTACACGCATTCATCAATATTTCTTTATATCCTCTGAATATTTAGCTTATACTTTCTAAATATTCGATTCTCATTTCTTAAACATGCATACGAAGAAGTGTGGCTTAAAAAATAGATTTTTCCAATATTTTTGTGCTACTAGGGAACATTACGATTTCAATGCATAGGTTCCTGATACAGTAATAGTGTCGAGGTACAGTATGGTGTACGAATGCAACAGTAAACAACATTTGATGGGGAATAGAGAGAGGGGGGCATCATGTTGAAGGGTTACGCGGTAAAGGGAACCGTTCAGCAGTGCAACGACACGCTCCTGAGAGTTGTGATCGAGAGAGGAGTATTCTGCTGGATCGCTCGTACCGAGGGAATTCGTCGAATTAGATCAACGTCTGTCTGGCTCGTTAAACGGATCAACAAACGACTCGGTCTCTGAACGATCGTTTAACCCAGTTGCTGCGAACGACGGAAAACGAAGTGTTCGTTGATTTCGTATGCGCCAGTGGCCGAGGTAGGATCAACGATCTACACGATGGAGGCATGCTCGCGTGGCCACTGAATTGTTCTCCGCGATAATAACGGCCAACGATAAAACCGATAAGCGCAGATTGTCCAGACCGAGGAATTTTTTCTGCGAAAACAGTAGGTCAGATATGACGTGCAGTTGCAACTATTTCGCCTGTCCACGCCACTAGCAGCATTGTTTTTCTTACCGGACGTCGTGCAGTGCAACCTAGACCAGGTAAGACACAGCGCAACCGTTTCCCAACGTTGCGTTAACGCGTTGACCGCCGGTCACCGGTGGGCGGTACTTTACTCGGAGAGGGCACGGCTGACAGACGGCCTTGGAATGAATATTACTTTTCGTTCTTGTTCACTGACAAAATTCATTTCGGGATTCTAAGCCGAAATATAATCGATTAAATGTTTAAAGGAGGTTAAGGAGACCGGTCAGTCCCAAAAGTAATTATTGGTCCACGTTACAGTCGAGACTTTAACATTGGTCAGCCCTTTGGACTCGAAGCAATTCGAGTTCCGATGTCAAGACATATCTTCCATCTAGATAATTTTGATTCTATGTAATCTCTTTTGCACTGTTTTCTGATAAATTTGGATTTCCAGCAAAAATTTGTAACAGTTGTTTAGTGAATCCTAATAAATTTCATTACATAATTTTTACTATATATGTAAAAAAACATGGAGTCTCTAGTTGCGTTTTTTCAAAGTTCAAGTAGAGTTTGAAGTGTTAAAATGTGCAAAGTTTAAGTTGCTATAAATATTAAACTAATTGCACGTAATTGCACTAATTTAGTAAGAATTATATCTTGTCAAATTTTTAAAAGTTTTGTTGCATTTTTAATTACCTCCAGAACATCCTTAAGGTCTTTTTTCGTTATTAAAATTTTATTTGTTGAACCGAATGAAACAATTTCTCAACGATGTCTGTTATTTTGTAGATCACGAACGTCGAGTCGTCGTATTGGAAAAACGTAAACCGAGTGGTCGAGGATCGTTGAACCAGCGATCGAGCGACCGATCGCGATGAAATTGGTAACTGTGAGAAACTGCAACGCGATACGAACAATCTGTTAAACCGGTATCACCTGTCTCTGTGGTTTCGAGCAGTGTCACGAGACCGACTTATTCATTCCGTTATCGTTATCGTCGCAACGAGCACACGGACTCTCGGTTATCGTTTGCTAAACTGATTTCTCGCCAGTAATAAAATATGCGTTCGTCATACGATTTCGAAAATTGTTCACGTACAGACATAATTTCTTTCGCAGAGTCATGCCGCTGTTCAAAGCTCGAGCCTCTCAGAGATCGCCGACGTCGGATAAATTAAATGGCGGAAGCCATAATGGCAACAATAATCACTGCCAGCAGAATGGCAACGAAGGAGAGCAGACGCCATTGGACGCTGGCACACGTGCGGTCCAGAAAAACAATGCGGAGGCGCAGGAACAACGTCGCTCGTCCAGAGTCTCCAGACCCCCCCTGGTCTTTCATTGTCAACTGGCACATGGCAGTCCCACTGGATTGATATCTGGCTTCAGCAATGTCCGGGAGCTCTATCAGAAAATAGCGGAATGCTACGATCTACCTGTGGAAGAAGTGAGTTGACCAATGATCGGGTAAAATGGTAAACCGCCGAGGTTTTCTTATTAAAAGGATACCCAAAACGATGTAATCTGGCTCACGATTCCTCGTCCAATTGTAAACTCGTTTACACTGGATTCCTGGATCGCATTATTTCGGATTGAGATCCGTGACACGCATAGTTGAACGTTTCAACGTGCTCCACGGGTAGTGCGTTGGTTCCGGATACAGGAAACATCGGTTACGGGCCGCGGCCTCACGTCACCACACACATCCTCCTCGAGAGAGAGACACGTAATAACTGGTTGTAAATGTTGCGGACACGTTTCCTATCCCGATAGCCACCGGCCATTTAAATAAGGACCGAATAGAACCACTTGTTGCCTCGCTTGCGATTCAGGGCCGCCGCTATATTTCGCGGGGTCCTGCGCAAATAGGCATCGATCCCAGACAGAGACGTACGGAATACCGATTGAATTCGCCCGGTCCTGCTTGCGATAGTGGCCAGTGAAAGTTGACACACCGCTAATGATACAATCTCTTGATAACGGGCGAGATGCTTTTCTATTTGCGACCTGGTGCATTTAATAGAGCGGGCCCAATTAACGATACACACTCGGAGATGAATGTATCGGCTGTACTAAATTAGCTTTGAATTATGTTGAAAGTAGTAAGTCTTAACTAGAGCGGAGAATGTATGCGGATACAAATCGATTGGAAATAAATAAATTGGGTAATAAGCTGAGGGAAATTAATCTGTAAGGATTTTAATGGATCATATATAGAGATCGCGTAGGGTGTCTTGGGTTCGGCCATGCGTGTTAGCTTTTATTAAAGAAATATAGCGTGACAATTAAGCTGATGCTGGTCCGTTTAATTCTCCGTGTAATGCGTTCATCCGATCGCTAATCATTATGCTCGCAACATGAACATTCACTTTTTACGGGGTCCTAACGACTTCCTCCTCTTTCAGATACTGTTCTGTACGCTGAACACGCACAAGATAGAGATGACCGAGCTGTTAGGCAGCCAGATAGGGGTGGGTGACTTTATATTCGCTCATAGGAAAGGTGAGTTGCTATTAATCTGTTAGTCTTGAGATCGTAGATCCTTCGAATCGAAAGGAACCTTCTATGAATGTTTAAATCTCTTCAGGACGTCCCAAGGAAATCGAGCTGGTGAAATCGGACGACGCTCTAGGACTAACGATAACCGACAACGGCGCTGGTTATGCGTTTATCAAACGCATCAAAGAAGGTTCTGTAATCGACAGGATAAAGGTGATAGAGGTCGGGGATCACATAGAGAAGATAGATTCGAATAGCCTAATCGGTAAACGCCACTTCGAGGTAGCTAGGATGCTAAAAGACATTCCTAAAGGCTCGTCATTCACTCTGAGGCTGGTGGAGCCGTTGAAGAATGGTTTTGGCAGCATTGGTCCAAGGGGAGACCTTAAAAGGGGGAAGAAAGCGGGTTACGGTTCTGGAAAGGAGACTCTGAGATTCAAGGCTGATGGCAGTGCCCAGATTGTGGAAACAGTAACTATCTTTTCCATTAAAAAATCTATCGATTCATCAATAAACATGGTTTGATTGAAACTGCTACAATGAATAGAAGAAACACAATCTCATTTCTTAATTGAAGACTAATTGAAGACTATCTCGCAGGTGGACGATGCAGCGACAGTGGGGATCGAGAAGATCAACGTGATCTTAGAGAGCTTCATGGGAATATACGACACTGAATTAGGCATGTGCTTTTACAACCTGTTGCTACAAAAATTATTTATGATTCGGCCTAGTATATCGTTGAATAAGTCTCTTCGTTTTGTAATGTCGTATATGTTTGTTTTTTTTAAACAGCTACACAAATCTGGGAGCTGTCGGAAGGCAAAGGCAATAGCATCGATTTCGCCGAAGCCATAGACAATTCCGATCTAGAGGCCTTTGGGTTCACGGACGACTTCGTAATCGAATTATGGGGCGCAGTTACGGATGCCAGAGCTGGAAGACATCGATGATGGAAACGACTAATTAAATTATGGCTACAGATCATTTTTAAACGCCATGGATTTGTACATTTGTTGAATGCTCACCTGCAAAGCTATTCGCGGCGGCCTTCGTCTTAGTTTCTCAATGGGACGCTGAGGGCAACCGAGAGACGTTGATCTTCGAATTTTTGGTTATTTTATAGTTTTTATCCTCAACCCCATTTTTTAACATTCAAATGAATAATAGAAATTTTGAAAAATGGGGCTACGAGCCAGAAAAAAGAACAGAGTAATTATTATATATTATATATATATATAATGTAAATTATTTCATTGTATGTAAACCTAGTGCAAACTCAGCACAGAGACACACAAGTCTCGAGATTGATCAAATGATAAGAAATAAACAATCTGGAAATCTCTATGTTTGAATTTGTCTCACTTCCCAGTTGAAAATTGATTTCTCGTGTTACTGGTGCTTAAGATATGTTTGTTTGCAATTTTGTTCTTTATCAGTCGATTAATTCCGACCAATAAGAGCCTGTTTGATTTAAATGCAAATCACGTATATAAAGTTTATCTACACAGTCGGTATTGATAACTATACGGAAAACGTCTTACATATATAACAAGTTTCGACATCCGCGCAACACTACGGCGTAGCAACCATGGCTTTTGCCATAAGTAGAGCAAGTTGCTTGCTCTTTCGCATCGGCGAAAGTTCGAAAAATTGTTATACGAATTTCAAGCTCTCGAGGGTACGTATAGATTGTCAAAAAATCAGCGAATCATTCCGTGGACCTAACCTGTACTTCCTCCCGGTACTTTTATTTGAAAAAGGTTGCGAGTGTCTATTCGAAATAAAAATTACCTAATTATTAGCTACACGATCATTAATTTCTTCTCTTAATCGTTTCACGAAGTTGAAATCGATACAACAGTATTTTTAACTTATTCAAATGTTCCATGAAATCCAGTCTGCTTATTAGTAATAATTTGTTATCTTGAATTACGTAACGCAGAGATTTAATCAATATTTTTATCATTGATTTTCGTCGAATTATGTAATTTAAATAATGTAGCAAACAATAGAAATGTAAATCAATGTTATGTTAATCTTACTCACAGATAAGCGCAGTCAGGTTTTCAGTTAAGACTGATGTTTCTGAAGTAGAAGAAGAATCTCGAAAAGCTGTACCTGTAGGGGACGGCAAAGTATTCAAATGTGTGGACGAAGTAATTTGCGACATGCCAGATGGTGCAAAACTGTTGGTCGGTGGTTTCGGACTGTGTGGAATCCCGGAGAATTTAATAGCAGCTGTTTTAAAGAAGGGAGTCAAAGATTTGACCGTTGTCTCAAACAACGCAGGTGTCGAGGACTTCGGACTAGGTTTACTGTTAAAAGAGTACAGAATAAAAAGAATGATAGCTTCCTACGTGGGTGAGAATCCTGAATTCGAGAAACAGTATCTCAGTGGGAAACTAGAAGTCGAACTAACACCTCAGGTGACTATTACAGATAATCAAAATTGAACTAACAACATAATAAACTTAATAGTTGACTATTCACAATGCAGGGCACATTGGCTGAGCGTATTCGTGCCGGTGGTGCTGGCATACCAGCGTTTTACACACCGACGGCCTGTGGAACTTTAATCGAAGAGGGTAATATCGTTGTGAAGTACGATAAGGAAGGGAACGCAGAAATATCTGGAGAACCAAGAAGCATGGCAGAATTCGACGGTAGACACTATGTGATGGAGACTGCTATCACTGGAGACTTTGCTTTGATAAAAGCATGGAAAGCGGACAAAGCAGGAAATTTGGTTTTTAGAAAGTCGGCCAGGAATTTTAACCCGGTAATGTGTAAGGCTGCTAAGATCGCTGTTGCTGAGGTCGAAGAAATCGTTGAGGTCGGGGAACTGGATCCTGATCACGTGCATCTACCTGGGATCTACGTGGACAGAATAGTAAAGGGGCCGTCGTATCAAAAACGCGTTGAGGTTTGTCTACATTCAATGAAATTGATGTAGAACATTTAACACGTTCCGTACCACGTGTACATATACTTTTGAACATATTTCCACTGAAAGAATGAAGCATTATAAAATCTCCAGTATAGAACAACATAAGTGTGTTTCGGCACAGAACGTGTTAACAGAGAGCCTTGATAGACAAATTAACACTTTCCCTATTTTCTTAATTAGAAACGCTACACGAAGGAAAATCAAAAGCCAAAGAAGGTCACGCCAGCTAGTAAAGCTAGGGACAGGATCATCAAACGTGCTGCTCTCGAGTTCAAAGATGGAATGTACGGTAAGGAAGACTTGCTACAGTGTTCTCTCGATAATCGTTCAAAACTAGAATAATGTACGTTATATTAATTGTTCCCACTTTCTTGAAATTTGCCTGGAAAACTTACAAATTGCATAAACATCCGCAGTGTAGTGACAATAAATAAATTGCAGCTAATTTGGGGATTGGCATACCGGTCCTGGCGTGCAAGTACCTCCCGAAGAATGTGAAGGTGACTCTGCAGTCCGAAAATGGTATTCTCGGTCTCGGCCCCTACCCTGATGCGGACGAGCTCGATCCGGATCTGATCAATGCTGGAAAGGAGACGGTTACAGTGTTGCCAGGCGCGTCGTACTTCAGCAGCGACGAGAGTTTCGCTATGATTCGCGGGTACCTATCCAATATTTCACGATTCCACTAAAGAATCGATGTTAGCTTTTAATCTTTTTAGGGGGCACATCCACTTAACGATGCTCGGGGCGATGCAGGTGTCTGAAAGGGGAGATCTGGCAAACTGGATGATCCCAGGAAAGTCGGTGAAGGGTATGGGAGGTGCCATGGATCTGATAGTAGCGCCAGAAACGAGAGTGGTCGTCACCATGGAACACAAGGCTCGTGATGGTGGCCCGAAAATCATGAAGAACTGCACAATGCCGCTGACAGGTAACACAGAATAAAAATACCGACTTGAACAACTGACTGACTATGTTTTCTTACCTGACAGGGCATCAATGCGTGGACTTGATCATCACGGACATGGCAGTGTTCGAGGTGATGAAGGGAGAGGGTCTGAAGCTGATCGAAATCGCGCCTGGCGTTGAAATGAGCGACGTAGTTAGCTCGACTGGGTGCGTGTTCGCGGTAGCCGACGACGTGAAAGAGATGAGACAGGTGGACGCAGAAGATTGTGAATAAAAACAGCGACTTGATACTCTTAAGTACACAATTGCAGAACTATACACACACATTTTTGTATAGCTTAGTTTAAGTCTACTATACATACGCAGTGAAATGAGCCGTTCAATGCTGAAACGGTGTAACATTTATCTGTTTGGCTCAATCTTCGTTAAGTAAAACAATAGTAGTATAATCTCAGCGTGGACCGCGTAATACCTTGTACTTCTTTCCCAATGATTAACTGTTTTCGACTCGCAACGTTGTCGCATTGAACGGCTCGAATACACGATAACGGCGGCTAAGTCTTCGCGAACGATGTAACATAATTTTGTAATCGAATAAACGTGTTTATTCTCGAAACTTTGCCTTGACCCTAGCCGGTAGAGGTAGGAGATAAAGCACACTGTTGAATATACAGAGTCCCACAGCGAACGCCAGAGAGATCAGCAAGTTTAGATCGACGTTGAGAACCTCAGAGATGTTCTCGCCCTCTCTAGTGAATCGTTCTATTAGGTAGGTCCTTCCATCCGGGTACCTGCATAGTTCAGGTACTCCGGGACAGGCGAAAGTCTCGTTATACGGAAGATTCAGGAACATTGGCATGTCGATGGCCAGTTGGTTGAGTGCTAGAGACGCGTACCTAGCTGGCAACGCCGTAGAGACCGCTGCCAGCCAATATGGCAGGCCCTTCAGGCTTCTGATTGCACCAGACCCCACCACGAGAGACGCCAGCGTCATGTACAAGACGGTTATGGCGCCTGTTACAGGTTTCCCGACTACCATCATCACTGCCACGGTGACTTGCTCGGCTGCCACGTAGCTGGCCCATAATACACCGGATGCGTAGGCCCAGGATGATAGGTCTAGCTCTAGGATTGGCGTTAGGATGCCTATAGTGATCATGGAAGACAGGAAACTGAGGGGCAGGCTCAATAACGCGTACGCTGTTAGGAACATGGCGCCGCCGTAGAGGCCCTCCCGTTTCTCTTGATAGTATCTGGCACGATAACCTGGGACTGATTAAAGGAACATTTTATGAATAAATTCAGATGTGGTTTAACAACTGGATGAGTCTACTCACAAAGTAGCGCCGTAGAGGCAATCCCAGCAACGTAGAACAACGTCAACACGTTGAAGGTCAGGCCTCCAGTTTGCAGGAAAATCCTGGACTGAACAGGCGTGGAGTGAGAGTAGAGGATGCTCATCAGCGCGACGGAGAATGGCAGCAACAGGAGCCTGGTCACGAAGTGTCCCAATCCCGATTTGTTGAACGCGAATGTCGCTGCCATACCTCTCCTAAGATGATTAAGTTCTGCAGTTAGTATAACTACAAAATTTCCGAAGATGGATCACTTACAAATAAAGAGCAAGGAGTGTGGAGAAGCATCCCGGCTTGATCCCTCTTCCCAGCCCCTTGTGCATGATGCCGAGGGGCGTGTCCTTCATGTTAGGTGGGACCTGTGGGGCCTCTTTCATATAGATCACGCCTTCAGCTTTGAACTTGTCGACCAGCACGGATATCTGCTGATTAGACTCCAGGAAACGGTCTCTGGAGCGACGATCGACCGTGGACAGGCACACTGAACATTCAATTTCCTGTATTGCTCCTTCTTCGTAGGGCCCAAATTCTCCAGATACTAAATAATACTTACAATAATACATCAGGGGGTTCTCCAGTTCAGGACACGGGAATCCTATATACGTGAAGTAGTCCAGCATGCTCCTAGTGGGCCCAGAATACACCACAGCACCCAGGCACAGCAGAGTCACCCGACTTACAAATGGGAGGACATCGGATCTAGGTGTCTCCATAGTGAGGACAACTATGGATCCCCTTCTGGTAGCATAGGACCAGAGCATGGAAACGATCAGATACGTATTTAGAGGATCTGTGTCCCAAGTTGGCTCATCGAGGAGCAGCAGTGTGGGATCCTTGGCCAGCTGAACACCCAGCATCAGCCTTCTGTATTCTGGTTTGGTCAGGTCATTCACTGCCCTATTGGCTACCTGGGACAGTGCCAGGTCTGCTAGAGTCTGTCGCACTCTGGCCTCCCTGTTGCTCAAGTTTGCCAGCCAGATGGCATAGGTTAGAGTCTGACGAACAGTCAGGCTGGGTAGCAAGTGGCATCTGTGGGCCACGTATCCTCCATGACGTCTGAACAGCTCTGGGGTCAGTAGGTTGTTGTTCAGAGTGACTCTGCCTCTTGTCTCCCCTTCTGCTCTGCCAGCTGAAGCATAGATCAAGCTGATTAGGTCCCACACTCCAAATCAAATATTACTATTAATATTATTTATTATAATTACATGGGTGAGTGAAATTTCAACGAGTAAAAAGATTAAAGGACGTCTGTCTGTTAATTTCAACTTGCCAAAAATTATTAAAGCAACAACGAAATTTCTACAGGGGACTTCTATTACCAAATTTCTACATCCATTTCCGTTTTCAAGATCCATTCATAATTCTTTGTCAACCACGACCTGTCAAACATTACGAAACAATCACCGGTAGCTAAATCCCAGGACACTCACCAATGACGTCCAGCAGAGCCCTCTTGCCCGACCCCTTGGAACCCAGGATGGCCAGGACTTCTCCACCATGGACCCTAGCAGACACATCCCTGAGCACCGCAGTGGGTTCTGTCTTGCTCACGCAGCTCCCTTCGATCACGACCGCTGTCGAGTGGTACACATTCGATATGTCCAAGGTACAATCCGACGGGATCATCTTTTCTGATTCACGGTTCGTCACATGGAAGATCAACTGGTAGGTTCACTCGACTGGACGAGAACTGTTTAAACGATTTTTCTTCCTGAGGTTAGAGGATAGCTGAAACGAATCAGGAGCCAAACTCGGGAGCAAAGTGTCGGTGGAAGCGGCTCGCCAGCCATTGCAACTAGAAGGTAACACTCGACAGCGATACCTGGACTTGGGAGTTGGCTTCGCGAGGTGAATGTCTCCTCTCTGGAGAGAGATTGGTGGGAGGTCGAAGGTACACACCATCAGCGAGTAGCGCAGCCACGTATCTACCTGACGAAAGCCCCCTGGATTAACCAGTTGTGTTAGAATTTTCCAGATACCTGTAAATTAATTATAAAAGCTTAAATAGATTGTTTTCTTTTAGTAAGGCCCACCAGAGCCCGTAAGAACTGTCCACCTAATTTCTATTTGAAGTACAGAGTACATGAAGTTATAAGAAAACGATGGATGTATTTCAAGTATCCCTTAGTACCCTGGTGTGTTAACCTTAGAGCTTGAATAAGCACAAATAAAGAAGAATAGGAGGAGGCTTGGCGTGAGAATTTTTTAAATAAGTAAAGATTGAAGTTGATGTTTGCTTTGATCTAGAGGTCGGAGGGGTCCAGGTACGGGGCCCTAGACGAGCGGGAGCGCGCCACTGCGAACTTGAAAGACGTAGCGTTGTCTAAGGAAGGGGCCTGGCCCGAGAGGGGGGTCCGGGCCCTCGGAAGGCACGTCTGTCAGAGAGGGCAGCGTTCAGAAAAGGCTCCATGCGAGTCAGCAAGCGTCGCACATACCGATCCGTTGTCTGTCGCGGTGTCAGTAGCCGCGGAGCCAAGTGATGCGTCTGCTAGAGACGATTTCCGTGCGGTTCGACCGAGTGGTTCGCTTGGTACGCGTCGATTCCATCGTCACGGGGAATTAGAAGAGATATCTGGAAACTGAAGAGACCAAACTGTCTGGATCATGGAGGAGCAGCATCGTCACCTTGACTCGACGAGCCTCGGTTGAAAGCTCATCGTGAACGTCGCCGGTGAGTCATTGTCGCGAAATAAGACTCTGAATTCCTCCCGACCAACACGCGGAAGAGAGAGAGAGGGAGAGTGAGACGCTAGATGGCTTCCTGAAGGGATTACGCGAGCGGATTTTCACCGGTCGTGTTGCGTGCGAGAGGTACACGAAACTTGGGGGAAAATCAGAGAAAAAGAGACGCGGGCGTGATAGAACGACCGGCACCGTCCCGGTTCAACGACTGCGAACCTGATTTTGTGGAACGAGAAAGCCCTGGGCCCAGGTGAAAGCGACGACACATTAGGCAATCACGGCATTCCCGAAATTTTTAGAATTTTCCACAACCCCTGATGGCCGATTTTCACTTGGGAATATTGTTCAAGTTGGTCGAGTGGGGCCTGGTTAGAGAAGAACCACCTGGGACCCATGGTGTAGATTGTGATTGGTTCATGTATGGATTGGAGATAGGTCCCAAATAATTTTCACGATTTTCTACATGATCATATTGATGGAAAAAGCTCTGGGTCGCTTGTGACCCGTAGCAGAAGTATAATGATAATAAAAACGACTTCCCAGTGGGCATTCGTGTAAATAAAGGAGTGGAAAAAACGCTATTAATGTAGAAAATTGTGGGAATAACGATGGGAACTGATGGAAGATAGTTGCGAAACTATGGAAATTGTATAATTAGCTGGAAGAACGTTTTGCATGAAATGTGTAAATTGCTGGTTTACAAGCTGACACGTTGAAAAGTCTGCGGGGGGTGGTCGTAGGAGAGACGACATTAATTTGGCTTATTAAATACGAGTCATTGTTGCATCCTTCAGAGGGTTGATATGCTTTTTAGTCTTCTATTTTTTTGGTAAATATTAAATGGATGAGATGAGACACGTTCTACGGGGGGGCCGTTTCGCGCGGGCAATTTGAATTTCGCCGTCGTCACTTTCACCGGGCCGATTATAAACGCTGTAACGCCCGAGGGCATCGCATTGAGTCATCCGAACAATGATCGCGGAGACTTCGATGCGCACACAAGACGTTGCTTCTTCTCTAACATACGCCACGTGACTCACGGTAGCATTTTTCTCAAAAATTTTTTATAGAAAAATCGAAAAACCTCATCGATTTACAATTGCCTACCACCTTCAATTTTTCATGTAACGCAACGATCCTGTCAGCAGCGTTCTCATCGCGTTTCTAATTGTGAGAGTGTTATGTTTACTTTTTTACACATTATGGCGAGGTGACCGGATAACTTTGATAACACGGAATGCGCGCGATCGATCCAGGCGATGGCCTGGATTAAGATCCAGGCTGTGGATCACGAGTGCATGATCCAGAGTCGAGCGTAGAAATCGGTGCGTGGGACAGTCCCACAGCCACCGGAAGAGATTTCGAAACCAGAGTGTGTGTCGTCCCCCACTTTTCAGGACCGTTGTGTCAAGTTCCATGCTGGCTAACGAGAATTATTAACACGTCGTTCACTATGGTGATCACCTGGTAAATATCGTCATTAAAACGAAAAACATATCTTCCCTTGTCCCCATCATTTTGTCAAGCCATTTACTGCTGCAAGAGCACACCTGTCTTCTAAAGACAAAATTAAATTGTGAACATGCGTAAAGAAACGTGAACACATTTTTTAAAAAATATGGGAGGGTGGGAACCACTGTGAATATTATTTTAAAAAATTTGAAGGGTTGTAAATACATAAGTAATACTTCTCCGAGCATCAATGTTCTTCCAAAGGGGTGCAAATAATTGTTGGCATGCTTGCCAAAGCGTTGCACGTTTTTAAAAAATAAGGAGGATCTTTGAACCTTCAGCAAGCTTCGCGGATCGTCCTTGCAGAGTTTGATCGCCGACAAAGGAACAAAGAGCGCAAAAATCCTTGCGGAATTTCGTCTGACGCGATCGTTGGCCTCGTAGCCCATAACTATCGCTTTTCGAAGCGCGAAAGTCTGAACTCGAACGGGTCGAAAAGTGAATTTGCATAGGCACGTACATACCTCATCTGTTGGTATGCGTGTCGATGCGTTTGTATGTGCACGAGCGGCAAAGCTAATGGTCGGCGATGAAAGCCAGCGGACCGTGAGTGGACGGTCGTTAACGAAAGATATCAATTAAATATCATTTTCCCACCATTGGGAGGCTGACGCATGCTCCACTGAGCATTGGACTTATGTCCTCGTCCTCGCTTACCTCGCAACGACCATAAGCACCTCCGAAACGTTCTACGATTTTCGTTTCAGATGTTCTTGTACGGTAAAAGCAAGAATTGCTGGTTTTCTGAAAAATTTCGAGCTCGAAATTGCTTCCAGGTAGGCAACCGTCGCAGAAACGGGATATGCAAATGAACAGTTAACTCGCATAGGTCTAGTATAGTTATCGGCCGGCCGAAAGAACCGTGACGCCTTACGTAAAAGAGCTTCCATTGACGCTAAAGGCACCGAACCACGGAAAACTAAAAGATTATGCGAATTTACATGGTGCTCCCGAGTTGTGGATCGGTCGTTGACATAATCGAAGTCCCCCCCGAACGATTCAAGTTATTTCGAACACCATTCTGGAATGGAAAAAAGGAGTTAGAAAGTGTGCAACATAAATATTTTTAGTGAAATTCCAAACGTAGTGATCTACAAAATTTTCAGAGTGATTCTAGATTTTCTGACACGGTTTTCTTTGCAAAATACTGACTTCATTTAGAGGTTCGATGAATATATTTCTGGGGCGTAAGAAACTGGAATGGAATAGAAATTACTGTTGTTTCATTTGTCTCGGTCGAAAAGGATGTAACGTATAATAGTTTCTACAGTTTTATATACCTACTCTTGCTGTGAATCGATTCAGCGTACAATGCAATTATAATATTGTAATAGTTGCAGGGTGTACGGTTGTAATGGTGGTAACTTGAGGATTCAAGATGGCGACGACCCGCAGACGCTTCCTGGATGCGGGTCAGACTCGTATTATCGCTGAAAGCGCTTGTAAAATTCACTATCTTGTTTCAAAACTCCCAAGATGATAATATTCAACGATTAGCATGCCTAAATCCCCTAAAAAATGTTCAGCTCAAAGAATGTTCGGTTTACCGAATAAAAATAGTTTTAGTGAATCGTTTTGGTACAGCATCATCCACTAGGTGATCGTAAAAAGTGAGAAAAATGTTAAGCAGGTGTTGCGGTGATTTGAGGAAAATTCCCCAGTTAAATGATAAACTGTTCAGGTCGTAATTCCTCCGAGTTCCACCATAATGGCAGTATCGGCTGCAAGAGCAGCGATTAGCGGCGCAAATAACGTAGAATCTTGGCTAGCGTTTCAGGCGATTAATGGCTGTACCGTTACACTCCATCATCGGTAAAAATATCAGCTGATGGTGGACGTCAGACCGTCTACGTACCCTAACTGTGTCCAATTCATCAGAGTCTTCATCAGTGTCTTCGCGTTTCACCTGGTGAAGCAGGTGCTCGACCAGGGTGAACGTCGGCGACATTAATAAACGTATGACGTGATAATTATTCTTCTGTTTGTCTGCAAAAATCAACTGTTCTATAATTTACTGGATAACGTAATCGATATTATAAATAGAAAATAAGAAGCAAGAATAAACACACGAACGACTACACTCATTTCCTGTTGACAAGTCTATCAATGTAGACTCGAGCGCGGAGAAAAACGTGCGAGACTGGTCGCGAGGAGGAAGCCGAGAATGCAAACGACGCGTGAATACGTCCAGAGCCGTCGCAATCAAATGAATCGTTTCGGGGAACCCGCATCGCTGCGAGTAGTTTATTTTTCGAGAAGCTGCTCAAAGGACGCTGGCTATCTCGCTGGGTAGCGAAGTACTAGCCGAGAGTCAACAGGCCTAACGGGAAACTTCGGCTCTGTTGTAAAAGAACGAAGTACCATCGGACGCTTAGGTATTTGCATGGGTCGTGGAAAGAGTAGCCTCTCACACTAGCTGATCCCGCGTTGTTGTTCGCAACGTCGGAACTCTTCATTCTTTTTTGACTGAAACGAATGTTCACACTTTATTTTTAATTTAAACGTGTAGTTAACTGCGCTATTAAATTCCCTATTCCAGAACGCACATTTTAAAAAAGATGTACTGTTCTACACGCTCTGGTTGTCCTATGGTGAACCCTTTTTAAACTTCTGATATCGAGGTCTGTTTTCACCCCCTACGGACGGTATATATATATTTTCTTTGAAATTTCAAGATTTTCATAGTGCAGGTGCGAGCATGTTTCTCAGCGAGCTTCAGTCCCGCGAGTTTTCTCTTTGGGCCCGTTTCGGGCCGGTATTCTGGTCGGATATTTTCCTTTCACGCTGCCGCCGCCGGTTAGAGGGGGAGTGAGAGCGACTGGCGAACAATTTCGAGCCTCCAGCAGCGGGGCCACTGATTCCTCAGGCTCGCCGATTATCCGCGTTTCGTTGTGCACGCGTGTTCCGGCTGGAACGCCGGGTCTCAGGCCCCGAATAGTATAGCTGGCGCGCGGTCGTTCTAAATCTATGGAAATATACTGTCCAGACTCCGCGAAACCATGGGTTCAGAGGCGTGGGAGCTGGAGCGAAGGTACTCGGTGCCTGGTGCCTTGGACACTAGAGGATTGGAGCCGCCGGCTAGCGAAGACCTGCACGCCTGGTCCATTTACAGGTAATTTCAACCTGGAAGGCGCCAAAAATTTTTAATAAAAAATTAATTTATAGTATTTCGAGTTTGACCAACACAACAATTTTTGGTTTGCAGGCAAAACCTAAACTCGGATTTCACGGACTCCGCCTTGGGGTCCGCGGAGAAGTCGCCCCTGCCTTACGGCAATTTCCAGCTGCGGGACTCGACGGTGCAGAGTATCCTCAGGCACCCTAGATACGGTCCGAAAAGTCCCCTAGCCAGCAACTCCTACACTTACCTGAAGTTTGGTCTTCCAAGGGTCCTGCCCCCTAGTGCACGCAACCGGGACGGGTCCAGCGGGTACGATTCCAGCGAGGAGGGTCGCAGAGTGTCGCACGCGGGTACCTCCGGTCATGGAACCTCTGCTATGCGATCTGCTAGGAGCGACCCTGACTTTAGGCATGTCCACGCGGCGCCCAGAGAGCATGCACACTCTCAGCTGACGGTGTCCAGAGAGAATCCGAGGTTAAGAAGTGCCAGCGAGGCTAATCTGCTTCAGGGAGGGCCTAGAAACAACAGAAGACACAGTATAGCACCTATTGATCCAGGATATGGGGTTCACGAACCTAGAGGTACGAACGGTTTGATTTGAATTGAGTCTACTGTCTTGCTTTGTATAATTCATTGCTAAAATTTTTGAATGATTTAGGTCATGGTATGCTTGGGCCGGAAGGCTACACCCTACCTCTGAGGCCTGTACCTTGTCTACAACACCCTCATCTTCAACTGAGAGGTGTGGAAGCTTCCGGAAGCGATGGGCTACCTCTTCTTCGAGGAATCACCCTGGAGGCCGGCGCCACCGAGGTCCTGGCCATCATGGCGACCACCGAGAAGGAGGGCAAGCACATAGTGGAGACCATCGCTGGCCGGAAACGAATCAAAAGGGGGGACATTCTTCTAAACGGGAAGTCCGTCTCCTCGCGTTCCTTACGGTACAAAATTGCTACCTTTCTCTTCCTCGTGAAAAATTACCCCTTTCGTACAACACGATTTTGTCAGCAGGTCCCGTGTCGCCTACTTATCTACAGAGAGCAGCCTAAGTCCCGGTCTAACAGCTCAACAGACTCTCAGCTTCTACATGCTGCTGAGAGGCGGTCCCAATACTTCCAAGCTCGAGGCCGAAGCTATTCTTCAAGAACTGGGTCTCGAAGCAACGAAACATTGTCTGGTGAACTCGTTGACGACTTCCGAGGCTAGGAGACTGTCTCTAGCCTGCCGTCTGCTTCAGGATTCTCACATTTTAGCTCTGGACAGACCCACCCATGGTTTGGATATATTCGACGCGTTCTTCCTCGTCGAATATCTGAGACAATGGGCCCACAGGGGCCAGAGACTCGTCGTCCTCACCTTGCACCCGCCCACTTACGAAATCCTGACGATGGTGTCGAGGGTGGCGTTGACGTCCGGTGGCAGGATCATGTACTCCGGTTTCAGGCGGGATATGTTGCCATATTTTGCGCTCGCCGAGTTCCCTTGCCCCCCTTTCAAGAACCCTTCGGACTACTATTGTACGTACCCTAGAAACAATTAAGATAAGGAAGTATCGGTAGGAACCATGCTGTTTTCTTTTAGTGGATCTAGTTACCTTGGATGACTTGTCAGCCGAGGCGATGCTGGAGTCCTCCCAGAGGATAGACCACCTGGCTGAGCTAGCCAGGACCAGGCTGCCTCCTCTAATTGATCCTGGACCTCCTGGCGCGCTACCGCCCTCTATCTCCAGCCCGAATATCTTCATGCAAATCTACGCGTTGTTGCTGAGAACATTGATCTACAGTCAGCCATGGACACTAACCAGATTGCTCAGAAAGATCGTGGTCTCGGCCTCGCTCAGTATTCTGCTCGGTGCAATATTCTGGGACGTTGCTGGGGACTCTAATCTCAACCTGAGGGACAGGGTGGGCTTCCACTATGCTAGCCTGGGCGTGTTCTTCTGGCCGCTGTGCATGATCGCCATCTGCGAAGTGGCTGACTGTAGGCCCAACGTCGAGAGGGACATCAAAGATGGTCTTTATGGTAGATTCATCTACATTCTGACAGAGGTTGGTCATCAACTGTACCTAAACGTGACACCAAATAATAATGGAACTCTTCCATTGGCTAATAATGCAAATTACGCCAGGTTCCTTCTTATTTGGTATAGTTATAGACACTGCTGCCAAACTAGTTTCTTCATTTCAGCTACTTTGCGGAGCTGTGTCCTGGTGCATAGTCTACCTGATCTACCTAGCACCTGGCTACGCTATGTCTGGACTCCACCTGGTACCTGACGAGACCCTGACCTCCCTGTGGAGCTATTTGAGCATCGGGTTGCTGTACCTCATCCTACAGCATCTGATCTGCATCCTCTTCGCTCACACTTGCAAGTGGATCTACCTGGCTTGCCTGTTTTCTGGGATTGTGATAGGGGAGATGAGCCTGGCTGGCGGAGTGACTCTTCATCTAGAGAACCTGCCAAGCTGGTACCAAAAGATCAGTCCCATGCAGTGGTCGTTATCCATGTTGTTGCCTGCTCTTCATCAACCAGAGGTCATGAGCAAACTGGCCAACTGCAAACCTAAACAGATTCAAAGGCAAGACATCATTGTACAAGCTGCGTGTGAACCACCGGACGGTGCTCTAGCGTTGTATGAGATCGCTCTGGAGAAGTTGAACGTGCAAGGGGAGCTGTGGTTGGGTATTGGAATAGCCATAGTTAGCGTACTGATCATGATAGTGTTCTTGTGCATTAGGTATACCACTCCTAAGAGACTCAGAACCGCGCCAAACAAGCCATAAATGTGCAATGAGTTCAACGAAGGGATGCACAGAGTCTGTACAGGGTGGTTCACCTAAATGCAGCCACCTATTAAGTGTCTCATTCATTTGTGATGACTGGACAGCGAATTTTATGTATTTATGACAAGAATGCGTTCAAACATATTAAAAAATGAAAATAAATTTCCATTTCGCTCCAGTTTGTTGCTATTTAGGTAGGCAATTTTAATAAGGGGAGATCGTTTGTTATTCACCTCGTGATTTCATTATGTCATAAAGAATTAAGGAGATATTTACGTGGCTACATTTCGGTGGACCACCCTGTATAGTTCTACTCGAGTCTCGAATCGAGATGAGATACGGGGCACTCTTTTGCAAAATTTATTATGATTTAATTTTGAAAAATGAATGTTGCAGCTCACTCTTTTTTCGCGCCTCGCGTCGTAACGGTCGTAATGGACTGCTCTAAAACTCGCGCATGCGCGTTAAAAGCGCCCCGTATCTCACCTCTGGTCTCGATAGATATATGTCTTTGTAGCTGATCTATAGAATATAGTCGCAATCTCACGAGTGCAATAATAGGTATTGTTTCGGTGGGAACGGTACTTTGTATCGAGAGTACACTTTTTTCTGTATCGTGTGTGTGATATGATCGTTGGTCTCGACCTTGTTGTCTACGTTGTTGCGACTTTCTAAAGCGACCAGGCTTCAGGAACTTGCAAAGTAGACACGCGCAATAATGTTCCGAGACTCGGCGGGCCATTGTATCGCTTTCAACGAAAAAACAACAAAAAAACGAAACCTAGTAGAGTAAAACGCATTTATCACGTTGTAATCAAACAATCGAAGAGAAGTGTTCTTACGAAATAAAAGCCAAGAAATACATCTACCTAAGCTGGTCGCTTATTTTCAACGAAATGTTGCAGCGGTGAAAATGGTAATCAGTTTATCGAATTTCTTCGTCGGCAACACAATATATCTCTAGCTCATGAGGAAGTTGACTTGACCGACTTCCGATTTAGTCGGAAGCTCCATCTACAATGTTGACTACGTCGATAAAACAATTTCAACTAGATTCTCAGTCGGTAAGAACGATCGTGATTCGTTTAAATTGAACGATGCAATGGAAATGCCCATAAAGCTTCAACGAAATGAGATCGTTATTGCTAATTGACTTCCGCTATTTATAAGAGCGGAACGGATGAAAAAAAATTAAGCGGAATCGATGGAGAACGTTTCCTCAGTCGAATCTAATTCCGGTTAAAAACGATTCTATTATTTATTAAAGCGGTGGACTTTTGGACTGTTGGAATCGATACACTGGCCGGGTAAATATATATCTGTCGGTTATCGCCACGGTATATCTTCTAAGAGATAATTGCCGAAGGAAATAGATAATTTTACAGGAAACTCGTTCGGCGATTTCATCAAATTTCATCGGACGGCTACTTCAGGACTTATCTAACCTCGATAATCGAACAATCGTCAAAATCAATTTCCCGTTTTTTTTATCGAACACGACGTGTCATCGATTAGAAATCATCGATAAGATCGGACGACTCTTTTCCATCTTGAGATTTTATCGTTACGGCTACTTTTATTGTTCGCGGAAAAATGTTACGGGATACAAATAAAAATGATAATAGACTTCTTTATCCTATAGAAAACGTCCGATAAGATAGAGCGAGCTGCTGCATTTTATTTCCGGTTGTAATCGATCAGCACTGTGTCCTATTTCGGTTACGTTTGAACTTTTTCTCGGCGCTATTTACAAGAAACATTTAAATGTCAGTAAGAAATAGAATTTTATAATTCCTTGAGACAGGCTCTCTTAATCGTTTGAGAAACTTAATTACCGGAGAGACAGTCCGCGAGATTCTAAATATAAATTGCAATGATGAAATTCGACGATCTCTCGCAGCTTTTGTATCGATCGAACCACCGGAAGTCGCCGTTCTATAATTCGTGGGGCGTTGGTTGCTGAAACAGGCGGGCTTTCATGCCTCGTGTTAGTATAAATGACACTTCTACCGTTATGCAACGAGTAGATAATTAATCGAACAATTAACAGTAATCAATTAAGTAAGTAAGAGAAATGAAACTTTTCTAATCATTTTAGAGTTCGTTGCGGCAGAATTTGTCAGCAGCACTGTTTCCAGTATTTTACAAAAAGTCAATGAAGGTTAGGAACTTCGGAAGAATCACCATACGAGAGGAAGCCAGTTGAAAACTGTCTGTTTTTTTATCGGACGGTCCATTTTCGAAAAAAGTCAAGTTTACGTACGTTTCTCGTGCTCGCGGCGAGTTTCCAAATTGGTTTTACTCTTTTTAAAAAACGAGGTTAACGAAAAACCGTCGGCGCTTTCCATACAACTGTTGGGTGATGTTCATTTGATCATCTTCATTTTCCTCCTACACATACAGTTTTTGAGAAATTTGAATTTCGAAAAAAGACGTATTTTTCGAGTTTGAGCATTTTTGTACACAGTGTTACCCTCTGAACAAATTTTTGAAATTTCATTTCCTTCGAACGTGCTGTCGAGCGGAAAGGCTTCTCCTCGAGATTATTTTTCCTAGCAGAGAATCAGAAACGCCGAGGAATCTCTCTCTCGCCACCGGGAATTCGAGAGGCTGTGTACTTTTTCCTGGAATCCCGAGCGCCCAGTCGCACACGGCCTACGCGACGGGGTTAATTACTCTCATCGGCGGAAGCCGGCGTTTACGACGATTGCTCATCGTCAATTTATACTAATTCGGTGAACGAACGCCGCGGAGGAACGGTCCCCGGGAAAAAGTATGAGAAAAAGTGCGCCCAAAACGAAAATATCTCCACGAATCCTACGTTGAATCCTCTAAAATCCATCCGGAAGTAGGTATCCCACATTCAAAATATATCAACTGCCTAGGAAAATTTTCGATTTAAATTCGACCTATTGATCGAAACCCACTGAATCTTCAATTCCGTTGACATTTGAATTTTTGCAGCTTCGTGAAACAAATTCGGAGGGCGATGAACCTAGGCTTATCTTCAAGCTCGAAGCTTTAAAAAACATATAGAATGTCTAGGAAGCTTTTGGATTTGAAGAAGAAGCGATCCAAAAGTAGCAGACCACGCCATCCGTAATCGGGACTACCAGGATGTTCGAAGTCGTTGAACCAGGGTGCCTCTGTTAAAATAGCAACAAATCATTGCACATGTAAACGCAATAGAAAAAAGGGACATATAACGTACGACCCTATAGAAGAACTGCGTGGTCGTACCCTTGTTTATTGGAAAATCAAAGGAGCGATAATAATTCTTTTCGAAAGCGCTGAGAAAGAACAGACACTCGAGTGCTCGCTAGGGGGTAGATAACGTGTTTGAAAAAATAGTCTTCCCAGCAGGCTGTTCCGGTTCCATTCGAAATTGAAAGTAGTAAAATCGGGAAAAAGCGTTCATTGATACTTCGAAGCCGGCGGATATAGTGAGAGCAGGGTCCGGAGGCTGGGAATAGCTTGGCGGATTTTGGAAAATATACAAACCGTGCCGGAAACGGTCGTGTAAATTAAACAGAGAGCTCTATTTCAGCAGTGGGTCGCTGATACTCCGCAGCTAGCAATCCAGGCGGTGCTCAATGGGAAAGAAAGCACTTTTAAAAGCCTAAAGGGCTTTTAAAAATTTTTTGATGCAATATGAAAAATGGAGAGTCGCAAATTAACCCTTTGCTCAGCCGATAGGTCATGTTCGTGAGGCTGTGAGCCGAGCCTGAAGCTAGCGATTCGCCAGTTCCGGAGGCGGCTGGAGACGTCGATTACCGGGTCGGATCGATGGTATTTTATTGTCGGGATGATCGGACATGTCGTTTCCCGCGCTTCTCCGATCGACAGAGTAATCTGAATACAGGCGGCCCGCTTCTCTGAATGACTCTCGAAACTGGTGCGCCCACATTCCTCCGGCCATGTAACGCCTCTCTACGGTGGCTGCGAGGCTGCCTATAGGATTTCATCCCGTTTCCCTTCGTGTCCCTGCTTGCCCCACACGCCTATTGATGCGGATGAAAGTGCGCGGCTTGCTCAAGGCCGTCGCCCCCCACCACCGACGTCGCCCACCACCGGGAATGCAATTCAATAAATTATATACCTGACTGTACCGGCGGCGAGCGGCCTGCATAATATAGAAAGTCCTCCACCTGATTTTATTAACCACTTTCGGGCCAGCTCCATTCACGCCCTGCCGTGACCTTAAACTCGATCTGCAAAACGTTCTCTCAGTTTCGCCGAATCCATGGTTCACCCTTGAAAACATTGAAAAAGGTACAATCTC
Organism: Lasioglossum vierecki; assembly: GCA_028455595.1. NCBI lineage: Eukaryota > Metazoa > Arthropoda > Insecta > Hymenoptera > Halictidae > Lasioglossum > Lasioglossum vierecki. The sequence goes on along the minus strand of CM052344.1, from coordinate 2,172,866 downwards.
ATTAAACAGTGAATCTCTACGATATAAAGCTTAATAGAGGAACAATTTGGCAACAGCGCGTGCCAGCAGCGGTGCTCAACGGTAGCCCGAAGTCTGACGCCCCCGCATCTGTATAATTGATCCACTGGCAACTGCGTTCGGTGCTGAGCGCCACTGGTAGCGCACACTGTTGCCAAACTGCTCCGCTATTTCATCAAGAATATAAATCGCACGATCTGTAACACGTTTCCAATGGACTTTTACGACCTCAATTTACAAATTTCCTTCTTCTAATTCCAGCGGAACAAATGTGCCAGCTTACACCACGATTGATAAAGCCGGACGAGACCCCGTCCAATGGGACAAACGATTTATCAATAGCCTTAACAAAACGAGAAAGAATAGCGAACGTACCATCTTAATTTTTTGTTAAATTTTATATAAAGTTAACATTAAATTTTGGAACGTACGCAGCGAGATGGGTCACAATTGATCGGTTTGCAGGGGTTTGAAGTTTGTCTAAACAACGGCATTCCATGGGCGCCTGTTTGATGGCAACACAATGGGGATCGGCCGTTTAATTAGCTCGTTAGAGAATACCTTTTCCGTTGGGGATCTAAGAATACACCGATGCGTTGTGGTGTCGTTGTGTAGAGCACGTGTGTGTGTGTGTACGCGTATGTACGCGCGCTCGTTGTACACAGGACGTATACTTTACCCGTTAATACAGGATGACGGGCACATGGTGGTAGGTGGGAAAGCGGTGCCGGAGTAAAATAATCAATGAAGAGGCGAACGGTACCAGGAGGGAGAAAGCGAAAGAACTTTATACGATCGCGCCCACGCGGAGAGACCCACCAGCTCGTTAGCCCATGCTGTTTTTATTTTTCCTGGCCGTACACGCATTCCCGGAGACCTTGCCAGGAATTGTGCCGAATCGCAGCGAGATCTGTACGATTAAGTATGACACCGACTGACCAGCAACGTTTCAGGTTCTCGCGTCGATGAGAAATCGTCCGTGTTCGTACCCTTGTAACTTCGCAGGTAATAATCGCACGGTGTTCTACCCGTGCTCGTTTCAAAGAGCGAAGCCTACGCTTTCCAAGTACCCTCGTTATTTTTCTCTAGAGTTCCTTGACTCTAGAATACACGCGTTACAGCGAAACTAGTCGATCTTTGAATTTATTTGTATTCAGATGTATGTAGAGAGTAGAAATTAGTTTTTTCTCGAGACTAGAGTTTTCGCTTTTGAAAATTTCCAAGAAATTTACTCTAAAATTGTTTTTTTTCAGAATCTAACTATAATAATTAACTTCGCCCTTGAACACAAGTAGAACTCTGCAAGATTTTTCTACGAGAAGTTAGAGGAGCACAAAGACGACCATTTATAAATAAATTGTCAGAGTATCGAGACGCGTGGTTAATTTTTGATAACGCATCAACGTTCGTTGTCTTTGAGGAAATATTCATGGTGGTTTTGGAGGGCTCTTCATTCATGGGTTTCGGGGGACAACGTGGCTCCTCGAACGACACGGAAAAGGAGCCAAGCGATGCTCGGTGTCGGCGGAGCTCGCTCGGCGAAGAAAGCTGCCGGATGCAGGAGAGGCGAGGGACATCATTATCTTATCTCGAACCATTTCCTGTCAACCTGGGGCCGCTTTTCGTGGTAATCACACGCGCACACGCCCACGCGTCCGCGGTGTGCACCGACACGTAGCCGAGCGCGTGCACTAATGCCCGGCACCGAGTGTTAGGGAGTATTGCTTCCGGTGCGTTGCACACTCGCTCTACAATGCGTGTGTGCGTGTTGCGCGTCTGCTTGTTTCGTGTTGGGGGACGTTTACACCGCCGTCGATACTGCTCGACTGGAACCCTTCGAAATCAACGACTTTCCACTCTACTCTAATCTCATTTCACCAGCGAGCTTGACGATTGCTTAAAAAACAAACAAAATTATTGTTCGGTTACACAACGATGTAACTATACATTCAATTTTTTAAAAATCATTGCTGGTCAAATGATTACAGTGTCGTAAACAAGAGTGAAAGAGGAAATTCGAAACTTCGTGAAAAAAAATTCTACGACAATTTTTTAAATGTCGTTTTAAAGGGCAAGGTTCAGTCTATAAATTGACGGTAGATTCCTCCCAGGAAAAAATTTTTAAACATTTTCACGGATGTTCGAAGTTGTAGAATGTTTGAGTAGAAACGCGTCTCGAATGGAAAGCATGGAGGCTTCAATGATCGTTTGATTTTCCCGAAGAATTTCGCGCGGATCTCCGGATCAATTCTGCGGAGAGGCCGCAGGACCCAGACGCAAATAAACGGCTTGGCGTGCGAGTTTTGTTTTCGATTCGTGGAAACCGTCCGGCCGTGCAGGCGGCTCGAAACGATCGACACACTTCCTGCGGATGTTTCCTTTCGACTCGGCGAACGGATCGAGCCGAGAGGGAGGTCCAGGCGAGATATTTGTAATGTACGGCGTATCACGACGGAAGGGAGCAGCCTGTGTTGCGGCTGGTCAGTATTGTTGGCGCGATCCGCTCTGCCAATGGAAAACTTTTTCTGGCTGCGATCGAAATACTCCTGGAATTTGATCACGTTGCGTTTAGTCTATGATCTCTCCGCTACAAATTCGGATGTCCGTGATAATTATTATTATTATTCAATATAGACGGGCGGAAGTATTTACAAAGAAAAGAAAAAATAGAGAAAGATACAAGACATGCGCACAAAGACAAAGAAAAGAAAGATAATACTTGTACAATCGATAGGTATTAGAATGCTGAGTAGTGGCATTTTAAAATTTTGCAAAGATTCAATGAAAAAAATCAATATTGAAAGCCTGTTTAAATTACATTAAAAATGCTACTTACATCATTTTATGTTAGAGTGAAGTATTATATGTATAATGAGAGACTATTTTGTATCACTTTTCAGAACTAGGCGCTGTTCGCCACCGAAAGTTATAATTGCTTTCCAACGAAAGTTTCTATGGAGGCGAGTGGGAGTGTTTAGAACGACTGTGTAAAGTAGCAAATCGTTTCTGTGACGAAACGAGTTGTCAGCGAGAGAGTGAGAGAGAGAGAGAGAGAACGACAGTTCCAAGGGGCACGGCCTACGCTAACAGTATGACGCAGCCTAGAGTTCGAATCCCTGAATGACGAATCGAATTCGATCGCCACGAGTGCCAGTCACGCGAGATGCTAATAAAACAAAGGTCCGCTGACGTATCACGACGGCACTCTTTTTCCGGAAAATAAAGAGGACTCGCTCCGGGGCTACCTGTACCCGACTACAATTAGCACGTGCGAGGCGTGGGACGTCGACGCATTTAGCAGCGAGTAGGATAAAGGTATAATTATACTCGATCGAACTAAATAAAGGGCGCGCGTGTCTGGATACCGTTTCGAAAGATCCCAATCCAATCTGGAAATCTGCGAAAATCGATTTCTGTAGCTCCTGAACCATGGGAGCGACAGGCAATCAAAAATGCCCGGCGAAATTCAATTTGTTATCTACGACACTGTGCAAATAAGAAAAAATTTTTTCCAGGTGGTCCGGATCGAAAAATCTCAACCATTGAGATGTTGACATGAGGTTCGAACTAAAATATATTATAAAACAATCTCTTTCAAATAATACATGTTAGAATATATTTTTTGTTTAATTTTTTAGTTAGTTATTTTTATAATTTTTGATGTAGTTGTTGAATCATAATATTGTATAATAATATTCCAGGAGGATATATGAAATCTTTAACCACTCTTTATTACGGTAAAGAAATTTTGATTCAATGGAACGTGATTGGACCCATTTTGTTTTTAATTTAGAATACAGTTTGTTAAAATATTCCCTTTTTTTAGTTGGACGAGGAAGCTTGGCACAGAGATCGTCAAAGTGTGCAGACCTCATCGAGCACGTCGTCGATTTTTATGGCGGTCACACCGCCGCCAATGCGTACGCTAAAGATGACGTAAGTGATACCTGTTGATGACCTTAACAGGTGCGCATACTTAATAACACCGACATTACGTATTTCGTGATGCAGTCGGAAGTCACCGGCGCGTTACTCAATCACGATTCTACATAGCGCGCGTATCATGCCGGGCTGCATACTGCACAACGCTTTTCTCACGGACAGCTGACGACGTACGATCGATGCAAACGACACGCCGCAGTCGTCCAATCATACAAATTTAATGCACGACCGTTTTCCTGTATCGCGATGCCTCGTTCCCTCCGTTGCGTCGCGTTACGCTGGCGCTGCAGACGTGCTAATCTCTACCCCCACCACTCTTACGCCGCCATCTTCGATTCTTTATCCAATCAGAGCGTCGGGAGAATCTCGTCCGCTGCTCTCGAACGTCCCTGACCATAGAACTCGATTTTCCAAACAAAAAAAAAATAGGTACACTACATAATGTACCCTGGAAGTTATTATAGGTGCGCAAGTTGCGTGGAGAGCGCCCTGTATATAGATAAAATAGATTAAGATTATTATTTTAGCAGACGCATAAATCCGTTTGTTCAAAAACATTCGAGATATGTTACTGTTTAATTACACTACGAAACAACTGAGTTTTACAAAGATCAAAGTTGCTGGCTTTACAGTCAAGGATAGTTAAAGATCCCGGCAGCGTAAGAGTGTTATCAATCGCGTTATCGCGTTCCGCGAATACACAAAAAGAACGAGCGCATAAACACCGGCAATCTTATCAGCTGTACTCGATACAAATGCGAGCGTTTTGATTAACGCCTCTCTCCGTTGCAGGTAGAAGCCGATTCACGCAACCTCCATTCAAAGGCGGCTGCATCCGAGAGAGCCGCGCCGCTGCTGGAAGCGTAGAAGACTCCCAGGGAGCGGATTCATGCGGGAACACGTGTCTCCATTCAGAGAGTATAGTAGCAGTTACGCGTCGCAGCGTTTATGTAAACGGTAGACAGGTTCCAGATCCGATATTTTCTCTTGTCAATGACTAAACAAGGAGCAACCGTGTGTCTACGTGACTCACCTGCAATCTGCGAACCTATCGTGTCGCTCTACTGGCTCCGAGACACTGACGAAACTGTGGCGGGGGCCAAGGGGAGACAGTCCTTACGTAAATTGTAGACGGCCATTGATCGCGCGCGTCGCTACGGGGGGAGGCGACGTGACTCGCTGAAAATCAGGTGATCGGTCGGAATTTTTTGCTCGGAAACCGGACGACCGACCTTCGCGAAATTTTTTGAGAATGTTACTGTACTATCGAAGTAATAACTGAAATTTTTTAGATTCTATATGATTCTATATGATTTTAAAAATCATATAGAAAAAAAGGCACATACAGGTCGAATCGAGTAACCTCCTTCTTTTTCGAAATCCGTTAATAATTTCGTCACTGTCAGAGTGTTGTATAGGACGGAAATATTTTTGGAAAATCGATTGTTCGGATTCGATGCCCACGGGTCTCGGATTAAAGGAGGTTGCAGCGAAGTGGTCTTATCACGCGGCTCTCCCACGCGATCGAAATTCGTCTGGTTGCACGGACGTGCTTTTCTGCGGCACGGCGAAGGCCACCGACACCGGTACAGCCCTTTTAGTCTTCTCAGCGTCCTTCTCTGTCACTGTCCCCCGCCCCGAGTGACGACGCTACGGTTCTAGGGGTCGCGCGATCAGGCGGCCCTGCGCTGTTCGCGTGATCGAACGTGAAAATCTTCAACGACAGCAGCCCAAATGAATGGAATGCCAGCCCACGCCTGAGAGCCGTCTGATAGGCTGCTCGATCCGAGGTGAGGCTTCACGTACACACCACGCTGAAGCCGGCAGGGACGTATGTCCATAGGGGCGTTCTGATTTACACCCCCACCTACAATCATTTTTTTTCTAACAAATAGAACGAATCCGCTGTATTGATTTTCAGCGCGTGCATTCACTACTATTTCAAGTATATTTCTCTCGAGCCGAAATATTCAAAATTGTCGAGACTGAGACAGGGATGTATTTTTCGAGAAATTCAAGTTTTCATTATTTCGAACGCAGAGAACACTTAGAAGTAAATGTATTTTTAGTTTGTGTGACAGCAACGGGTCTGCAGAAAACATTCTCTCGAGAATATACATATGAGAAAAAAACAATGCTCCAATGAAATGTATGCTTGAAGAAAATTGATTTTCAAAGTTGTATACCAGAATATCTTAATGGGCACAGCCCCTTGGAAAACGTTCATTTATCGAACGGCACAGCTCGGGGTCGCGAAGCATCTCCAACCCTCTGTACACCTCCGACGACTCACCTACTCTTGCATTCAATTTTTAATACTGCTTGCTATCAGCAACCTGAAGCCTCCTTCAACCCCTTGGCTGTATAGCCGATATATATATTTCTGCTATTACTACATAGAAAAAATGAAGCATCACGTTTTTTTAACCGACTTCGAAAAAGAAGGAGGTTACTCAATTTGACCTATATATGCCTTTTTTCGTGATATAATTTTTTTTTGATAATTAAATTAAGTCCCTGCAAGATCGTACAAGGGGGCTCTTTTACACAATCCAATCAGCTCTCGCGCTATATTTGTGTCAGAACTATAGCATCCCTGTACGTCCAGGGTAAAGAATTGATCGGTCCGATAAGAATTCGAACGCTATCATAGTCCATTAGCATAATGAATCGAGGCCCCTCGTAGAAGGGTGTGGGGGGCCAGGTAGTGGTCTGTGTTGCAGGCCAGGTGGTTCAATTCACACAGTTTCATTCATGTTTTCATGTTCATAGATCCGTCGAGGGGTTGTGGAGAGGGGACACAGGGCTTTCGAAAGCGGTGTGGCGGTGGGCGTTATTGTAAATAGGAGGTCGGTCAAAGACACGGGTTGCAGAAGAGACGGTGAGTGTGTGGTGGTTGGGTATTGCAGGGGGCGCTGGGGTTGGTTGTGCCGCGCCTGCGACGACGCCGTGAGCACCACGTGCAGGCGAGTGTGCGTGTAGGTCGATACGCGGCGTAGACTCTCGGAGACGACAGGGGGCGACGAGGGACGAGTAGGGACGACGACGACGAAGCGAGGCGACGGTGGGGTTTCTCGTAATAATATGCGCCCACGCACGGTTGAGACAGTGTGCGAGACCGTGTAGTGTATCCCCCCCACTTTTGATGCGTCCCCCTTATCGTCCCTCCACCGCGGGGTTTACCGCCGTGTAATCCCCTCTCCGTCCCGTATCGTCGAACGACTCGGTCAGCGCCGACCCTCCGACCCATCTACCCACGCCTTGTTAATGAAAACATCTTTTGTCAATGAACTGACGTCAGTCTAGCCGGGGATTGGTCGTTGCACGTGGACCACGTGACCACGGGCCAATGGGCGACGAGTCCGGGCGCCCCTACGCTCGGCAACCCGACCGCCATTTGCCCATTCTGTACGGGAGAACGGTCGAGTTAAGGTGTGGCTTGCGGCGGGCTGGCTGCGAGAGGACCCGAAGGAGTGCGAGGGAGACAACGGTACAGGGTCGTGCGGTGTGTTAGAGCGAGACGGTCAGACCTAGGAGAGACAATCCGTCGTCGTTGGTGCGCGAAGATAGAGTGGGAAGAGGCGCGCGGGGTGAGAGCAAGAAAGAGAGAGAGAGAGGTGACGACGGTGTGTATAGAGAGAAGAAAAAAGAGAAGAGGAGACGGCAAAAGCACGACGACGGCGGAGAGAGCGGACAAAAAAAAGGGAAAAAAAGGAACAGGAAGTCGAGGTACGGCGGCCGAGGGAAGACGCGTCGTCGAGGCGATGCTGGAGGGATTCGTGAGGTGAGGGCGACGGTCTGCTCTCGGGCCGAGTACCTTGTTTCTAGCTTTGGTCCAGCGTGCGCGGAGAGACCCCGAGCAGCATCCCCTTTTATCGGGAGAACGTGTGTGTGTCTGTGCCGCCGTCGTCTGGCCCCGAAGGTTCGACGCCTTTGCTAGTCTTCCGGAGCAGAGACCAGGACACAACGCACGCACTCGACGCAAGCACGCGATGCCACCGAGGATCCCGTGGAGCGGAGAGACGCGAGGTTCCCCGGAACCCCGCGCGAGATAGACAGATCGGATCCAAGGCTCGGGCGGCGTGGATCATGCGTTTGCCGAACGGCACACAGTCCGCGGCTCCAGCGTTAATTGGGCCTGTCGTCTTTATTTACGAGAGGATCAATAATCGAGACGGGCTGGTGCTGCTGCTTGCCGCGGGGAACCGGAGCCCGACGAAGGAGGTGGTGGAAAATGAGGATATGATGGAGTAGAACGTGCGCGGCCCCCGTACACCACTGCCGCCAGGAAGCGGTGGCCCGACACGTGAGAACGTCCACGAACAAGGACCCCAGACTAGTTCCGCAAACACATGCTCCGCCACGCAACTACAAGTGCCATTTCGCTGCGTCTCCAACGAATTCCCAGCTCGCCGATTACTCCTGGCCCCAAGCCGTACCTCTGTTCACGGTCCATGGTGTGGAGCCATGCGCCAGCACCCTGACCGTTTCGTGGCAGCAAGCGGTGCAAACGCTGCCGGACAGTGCCATAGGGTGACAGAGACCCGTGGAACACAGCAAAGCCTGAATACCTGACGTAACGAGAGCCGAGGTAGCCTTACCAAGCACGATGGGAGACTACGAGGTTGCCAGCAACGGGAAACCACCTCTGTGAGGACGGAACCAAGGCCAGTCTTGTCTCCCAACGAATTGAAGACCAAAGAAGCATCAGGAATAAGAGTTTAAAGCGCAGGCAACAATGCCAGGAGGTAACGCTATGGAAGAGGATCTCGTCGGGCCTGATTGGCTATTCAGGGAGCTCAGGTCGCAGGAGGGCCCTGGCAAGCTACTGATCCTCGATTGCAGGGTGCATTCCGATTTCTCCGAGACCCATATTAGAGGTTCGGTTCCTTTAGCTATACCTAGTATCATGCTGAGACGGCTGGCGGCCGGCAAGGTCGATCTGCTGTCCACCATACGGTGCTTAGATCTAAGAAATAGGGTCGAAGTGTTTCTGTGTGGAGACCAAAACAATAGAGGAACATTCGTGTTGATCGGTGACTCTACAGACCCTGCGGGACATCAGGGAGAAACTATCCAGGTCTTGAGTCGAAGACTTAGGAGCAGTGGAGGATGTGTAGCTATTTTAATTGGTAAGAATCAGGAAACAATTGTTTTATCATTTGCAATGAGTCGAGTGAAAAGTTTTAGTGGAAACTGGAATTATGTAATATACAGAATAAGTCCTTCGTATCCATCAATTGAGATAGTTTACAACAGTTGTGAATGAAATATTGATCTGTGCTAAGGGTATAGCTATTGAATGAAACACACTTATACCTGTGCTATAGTTCACAGAGCATTCTCAAGTTAGAGTTGCTCCTTGAAACAAGCAATACACATTTCTTCTTTTTCACAGGTGGTTTTAGTGCGTTCAGAGACAAATATCCTGAATGGTGTGAGGTTAGTCAAGTTGGAGGTGAATGTCCTCCTGGTCAGGATTCCAATGACGGTGAATTGATGGGTCTGAGGTCTCTTCGGATATCTACTCCACCGACAAGGTCTTACTCAGATTCTGATAGCGATAGCACTTGTGATTCTGTCGGTTAGTATTGTTGTATATACATCATTGAAATACCGAAATCCATAGGGAAATGTAACTAAGTTGTATGCGGATGTTGTCTACAGGACCCGAGGAGGATAAAGACTTTCCGGTTGAAATTTTGCCTCATTTGTACCTTGGGAATGCAGCCAACAGTGGGGACAGGGATGCGTTAGCCCGCCACAGGATACAGTACATTCTCAACGTAACCCCAGATTTGCCAAATGTATTTGAAAGCGCTGGTTCGATAAAATACATGCAAATACCCATAAGTGATCACTGGAGCCAGAACTTAGCTAGTTTCTTTCCACAAGCAATTCAATTCATCGGTAAGTTGGAATGACTGCAAAGACAGCTATATATTAGGCAGTCCGGACATTCTGTAAGCATCCTACGAATTGTAGACATACTAGACAAGGGATTGGACTAGAATCCACCCGGTGAATTGTTTGGTAGATTAATGGGTAATTTGCGTTGGTTTCAGAGGAGGCACGGAGCTCGCACAAGGGCGTGTTGGTGCACTGTTTGGCGGGCGTGTCTCGATCAGTGACGATCACCGTAGCCTACCTGATGCACAAGTGCAGCCTGAGTCTGAATGATGCTTTTAACTTAGTCCGTAGTCGGAAGTCGAACGTCGCGCCGAATTTCCATTTCATGGAGCAACTGCACAGCTTCGAGAAGGAGCTGAGGGACCGTGGGGACCGTAACAGGGGCAACGAGCAGAGGTGTATCGGCGCGTGCAGGCCCGATGGCCCGTGCAACTGTCCCGCGCCGAGTTTTCTCAGCCCGATCGATCTGGGCCTCAGTCCCGATTCAGGTATAGAGTTCGATAGATGGGCGGCCAGCACCCCGGCCGAATGAGACGGGCCAGGGGGGACCCAATACAAATTTTAGGTCCCTCCTAGTGCGCCCTATGCCATATAGTAGAAGACCCCGAAATTGAAGGGTTAACGGGAAACGAAAATTTACATTCTGCGACATGCGGTTCCGGCGAACCTGTGCACGCACGATCTAGGACACGATCTACATAGAAAGAAGGAGAGAGATCCATTGTTGCTCGTCGCGTGTGCCGGCGAAATTGTTAAACGGCTCAGCCTTTCCGCTATTTTTCTACCAGACATACTTTCTCGCGAGCCATTCCTCTTCTTGTCACACACCGCGAGAGTGGCTACTGAGCTTTTTCTTTTCCGAAGCTGTACCGATTTTCACTTTGTTAACCCTTTGAGGATCAGCATTTGGATACAGTTTTCGTACTCTTAATTGTTGATAGTATGGTCTGCTCCTCTGGGGAAAGTGATTGCGAACTGTCTCTTGTAAATACTGAAGATTCGATCGATTTTCAAGAATTTTTTTCAAAGCGATGATACGTCTTTATAACATACTTTTTCTGTAATTGATTTATATATCTATTTTTAACTGCAACATGAAACACTTGTTTCACACTTTGAGAAAATGTTAGAAAAGAAATCGATTTTTTATCCGTTCACACGAGACAGCGCGGTAAAATTATATATCCAATAAGTAGGAACCAAGTAAAACTTTCTTTCCTGTTTCTAGTAATTTTTAGTAAGTTGAAGCTACATATTTATTTACGTGCCCTTTTGGGTTTTATTTTCGCGAGGCTTCTAGGTGGCCTAGCCCCTTAAGTTAAAAATCGTTACACACTTTAAGCCAAGAGGCTTCCTGTAAAAGTGCTTTTTGATATTTTAAAAAATCCTCAAAGGGTTAGTGCGACGCAGGTCGTATTCGTAGCTTAGGGGGAGAGAGAGAGAAAGAGAAATAGCGTTTCTCTGTGACTATTTCTTTGTCTGAGTTGGTCGCGGATAGCGTTGATCACTGAAAGTATTTTATAATTGAGCGCCGTGCCGATTCCGAGGGGTGCGCTGTGTTGTGATTGTACGTTATGAGATTATGCTTCCAAGTTTCGAGATTTTTCCGTGCAGATATCGTCATAGTGTTCGAGACAAGTGTTGAGTTCGTTGGTCAGCGCTACGTTGCCCCACACCCCTTCCAGTTCTCCTCACCCCGATACAATTTCTAGGGATACATTTTTATACGTAACACTATACTCCTCGAAAGACGAAAATCTATATTTTTAATACTTACTCCCTGAACCCTTCAATTAACGAGGCTGTGTTTGTTTAAATCATCGCAGACGATGCTTGTTGCCGTCAGACCTGGGCAAATTCTATCTGAAATGAAAACAAGAAATATTAGTTTATTTCACGCCGTTATTTCCCATACTGTTATTTGAAGTAATAGCAAAATTTCAAGTAATTTATTATTTTGTTTGAAATTTGTCGAATGATTTTTGGAATAATATTCAACAAAATGCATAGTTGTAAATAGACAGCAGATTTTATGCATTTATCCGAAAGATATGAATATTACGAAAGGAAATAAATTTCTATTGCACTCGAATTTGTTGCGATTCGCGTAGAAAATGTTTATTTCGCATAAAAATCTGCTGTCTAATTACAAATTAGATGAAACCAGGTCACTGAAATATAATTTTGAAGAACAATTTCAAAATGACCTAAAATAATATATTATTTGAAATGGTATTTGGAATAACGTCATTTCAAAAATGCACAGATCTGATTACTGTCAACACAGAATTCAATCAAGTCGCAAACAAGTAATTTCTCTAATTACATCGTCGATCCTAGGCAATCACGTGTAAAACTATGAAAAAAAGAAAATTAAAGAGAACGAGCGAGAGAGAAAGAGATCACTGCTTGACACACTAATTTTTAAGTTATTTGAGGTACAAAAATTTGAAGAATGTCTCGTACTCAACAGTTAGATGATAAAGTAAATCTATATATATATATATGTACACATATGTAAAGTAATTTGAAACTCAAGCGTAATTTTTGACATAGTTTTTCAATACACAAAAGTGACTTATCTTGAGAAAAGGGTATTTCTCGGTGTACGCTGACTTTTCCAGGGAAAGAAAAAAAAATACACGAAGAGTCGCGAGCACGTATTTTCTCGAGCGAACATCTCGGTTAAATAAATTTAAGAAGTACATCTTATGCGGATCAGTGCATTTCTATAGGGCATTCCGAATCTCTTCTACTTCCAAAAACGAAAATCAGGGTCGTCGTGCACAAATACAATCGTTCTTTCTTTTGTCCATCTCTAATCGTAAACAATTGATTTGATCGTGGGGGGGCTCAAACAATTGGACTGCAGACGTTCCTGCAAATTTCCATTTTTATATCAACATAGCCAAGAAAAAATTCAACTAGAACTCTAACTAAAAGATAATCTACATATTGAATCGACTTTTGTATTTTACTTTCTTTTTACAAACCATCAGTGCAAAAAGGTCAGTCCGCTAATTATTTATCGAGAAAGTTTGCATACAAAATTGACACTAGATTTACGGGACGCATTTGAATATTTTTCATTCGCGATTATTGAACTCGTAAAGATTCATCCACGAGGAATTATTCAACAAATTTATTACTTTCGGTGTATGTGCCCGTAATTATGAAACGTTGAAACAACAAGCACTATCTAACGGTTCATTTTTTCATAATATCGTAAAAATTACATTGAATTAATTTCGTTTAAAAGCGAAATAACTGATAAACTCTATTTGAAACTTTCATTCGGACCACTTTCATAATTATAGGCACATATAACATTATTACAAAAAATTGTTGAAAATTAGATAGACACACTTTTGTTACTTTTATAAAATAATGTTAATCGCCTGTAGTGCTCCGTAAGGCTAGTGTTAAGAAAAATCTAGGAGTTCGGAAGTGTTGTGGACAAATTGTAAAAAGAAAACGTTGTTGTCTTTCCGGTCTGATTTTTAAGAAAATCGTGTCCAGAAATAATGTTCTGTGCTGTTTTACGGAATTCCATAAGGGGTTGGTTGTTGCACCTCGATCCTCGATCCTGTACGTCGACAAAAAGGATGCAACTAAAACGAATGCTGTACAGCAATTTGAACACTAAATTCTTGAATTGTACGAATCAGCACTGTTTCTATTTATCTTACAGATCTCAGATATATATTTAAAATTATTTTTGTAAAAACGAAGAAGCTAATCGCATTCACATTCCCACAATGAGCCACATTGACCTGATATACTTGTAACGACTATCTTTCATGTACTATATGTATTGTTCATCGAGCATAATTGAAAAAAAGTTAATATGAGTGTACCACACGTGAAACACACACACATAAAACATGCATACCATGATACACACACAAACACACTCAGTGAATGTTATTTTTCATGTAATTAACTAAAAAAAAAAGAAGTTGCGGTAACGAACTCTTGACTATTTGCGAGGGCGAAAATTGATATACAACTAAGGAAATATATATTTGACGTTAATGTAATAACAATATTCTACTATTACACTGTTGTCTGTTGTATGTTTATCGGGCGTGATGCTCGAAAGATTTAATCAAATATTATGTATATTACATAAATTATTATTTTATATTCATCATTGTACATATATTTTAATTAATTTTCATTAGAAATACAACTTATCTTACCTGAACCGAATGTAACTATTCTTTAATGTATATATCAGCTGCATAAATCGATTCGTGGCCGTTTCTCGATCTGTTTATCTCGGGTAAGCTACACTCACAACTATTTCTATTTTAACAGTAAATTAATTTAGTCCACAGATTAATTTGTACAGCTTATGTATAAAAACAGGAAACGTTCAGACGCGCTTTCAGTATTGGTTCTTGTATGAAAAGACAGTCTCCGATTATGGCAAAAATGTACTTTTATTAGCATTGCAAAAATTATAAGGATTCAATTGTCAAACTGAGAAAGGGAGAAGTATAAGAAACCTGTGTTTTCAGCGCGATCGAGTCGACGAGAATACATTTGTTTAATTTACGATATCAATTAGTTGAGTCTTGTGTTCGTGGTTCGAGCCCCTTTAAAAATTTTCTATATACTTAACTTATGCTTAAACGATCAGATTTATGATCTGTTTCGAACAATTGGCCAACTTGTCGGTGGGAACGTTTATCTCGGACATGGTTTTCAGTATGTTCAACGTCACCTCGGACTGTCTGACCGCTTTGATTAGATCGTCTCGGTCCGCCGAGTCGGAGGTCGTACACAAAAGCGTGCCTAATCCCACAAGGGTTCTGAACACTGCCTCTGGTTCGTTCAACCGAGACAAAATGTGGAACATCGTGTTCAAACACTGCGCCTTGCCAAATTTGTCATTGTGCTTGCTCAAGGCCACGGTTAGGTTCAGTATATAAGTCGACACGGCAACCTGAAAATTATTTAAACGCATCTTTCCTGGTTCTTCAGACTTTGATTTTGTTGAAATCTCACCTGATTGTTTTTACTTCCAAGGGATTTCAAGTCTGACATAAGCTTCAGAATCTCGTCTTTGCTGCTCAAACAGAGCTCCTCCCCTTTCTCGTGGGCGAACATGTTCGCCAGCAGTCGGAACGTGAGCATCTGATTCGAGGCGGACGCGTCAGGCTTCATGTGTTTCTTCGTGATCTCGAGGATCTCGTCCGTGCATAGAATGTCGTTGATCTCTTTGGACAGGACGGCGAGTCTCGTTATGTCGAGGACAGGGAACAACACATCATCTGGCCAATTCAACAGTATTTTCAACGTGTTCAAACCGTCTGTTCGTAATTGTTCGGAAGATTGGTCTTTAGCGAGCTTTACCAAGATGTTTAGCATATCATCGGACGCTCTGAGGGACTCAGTTTGCTTCGAGTTCAGCTCCCGCAATTTGTCTGCAAACGATCTGTAATTAACTTCCAATGGTCCTCGCGGGAACCGACAGGGTGCAACTGCAGAACGTTCTGATTTATAACTAGACTGCGAATCTTTATGCAAATCTATATAAAAACGATGTCCTGACTCACTCACTCATCAACGCCCAGGCTAAACCCTTGGACATAGAAAGGATATTTCGAAATTCAACTCCTAAGGGCAGTGTGCGAGCGAAGCCGCGGGGAGAAGCTAGTTTTCTATAATTGCATAAACATCCGCAGTCTATCTATAACATATTTAACAATCATCGTAACTGCAGGCTCACCGCGGATAGAACGTGGTTGGAATTACCTAGAATCGTCTGCAAGTTAGCTTGCTCTATCTTCAAGTATTTCGTGTGGGGGATGTAAGAGGAGTTGAGCATCCCTGTTCTCGAGGGTTCTGTGGCGCTCGCTGTCGAGCTAGGTATGTACCTGTTGCCTCCTGTGAAAGGATCAGCAAACTGACCACTTGGATTCAAACCTGGCGCAGATTGAGAATTTTTTATTATAAAATTGGCAACCTGAAAGCAAACGTCAGTCGTCGTGAAACAGTCCAAACAAAGGTACAACCCCTAGCGAAGAGTATATCTCGTCGATGATTCGACACATTCTGCCAGGAGTATACGAAGTTTCATTCAGCCATTTACCTGATCTAAATACGATTGAGTGAGATCGTTATCGTGAAGGAATTTCTGCGCAACGTGCCAGGGGTCCTGGCCGTTGTTGTAAGGCAATTTTAACGGAGGTACCCCGTCCTGTATGTCGACAGAAAATACATAATCGTACTCCTTCCCGTTGTGAAGCTTTTTCCCCGATGTGGCAGCAGTGCCAGCGTTCGCCCCCATAACGTCTCCAATTCTGACCCACCTTTGTTCGTTCTGGGACCAACTGTAGGCCCTAACTGCCTCCCCATCGTTTACTATTTTCGTTTGACCGTCCCTTTGACCAGGCTGCTCTAAGGCCTTCACGTCTGGCAAACTGATAATATAGAAATCTAATTATTTCTCATACCTTATACAATATTATCATATTTGTTTTACTCTTTACATTATGCCTTACTCTTTAATCTTTATTCCTCCCAGCTCCAGTTGAGAGTTCACTTGTGCTTTCGTAACCTCCTGCTCAAATTCTAGCAAAGCCTGAGAGTCCGCGAATCTCTCCGGATCACAAGTAAATATCCTAACAACGCCATCAGAGGTTCCGCAAACAATGTCTCCGTTGGACAATAGATCGATGCTCCACACCGATTGACACGGCAACGTGATAGTCTCATCTTTCTCCCATACCCTGATAGTACTATCCTCTGAGCACGTAAATACCTTCACGCTGTTCTCTCTGGAGACAATGCTATATATATAATTAGAATGCGCCTCGTACATCGCCACTTCAACTCCCAGCGCAGCGTTCCAATGGCGCACAGTAGCGTCGTTGCTGCAAGATAGGAATTCATTCTCGTTTACTACAGAGATATCCCTGACACAGTCCGTGTGACCAGACAGTTTGTGTCGCACAAATCCGTCACTTGACCAGACTATAACCAGTTTATCCGCCGAACCGGTCACAATGTTTCCATTGGACAAATCGGCCACGCACCATACGGAGGCGGTGTGGCCTGTCAGGCTCAACTGCGGTTCGCTCAAGTCATTAACATCCCACAGTTTGGCGCTTAAATCCCAGGAACTGGATAGAAAAGTTCCCTCTTTAACTCCTGCTTTTAGTTTACATACTGTGTCCTGGTGGGCTTTCAGGACCTTGAAGGGCTCGTCTTTGTCCGGCACGTAAACGCATATCGTTTTGTCGTTGCTGCCGGTTATTATGAAGCCCGTAGGATTCTTTTCGGACGGGTTCAACACGCACACAGAGCTCACGAAGTTCGCGTGTCCCTTGAGCGTCGCTGCGTATACGTAATCTCTGCCGTTTCTGTAAAACGTGTCGTAGAATGTTTTCTTTATTTAGTTCGCGTGTTTGTCGGGGTCATGTAAATAGAATTATTGTAAACGGAAATGTATTGAGAGGTTAAATACCCAGACGGTTTCCATATACGGGCTGTTTTGTCTCGGGATGTGGAAACGATGGTTCCATCCGTGAACGTTGCCACGGCCCTCACGTCGGAATTGTGACCGAACAGCGAGGTGCTTAATTTATAACACGGCTGGGCCATCGGTACTTCGGTGTCCTAACAAAACGCGTGTATACAAGATTCGTGCGAATCATGCACCGTGGTAATCTTTCCAACCAGAATGCGGAAACGCAGAGAGACAAATGGCAATTGGTTTTGACATTTAAAACGCGTTCGAGCATGCGTGACACTTGTTGGCCGTGTTCATGGGATTTCGAACGAATCCTTCTACGTGTCGGACAAAAGAAATGTTTAAACGGTAACCATTCGGTTGAACACCCCCGTTTGCTTGCCGAGCCGAGCGAATTTACCCTAAGATTTTCTATGGAAAATCGGGGAAAAGTCGCTCGAGTTTTCTCTAGGTGCATGCTACAGGGTGTTCGCGACCGAGGGCAATTCCGAGGGATGATTTTTCAGGATGATATAAAAGGAAATCGAAGAATCAATGAATCGCAATTTCATCTTTGTTTTCAAGTAATCGCCGATTAAAAGTCAATCCTAACCCGCCAATGACAGCGAGCGTGAGTTAGATATAAAGGGGTGCGGATGAGGGGTAGCGTTCGAAAGACAGAGACGCTAAGATGGCTCGCGCGTCGCCATTGGTCGATTTTGATTGTCCGTAACTTGACAATGGAGAGGAGATCGTAATTTTTATAAATGTTATTTTTGTTTTGTATCACGAAGATTGTCTGCTGAATTTTGTTCGTTCATCGTGGGATAAATTGCGACGATGGATTTTCTCTAGTAAATTTGATTCGAGCTGTTTCATTGGATCGGACTTAGGCGGAAGCAGAAAATGGGGATACGACAAGACTTATATAAATAATAAATAATAATATGTATATGTAAGACCAATGTTAATAAATGTCACATAAATTGACACGAATAGATTTTTAATTATTGGACACTTACGCGAAATAAGAATATTCAATCCAGTTGATTTAAATTTCCTTTCCTTTTTATATATAATATTTTATATATTATATATACTGTGGATCTTTCTCGTCGTATCGAGAAGTAGGGACATTTGATGATTTTCTGACATTTGCTTTGCTCGCATTTGCTGTTATTGCTGTTTACCAGACGAACCGAGAGCCGAGAGGTAGTGCTGGCGCTGGGTGTAACAGTTTGCAATCATGGCGGACCCGTTAAGCTTGCTGCGGCAATATAACGTGAATAAAAAGGAAATCGTCGAACGAGAGAGTCAAATTATATTCGGGGAGTTCTCGTGGCCTAAAAATGTTAAGACAAACTACTTAACATACGGGTAAGTCGTCTTTAAACAATCCTAGCCTTAATCTAGACAGCTGTAGCTTGGCTTGGTTCTTCCATTGGTCTATCTCTTGCCTGAACGTCCCGTACCACCGAAAATACACAAACAAACTACCGGAAAATTGTCAACATTTATAGTGCACGGTTCGAATTAAAAATATTCCCGGAGCAAACATCAAACGAAACATTTTCTATCGACTTTCCCCAACGATATCTTCGGCCATCAATATTTTGGTTACGCGAACAGAAAAGGAACAACAGTGCAACGTGACTTTTACGACACTGAACATTCTTCGCAGGCCAACAAGAATTACTTTGAAACAAAAAACACGTCTCTATGCTTGTCTATGATCGAACAAAAATTAATATATTCGTATAAGAACAGAATTAAAACGACAATGCATTTTCCTACAGGTCTGGCAAAGAGGGGACCCCGAAGGAATACTACACCCTAGAGTGCCTGCTATTTTTACTTAAACATGTGCAGCTCACGCATCCCGTGTACGTGCGTCAGGCAGCTGCGGAGAACATACCTGTGGTGCGTAGGCCTGACAGAAAGGATTTGTTGGCCTACCTGAATGGAGAAACGGCAACATCGGCTGCCATAGACAAATCTGCTCCCTTGGAGATCCCCACACAAGTGAAAAGAACCGCGGAGGATGGTTTGGATAGCGGTTGCTCGAAGAAACCACGGTTCGAGGAGACTCATGTACAGAAGGTCAAGGAGCAACTTGCCGCTAGGCTGGATGCTCCTAAGGAAGCCTCTGTCACGGTGGACAACATCAAGTCTCTCTCAGAAGCTATGTCCGTTGAGAAGATCGCAGCCATCAAGGCGAAACGTTTGGCCAAGAAACGTACAACTATCAAAGAGAACGACGACATTGGGATGGGCTCGGATCTGCGCGTAATCCTGATGGACGTCGACGATACGAAGGACATCGTCTCCAGGGAGAGACAGTGGAGGACACGCGCGACCATCTTGCAGAGCAGCGGGAAAATATTCGCGAAGAATATATTCGCGATTCTCCAGAGTATCAAAGCTCGCGAGGAGGGCAGGCAGAAAGGTCCTGCTGTTCCTACCCCTATGGTTACTCCTCGATCGACGCCGATGCGTCCTCTTCCTCAACCAGCTGTCTACAATCGTTACGATCAGGAAAGGTTCAGACAGAAAGAGGAAACTGAAGGATTCAAAATCGACACTATGGGAACCTATCACGGTATGACCTTGAAGTCTGTGACAGAGGGTACCAATCCAGCGGTCAGGAAACCACAGCCAAACCCTTCAGCCACGCCGAGTTCTGGTTTGCTGCCAACCTCAGCTGCTAAACTGACTCCTCAGCAAGCAGCTCAGAACAAACGGCCTAGCAGGACACCCATCATCATCATTCCCAGCGCGAATACGTCGCTGATCACGATGTACAACTCCAAGGACATTCTCCAGGACCTGAAGTACCTCAGCAACGAGGAGAAACGCGCGCAAGGCACCAAGAGAGAGAACGAGGTCCTCCTGCAACGGCGCAAGGAAGGAGGACTAACCGTGCCATACAGGGTTGTCGACAACCCCCAGAAACTTACTAATGCAGACTGGGAGAGGGTGGTTGCCGTGTTCGTCATGGGACCGGCATGGCAGTTCAAGGGATGGCCATTCGATGGCAACCCTGTTGAAATCTTCTCGAAAAGTATGCATTTATATCCACTGTAATGAACATTGATGTTTATAAAAAATGTTCCTCGTCTAACACTATATTAATCTGTGTTCTTACAGTTTGCGCCTTCCATTTGAAATACGATGAGATGAGGCTGGACGCGAATGTAGCTCGCTGGGCTGTGACTGTGATCGAACTTAGCAGAACGAAAAGGCACTTGGACAGGGCCGCGTTGATGGTGTTCTGGGAACACCTGGATAAGTATGTAGAAACACCTAGACCAATTATTATTACTGCTAGACTGGAATTTTATGGAAAATAGGACGTCGTACCGGTATTTTTGTATATATTTACCGGTAATAATTTTTCCGATGTATGGGATACATTAACGTGACTCACTTATTAATAATTCATGTTAATACAAATTTTAGTAAATATCATATGTTATAAATATGTTTAAAAATCACTTAATCGGGGGGTACATCTGGAAGGTCTTTGGCTTAATGTTTTATGAAGGTCACGGTAGATACGTCGTCGGTGGATCGTTTACCTGAATTCTATAATATTAAATTAAATTCTACGAGGATCATAGAACGAAATGACTTTACGAATGACTTGACAATTTTTACACATTGAGCATCCTCTAACTGTTTTAATTGATATCGTTACAGGCATATGATCAAGAACAAGCCGCACCTTCGATTCTAAATCGTCGCACCGTCGTGGAGCATGACGAAGACTTCCGGGCGCAATATTTTCGTTTCGTATCAATCGAAGTTTGTACATACGACCAATCAGAGTCTAACGCCTGTGTACATAAGTCTGTCGGAGAGCGCTTCCCATCAGGAGGAATGGATCTTTTGTTTTTTTCCACGCGCAATACATACTTTGGATTATACGAAGATTATCATTCTTACCCGACTATAGCGACGCCAAGCTCTTGATTGTTATAGTTATTTAGCGCAGAACTGATACGCGCCTATCGTTCAGCGAATCCGTTTTATTGTTGACAAACTTAACGTGTAGAGAGAGAAAGAGACCTGCAATGATTTTTATTCGCGAGATAAAGAGGAAATAAAAAGAGAAACGACTAATTCATCTAATCCCCGAGGTGTTTTATTCTTTTATATACCCCTCCAATTTCGAAAGGATGAGAAGATAAATATTTCTTCGGTTTCGAGCGAATTAGATTTCCCGTCACGGCGTTCACGGTTCCTCGCGATTCGGGGCACGACAGATTGGAGGCCGGCCCCATGGGGCAACAATGGGAAACTGTGTTTTCCCTGGCCAGGATAAAACGCTTCCGGGCATCGACAGTTGCTCGGCGATATCTCTCGCTGTTTACACAGACAATTGAATCTTCCTAACTCGATTACTTGCGCCCTATTAGCTCAGCGACTGCGATAGCGGAACTTTGCACTTTTCTTCTTCGAAGCACAACCGAGATATCGTGTCGAGCATGGAAATTTTATTTTCGCTAATGAAAACACGGAAAAAATCAATTTCGTCATTTATGTCTAGTACACAACTACGCTTTCGAAATTAAATAAAACAACGGGTTAAAGGGGCACTGCATCCTTGAGCCCGGGCGTTATTTATCGGTAAATAACGTATAAATAGACTGCGCGGTTGTTTACACTTTATTTTTTTTTGCAAGGGAGAATCGAGTGGTTAAGAAATTAACAAATTACTTTAGCGGATCTTTACGCGAGATAAAATTGTTTCTTGCTGAATTGCAACAAACTATTTATCGTTTTAAATTACGTCTATCGATTTCTATAATTCTGACCCACAATATATTCGCACGACTCTGTGACCGCGTTTCGTTTTTGGTAATTGGGCTGTAAAATATGAGGTGCACAATCGTCTACGGACAAATATAGCCAAACTATTTATGCCTGAGGCCTCGTGCTGTAAGTTCAAGACCAACCCATTGTGCTTTAATACACCGGGTGACTAATTAGCAAGAAACAATTCCAAAGGGACTAGGAAAAAGTATTTGATACTTTTTAATCCTTTTTTAAAAGGTGGTATTTTTAAAAATTTAATTTTATTTAAATAATTATTTTTTGCTTCTTAGTCTTGTGTTAATACTTGTAATACTAAATACTTGTAATACTAATACTCACTAAGCTCACTGTAAATGTCACTTGGTAAACAAAGCGATGATGCACTACCGATCGTCGCGCGGTGACGGTACTATCCTATACTGAGCTGCGTCGCGGCGAAGTGGGTCCGTGGAGTGGGTCCGTGGAGTGGGGGTGTCGGAGTGCGCACGCATAGCAAAGTAGGGAGCGTTGTCGCGCGGAGTGGGGATCGCAGGACGCGATGACATGAAAAGGTAAATATTTAATTGTTATTTTCTCTGAAACGAACAGACGTTTAAAAAATTCTTTTTAATAATGCATTGTAAAAATAAATAAGAAAATAAGAAAGCAAGCTAATGAAAACGTGGTAAAGAGGAAGGAAAATATTTTTGAGAGGCTAACACCGGTGGATTTTTCTATATATCTTAAACGATCGATAAATCCCGTGGGTGGTCTCTGAAACTTGGAGCACCGGCCCGGCAGAAATAAAAACGAGCAGCAGTTTGACGGTCACCGGGAATGATATTCTAACAGGTTTTATTTCACGCTCGACGATCAAAGGTCAATCGATAAGAGTGTGGAAGGCCGCAAGTGGAGCAAGTGATGCGCGTCAAGGGCCACGCTCCGCTTGTCCCAGCGCTCGGCCGCGCTGAACTTTTGAAGATTAAGGTCTGCCGATCACGGAAATCCCCTCGCTGATATCAGCACCGATCACCGGCGAGAAACCTCGTTAAGCACACGTGGAAAAATTTCACACATGATAACGACAAAATCGATTCGCCGCGCTTCGTGTCACCGTCGTGAACCGGGAACTCGCCGCACGCTGACTTCTCGCCTCTAAGCTCATTGTTTACCCTCGAATCTAATTTTACCGACCGGTCTCGCTACCGGGCAATTAAACTTCCTCGCAACAGCTGCGCAGAGAAAATATATCAAATCTTAACTATCCACGAGTACTGAATATAAAAACGAGTTCATCCTGTTTCGGGCGGAAGATCATTCTAATTCAACCGGGGGTGGCCAACCTGTGGCGCATGCGCCGCACAACTTGACCTAACTCGATTCAAAAAGAAATAACTTTCGATAGAAATGAGGTACAGCGATGAGAGAATTATTTTAAATTAAAACTGAAACATTGTAGAACATGGGAAAAATAGGGGGCGATTATTAAAATGCTTATGCGAACAAAATCGCCGCATGCTACGTAAAAGGTTGGCCACCCCTATTTTAATTACTTTAACCTTAAAGTGGCGCGAACAGAATTTCAGAATTTCTTGTTGAAATCTCATTAAAATATGACCTTGAAAAATTTTTCCCTTACACCGTTACAAGTGACTCTTCAAACAGTGTAACTTTGTCCTACGATATTCTTTTGTACAACGAAAAGTAATGAAGATATTTAGGTGTTCTGTTTACGCGGACTCACCCTGTATACCGACCCCCTATAATTTTGTTAATTTTCCTTGTTTCCTTTAAGGGAACTTGTATGCGCACTGAGTGCAGTTAGGCTGCACGCAAGCAGGCATCCCAGGCATGATAGGGGGTAGATGAAGGAACCCCGGTCTGGACGGAAGGTGTTCTGTGACCTGGGCGTACACGTGATCCCTTATCTGTTGTTGGAGGCCAGCATTGAAGTAACTATTATACTGAACGTTCAGGGCAACGCTGTCTTGATCATGCTTTGGCAAAGCTGTACAGGTGGCAGCGTCCGCCACGATGCTTTTCGGGAATTGGTCGGGGATGATGTTCAGCACGCAATAACTGTCGCTGTAGAGGCTTCTCGAGAGGTTCGAATAGATAGGGGCTAGCATGGAGCCGGTCAGTTGGTCGGTCGGTCGGGTTTCATTGATACTTTGACTGGGAGGCCGGAAGGCAGACGTGTAGGCGGTTGAACCGATGCCAAGGCTGTCGCTGGCAAAGTATTCTATCGCCTTCAACAGGTCCTGACCGCACCTTTGCAACACCAGTTGCAGCACCGACAGCTTCGTGTTGGGAAACAATCGAGCCAGTGTGTCTACCGACGTCTGAGACACGCTGCTCTCTTTCGACTCCTCCTGCTTGCCGCCGTTGAACACCAGGCTCTTCAGCTTCGCCAAGTTCTCCCCGGCCTGTCGACAAAGCGGACGGCGCGCTGAGGAACACCCACGGTAGATGTTCCAAAGCTCCTTCTTACCGGAAATGAGAGGTTCCCGAGGTCATTAGAAGTGACATTTTCCTTTAAATGACGTCCGCGGCTTTGTTTAAGAATTATTAACAAATATATATAAAAAGAAGTTTATAAAAATCAGGCTTGTATTGAAATGCACTGGAAAGGAGACTAAAGGAAAGTCACTAATATCTAAAAGAATTATTTTCCCCTTTTCAGTGCATTTTAATATAAGCGTGGTTTTTAAAAAGTTTTTTTTTTATATATTTTTTAACAAAAGAAAATGTCGCTTCAAATTTCTTCGGACACCTCCCGGAAGCGAAGGAGTTTCGTGACACCCTTATAATATTCGTACAGCTTTTGTTCTTTTAAAATGACTTCATTTCTTCGTTTAATCAACGATCGACGATTAGCTTCACAATCGATTGGATCAATCGCCGATTTTTCGACAATTTCTATTTTTAATCGTACACATTAATCAATCAATCATAATTAAAATTTTAATCGATTATTGCCCAACTCTGTTACCATGAATATACCGTAGTTGTTTGTAAATCATTAATTAATTATTTATCTAGTACTAACACCTACCGTAGGAGGTTCTTGACCTTGGACCTTGGAGTCCTCTTTCTTCTGGTCTTCGGACGCCGGCTGACCCTCTTCAGTAGCTGATTGTCCGTGTTTCTCGGTGTCTATGGATGACTTAGGCTCGGTGATCGCCATTCCGAAGATCTTGCCTGGTGGTAGTCGGTTCAGCTTCTGTCCAGTCGCTACCTTGGCCATTTTCAGGGCGATGGCGTCCTCGGCTGCCTGTTGCCTCTTCAGTGCCACCTTGCCACCCGCCACACAAATAACGAGATCATCATTCAGCGTTCGATCACGAACGGATCGATCCCGACCGTGGTTTCGGTTCCGATTTAGACACCGTGAACGTGCATATGTTCGCTCAGCGGGAAACGTCAATAGAGAGATACATATGGGACCATTTGGCATCGTTATTCTCGGCCCCCCTCCCCTGGACCACCCACGGAATTGTTTCACTTTGTTCGGGTGATCATCGATCGTGACCCTGTGCGTCCGGATACTTTTAGACTTTACGACCGAATGATGGAGGAACGATCGATCGAGCTTCGACCGTTCAGAGAAGACAGAAGGTGTCTCGGAGAATGGCTCCTGTTGCGATGATGCTGTCAGATGAAGTTTGACACTGATAAGCGGTTGGAGGACCTTGATACTGTTGCTCGAGGAACTGCTATTTAGGACTCCTTTATGAAGGGACAATACTAGGGTCTGACTTGACTGGGTCACAAATAATAATCAAGTATTGAAGCTGGTGTGCTAAATACTCTTCTAGAACCTAGCTAAAGGGTGAAATACTCGCTAAGCCTACATATTAAAATTCTTTGACTGTTTCAAAAGAGGATCTACTGATCTATGCATTTCTTCAACAGATAGTATTGGAGTTTGATTCGACTAGATGAATATTAATGATCAACCACTGAAGCTGGTGTGCTAAATACTCTTCTAGAATTTTTTTTAAGAGGAAAATATGCATTACGCACCCTCTCCCTACTCTCCAGTTCCTTAAAAAAGGTGGTTGAGGGGAGGGGTGTGGGACTCTAATGACATACCCACTAAAAAAACCTCTGGAGCCAATCTTGATGTGACCCGTTTTCTAGGAGCTAGCTAAAAGACTCCTCTTCTAGGAGCTAGCTAAAAGATTTGAATACTCTTCCAGGACCTCGATGCACGTTCAAAAAATATTTCGACCGAGGATCCGCTGCACCCAACTGGGTTTCCTCGTCGCGAGCGTCGCGTCGCGTCGCGTTTGCATCGACCGTGTCGGAAGGGTATCGGGTGTCATAATGCCCGCGCAAACAGAAATGAAACGCAATACCGCGCGTTAATGGATTTAATTCCCCCTTTCCCCGTCACGGCAAAGAACGCCGGCAAACGGAAGAGAACAAGATCGAGTGGCATAAGTGCGTCGAATGAAACCGGATCATCATCCCCCTTTCCTCCTTGTCTCTGTTAGGGGGTTAGAAAAATCATCGATGATACTCCACCAGGCTAATGAATAACACTGCAGGCTGATTAAATATTGTAAGCTTCTCGATTGACCTTTCTGCTTAATCGGCTTCAACCCCCTCTCGAATGTTACTCGATGCAGAAATCAGCTGAACCCTCATCGATCAACCTTTCTTCCTGATACTTGAACAAATGATGCTATCACATTTTTTCTGCTATCAATTCACTGTTTTCATTCGATATCTGGATGCCAATTTAATATTTACAACCCCCTGACATTGTGAGCGATCGAAGGGCATTTTTTATACAATAAAAAATTTTTATAGAATATTATACTTGTCAAGAAATATACATACAGGATTGAGATAAAAGATCGAATTGGAAGAATTAATGAAAGGGTTGAAAAGGACATCTTACCTGCGCCGCCATTACTCTCTGCCGCTCCGCGATCAAGGAGCACTTAGGGCAAAGACAGTCCCGGTACCGACATTCCCTCTTGTGTCCTCTAAGCCATGAGATCAGCCCGTGGTTCCGGCAACGTGCACACTTCGGCCTCCTCTGTTTCGTCTGGCCATCTTCTTCGTCCTCGTTCTCCGGCTTGCTTCTACTCTTCCCTCGCAGCATCCTATTCCTCTCGCTTCAGGACGATCGAGTGTGATTTATGCTATTTCCGGTACCATCGCCTCGGTTTTCCAAGTATGGAAATTGTTTCAGTAATCTCAACAAGGTCCAGCTGATCCACAGGCGACAAGATTCAGGTAGTCAGAAATCAATTTCATCCCTCGGTGACCAACGATAGTAAATTTTCGATAATCGAAAAAAATAACAAAATTAAATTATTTAAAAAAATTTTTATATATAAAATTTATATGGAAAATTTTATAGGTACTTGTAGAGGTAGCCGAAGATGATTTATTCCGCAGGCTTGACTGATTTCGAAGTTTGGTTCCTGATGTCAGGATTCAGACGCGGTCAAAGGGGATTATCGTTTTCGCGATACTTGATGCCCGACTGAGCGGCAACCCGTCTTCCCTCGCCGAAAGAAATCTCCGCGGACTTCATCCGGCAGTGATTCGGACATTCTTCGCGACGATTGGCTCCGTGCATCGGGCTACGTGCCTCCAGCATCCCCCCGGACTGGCAACAAGACAAACATCCACCGGACCACCCTTTCCCGTCGATTGGTTCGCCGATGTTTGCCTTTGGATCCCGCCACTCCTCCTGAAGGACGCCGAGGAGGCCTCCTCTTCTGCTGAGGGATTCTGGTCTCGCACGGCATCGACACTTCCCCCGCAACCGATCGATATTATTCTTGCGAACAGAATTCGAAATTCATGCTGCCTCACAATGCTTTTGGTAATTCTGCATAAAAGCTGCAACCTCGACAATGATTTTTTTTTAATACTTTGTCAGGTTTTCTTGTTTTCGATGACCTTTGTTCTTTAGGGTGGTTTTACTTCGCTGTAATGTCCCTTCAAATATTGATTTCACATTCATTGTAACATTTATTTTATATTTTTTAAATGTTTAGCTTATATTTTCTAAACATTCAATTCATTTTTCTTAAACATGCATGCAATAGTTAGATCCAGTATTTATCTCATATGAAAAAGTGTGGCTTGAAAAATATTTTTCCAATATTTGAAAAAGATATTCATCCAATATTTTTATGCTACTAGGGAAGACATTTCTGCAAATAGCATTTTTAGGAACTCTTTATAGGACGTCGACTGGACATGGAAGGTATAAAATCGAGCTCCCATGGTCAAGAATCAAGATTGTATAATTTCGCAGTTTTATCTTTCACGAGTACAGATTCGCAGCCGGTTAACGATTTGTTCTGAGTGGATAATAATGAACGAGCCGTCGTAACAATAAATCCGGTCGTCGTTCGATTCTCGTACTCATTCCCATTCCGCTATTAGTTTCTTTCTCTCACGGTTTCTCGAATTTCGAGCGACGCACGCGTTCTCCTCCGGTGCGGTTTTCTTGTGTACACACACGCGTTTGGGAACGCGCGCCAACCAGCAGCCATGATATGTGATTCCTTCTTTCTCTCTCTCGTTTTTCTCTACGTGGACGATCGCGATCAGAAACCAGAGAGAAGAAGACCAAGAGAGATACAACAACTATATTATTCTGTTCTCTTTCGTCGATCGAGTTCGTTTAAGTTTTCGAGAGACAACCTGAGAGTCAATGGATGGTGGTGTGCGCGTGGCTATATGATATTTATTATTGATATGGTACTTTTCGTTGATACGTTCGAGATACGTTACAAATTTTCTACCGACCCTACGTTTTACATCTTACGAACTCGATTTCTCCTCGAAACACTTCTTTTATTCTTCATTGTGCTTTTCTCTTCTCTCTTGGTTCTGGGCGCGATCGCGTTTCAAAGTTTCCTACGAGTTCCTTGAAACATCCCTTTGCACATCGATTTTTCCACGGAAAGCGCGAGGTGCGGCAACAAAGCATGCTCTCTCTTCTTTCTTTTTTTTCTCCTCTCTTACTCGTGATATCGTTTATTTCTTTTTGCAAACCCATTATTCTTCACTCCCTCTCGAGAATAATTACCCAGAGGAATATATTAGTCGTGTTTAATGTGGTGGGTGGTGTTTTTGAAAATCGATCGTCACTTAACAACAAGCTTAAGCCTAAGTAAACTCCATAAATATAACGGACAACGGAATATGTTTTTGGCACGGACGACCTCTTCTTCGAAATTCTCGACCAGAAACACCTGGCGCTTTTACTCGAGGACGAGAGAGCACCATATAATAATTCGATGAATTATACACGCAATTGTGACATCTTTTTTCCAGTTTTTTTTCTCTGTCTCGAGAGAGTGTAACTATACAGAGAGACAAATCTAGTTTTTTCCCCTAATAAACCTTCAATCGATATACGGGAGGTGGATTCATGATAATTAATTATTTAATATGAGAGGGGGGGCCTCCTCTTAGAGAACTCGAGCTATGCTACTTGCCAGATTAAGTACAATTTCGAGAAAAATTCCTACAGCACTTGATGAAGGGAGATTCGATCCTGGATCGATCTGGTGGCAGTCGGGATATCTAGCGACGACGCCACCGAATCTGTAACATCTGGTGTATTACCTCTCAGCTATTTAAGACACTAGAGTCACTCGACTCGAAGATTAGCGGATACATGAATGTCCTTTTAGAGGGACTACGCTATCATTATTTCTCGTCTTGTCCGTATCGACTACCCTAGTAGCACAAAAATATTGGATCCAACTATTCTATGCATGTTTAAGAAATGTGAATTGAATGTTTCGAAAGTATAAGCTAAATATTCAGAGAATACAAACTAGATATTTAAAAAAATATAAATTCAATATTTAAATAACATTCAATTAAAAAGAAGAAAAAAATATTTTTCTCGTAACATAAAATAGATATTTTCTGCATATTTAAAAAAAAAATTGTTACTTAATATAAAATAAATTTTGTACGTACATTTTAATATTAAAAAAAGATTGAATCGCTTTTTAATATTATATGAATACGTATACAATATTTTGTGCTACTAGGGTATTTTAGCGTTTCCTTTTTTTTTAATCCCCGATAATCGGTTTCCGTCCTCGAGCACCGGTTTTGTTCCGATCGATCGCCAAAATATCAAAGTACGGGGACACCGTGTACAGTGTCCTCGTTCGCCGCGGTGGGGACGAGAGATTAGGGTTGCTTGGGGATTTAGAAGGGGTGGGTTCGTTAATGTCGATCATCGCGGTGGTCGTGCGTGCCGTGGCTGTATCCACAACGCGATTAAAAATTGTGCTCTCGATGTAAATTACGGTTACCGGTCGCCGATCTACCACGCACGCGCAGTCGATCAGGCTGTGGAATAGAATTCTTCGTTATCGGCGGTGTTCTCGCGCGAACGAATCGACCACTCGAGGATCGCAACACCCGGAACAGGGGAAAACGAAGCGGTCCCTCTCTTTCGGAGAAAGAGACGCTTGAAAATTGCATCTAAAAACACGCTATCGACAGAAAGTCCGGATTTAGGTTACTGGTCGAGCTCGAAGCAGGCATTGGCCACGATAGGGCCCATCATAGCGGCATTACAGCGTTTGATGGGCCCCTATCGTGCCCAACCCCACCCCACAGCGAAGTGGGCGTGTTCTAGAGCGAATGGCGAGGAGTGGGGCAAGCGGAGGACCAATGGAATGGTCTCGGAATCACCTCCACTGCTCTGGAAGCGCGCGACTGGTCCCGGACAGCGCGCCCGTACAGAGAGGAATCCGTATTTCGCTGGAATCTTTTTGGTCAGAGTAAAAAAGAAATGAATCGTTTTTGTGCGCGAGTCAATGGCTGTTTGGATGAACGACGTATAGTGGTATGATTTTTGGCGGCTACCGTTGGCATCCAAACTTTCTGTCAGTGGTGTGCGTACCAAAGTCGGGCTAGAAAGTCAGATGTACCTTCGAATACAGAGAAAATCGTCGAAAATACAGGGGGGTCGGGTGTCGAGTGTCGTGCGATTGGTCGAGGATCGAGTCGGTTAAAAGAAAGAATTTGCGGATGGTCCGCAAGATACACGCGAAAGTAACGGAAGTCGACCTACCGTCGCGCGGAAGAAGAAGCTCGCGATTTATGTGTTGGTCACACACTGATTGGCCCCGAAAAAATCAGAGGATACATTTCTTTTTTTTTTCTTTTCGCTTTTTCTTTTGGTAAATTTTCTCACTCACGCGTGTACCGGTAAATCTCGCATTCTCATACTTTTTTCTCTTTCTCTCTCTCTCTCTCGCTTTCACTCACACCCTGTGCGTGTGTCACTGCGTGCCGTCATCGATGGAACAAATATATCGGGGTTGGCCACCCTCGAGACGCCACCGGAGATATTGAAATTTCTTCAATTTGTTTATCGCGTTTCTAAATCGCACCACGTTTACTGTATTTGTTCCATCGATGCTTGTGCGCGTCTCTCTGTGTATATGTGTGTGGCTTCGCAACGCTTTGTCTCGTTCTCTCGGCCGGCCTATCTTTTCACGCTTGTCGAGGGTCGATTTCATAAGGTCGGATCTCCGGCGTCCCTTTGACTAGACTCTCCTTTTAACCTTGCGTCTAAATATACGTGTAACAGTGAGTACCGTATATGTACATACAATCATACACAGATAAGCGGGTATACACGTGTGCTGGGAGTGTGTGTGTACATATGTGTGTGTGCATGCATCAGGTTGTCGGAGAATTGACTTGTTCGAGGGAAGAGCTCTTTTACCAATTTCAATACACAAAAAGACAAGCAATTTAGAAAAATTGAATATTATTAACGAATCAAGGTCTCGATTCATCGCTGGACAAATAAACGCGAGCCAGTCCTCTTTCAACATACAAACAATTCGATCAACAATTGGGCCAGCGGTTTGATAGATTAATTAAACAATTCATTCATATGCTGTCCGATACAATTCCCCGTGAAGCCTTCTTCGGGCACATTATTTATGGTATCGGGGTATTTCCAGTAAAATATACTTTCATCTCAACTTCCTTCGTTTCCCTCACTGATACATGACGCGGGGGACTACTGTACAGGGTGTTAATAAATGTTTGGTCTCGGCAAACATAGGCGTATTCTACATCTTCTGACAGATGAAGATGCCGAGACCAAACATTTCTTAACACCCTGTACAAGCTCAGCAATATTTCGATGTTCCATCGAATACAGTTACCTCGTTACATGTCCTCTCACAGAGACCAAATCACGGACATCTATCGAGGTTCTCCTTCTTCCCAGTAAAATACAGTTGGTGGGGATCCAAAGAATGAAACCGGCCCTCGAGTTTCGGCGGCGACGCACGCACGCACCTAACTTATTCGCTATAATGAACGATCTGCCCTCGTGTTATCAACAACGTCGCGCGGAACAGCACACGTGTGTGCGTCCCGTGTTCTCTGTCCGAACCAGCGCTGCGCAGCGCATACCGATGGTTCGTTAACAACGGTTAACAATCGTAGTAACAGTGGCGTATTTTTTTGTTCACGGTTCTGGCGATCCCTATATGCGTAATATCGACGGTACGAGTTTTTGTGTGTTCGCTGATCGGTGAACGCGCGTTCGACATTGAAATTCGTCCCTTAAATGCTATCGTCGCGTATCGAGAGGGTGTATAGAGGCGTGTGTCCGTTAAAATGCCCGCCGAGGCACAGGGGTTCTCAACTCGGAGCTCCGTGGAGCACCAACGGAGCCAGTGAAACGCGTGGGGTCAAAGTCACTCTTGACCGCGGGTTAAAATCAGCTCTCCTCTCTCTCGCTACCGATCAATCGTCTAAAATACCCGGGAGTGGGCAGGTTCCCGATTAAAAGTCAGCTGAGAACCGCTGCGCAGAGGTCGCTGTCAGCGTCACAACTTCTGGCCAATCGCGGCCTCAACGTTCCCACTTACTATTGAGAAACCTGTCTCGCGACGTGCTCCTGCTGGCGCGGCGGGAAAAGCTTCAAGCTGACGGTCGACCATAACAAATGGCACGTGTCGGTGCACTTGCGATCATCGTGCTAAATAGAATTTCATACATCGCCATACTAGTCCATAAAATCAAAGAAAAATATCATTCGTCTTAAAATTGCTGTAACTCCGTCGAAAAGTCGTGTCGACATTTTCTTCCCGAAAGTTACAGCAGTTCCAAGATCTCGGTCACAATTTCACCAATTCGTCGAAACTGTGAAACGATATTCTATTTCGTTTCTGGAGAAACAAAACCGAACGTTGGTGTGAACACGTGGTCCGCAAGTGTCATGGCCACCGGATCGAAAATACATTTGTTTCAAAAGCCAGGATCGCAGAATATTCGGATTTTGATCCTGTTATTAGGGTGTCCAACTTTTTCCGATTTTGAGAGAAATGTTTTTTGATCCGGTCTCATGGGCAGCGCTTTGTGGGCGTGGCTTCGTTGCCCTCGGCTCCGGCGGAGACAGGGCAGCGGCCCGCGGGCCATTTCCCGCCCGTGAGGGCTCTTCTCGGTCTCGAGCGCGTGCGGAGCAGGTCAATCTCAGCTCGGATCATGCTCATTCGCGCGGAATCTTTTGTACTTTGTTCGGGGCTGATCTCGACGCGCTCGAGACGCGAATGGAAAACATTTGCCGCGCGCTGGGAAAACTCGTGGAGTAGCCTGAGAGAGAGAGAGTCCCTCTAATTAGCGTCTCCACGTGAACACTGAAACACGTTTGCGGTCTACGTGCACACCGCACGGAGTAGTACAAGAGTGAGGTGAAAAAAAGAAACAGGTGGAAGAAAAAAAAGAGAGGAAAGCACTAAAAAATCTGGGTCAACGCGAGTGCCTAATGAACTCGTGCGCATAGCGAATTAATCGTGTGCGTGTATGTATTCGCGTGTGCGTGTATGTTCCGTGTGCGTCTCATTCGGTGTACAAGTGTGTGCGCCAGTGTAACCCACGATTAATAAACTCTAATTAGCGTCGTTACAAAAACCTTACAACTATTCAACAAAAACCAATCTCGTAACAACTTTTATCTAGTTTTTCCTCGTTTCTCGTTTGCACGCGCGCAAGTCTCTCGGTGTGTACATATGTCGGTGCGTGTGTGTATGCTCTCTGTGTTTGCGTGTGTCAACGATTCTTCTGCTCTCCCGCGTCGAGCTTCCGTCACACGGCGAAAATTTCGAAAATCCGGCTGGGAAATAAGGAAAAGTCTGAACTCTGGTTGGTCGATAAATAAATGTTTTGTTGAAAAATGCATTGCCATTTCAGAAACATTTTTTCCCAAGTGTGCTCCAATGTGACCTTACAAAATCAACTCTCCCCTTTACAATGGCGGCTCAAACATATATTTGCGAATCTTTGTCCCCGTTTTATAACAATTTAAAAAAATTTGCCAGCCGGATTTCACGATGGAGGAGCACATAGTGCTGTTCAAAGAGTGCGAAAAAATTCTCGGTTATTGCGACATTGTTGGAAATTGTGTTAACAATTGTAAATCGTCTCCATTCACTTTCGTTAAAAATGTTTGTTCGAAACGTACTGAAAGCTGATCGAGTGTGCGTGGGGAGAGAGCTTATTCTCGTCCCGAGGAGGATTTCGAGCGACGCGGACGAGCAGAAGGGGGTGAAAGAGGGGTAGGAGGATGCTCCTCGAGCTCGATTACATCACGGTGCATTTCTCCTTGAGGCTGATCGCGTTGTTGCTCTGCACCGGTTGCAGCGAGACTGCTCGGTTCTTCTCGAGCAGCAGCAAGTCCCGGAACAGGGCGTTCACGTTGTGGTTCGTCTTCGCGGAGGTCTCTAAGAAACCGCAACCCCAGTTCGCAGCCTCCGCTGCACCCTCGCTCATCGACACCTCGCGCACCGTCGGGCTCTCGTCGCATTTGTTCCCCACCTGGCGCAAGAACCAGCCGGAAAAAATCAATTCCTTGGAAAAAATGACGTCTCGAAAAAAATATTTTGGATTTTCGAACCGTTGTCTATTCGCGTCGTCGAGGACCAAAACTTTTGACATCAGATTCTTCGTCAGTAGACAGCGGATTTTATGCTAACCAGTGTAATAAATAATAATAATAATAAATATTTAGTTTCAGCTGAATAGGATAATTAAAAGAATAGTAAAATGTTATAAATATAAAAATAAAGATCTGCAGTCTATTTATCAGTGTCCCGAAAATCCACGGACATCGATTTCCAACAAAATTGAAGTAAGTCTTGGTTTTTCGGCCAGGTTTTGGTGATTCCGAACTAGTACGGTGGCTATCGGGGAAAAATATCGGTGGTCTTACCAGCATTATAGGTATCTGCGATATATCCTGCCCCTTGAGCTCCCTGATGATGGCCCAGATCGGCCGTAGCTCTTCGAGGCTTTGCCGCGAGCAGACCGAATACACCAGGATGAACGCATCACCCTTGCTTATGGAGAGCCGTTGCATCGCTGGGAACTGGTGCGACCCGGTCGTGTCCGTAATTTGAAGGGTGCAAATGTTCTTGTTGCAGCTGATCACCTGAAAAGAAAAACCAACAAACAAGTTAACGTAGTCGGTACCTCCTCGAATTGTTTCATCGAATTTTTCTTTCGTAACAAATCGCAATTTCGCGACCACAGGGGATGAGACGACCAGGTCAAAATATTTCAGTGAGCCACTGTAAAATGCTTAGACGTATTTTCATTTCATGATTAATAAGGAATAATATTTCGATAAAGTTATATAGTGGCCAGCATCGTCGCACCGAATTCTCTTTCGCAACAAATTGCAAGTCCGCGACCGTGAGGGATGAAACGACGAGGTCAGAATATTTCAGCGAGCCACTGTAAAACGTATCGACATTCTTCCCCGTCAACGAACTCAAATCTCCGCTCGGCTCTCGACTTAATCGATGCAGAGCCGCGGGGGTGGAGGGGCAATTTGCAAGCGAAATGTATTTAAATGACTCCGATATCGACTGTTCGACCCCTCCTTATCGAGGACCGGCACACATAATCTCGACCGCAATACAGGGGAGGGGATGATTCGAAGAAATATCGTTTCGTCAAGAACCATCCCCTCTCCGCAAGATAAATAATATGGACGCTGGAGGAGAAGGGGGTGTGTGTCTCTGATCATTTTGCATCATGCGTGAATCATCGATGAAATGTCAGAACGGTTTGCGTCACGCTAGCCTTATCTGATCCACGGAATCTATTACCGGTGTTGTATACGTATCGTGTGCTACTTGCACCGCCTGTCCGATCCAATTCCCCGCTACTTGTTCCGTTAATTATCGGCCCGACACGATCCACCCCACTCCTCCACAGACCCTCGCGAATCGTCGAACGGCTATGGATCACACGTAAACATTTCATTTTCTCAAACTCACCACGCGGAAATTGCTACGCTGCAGTTTCGACGAGATAGTTTTTGCGCTTGAAGGTAACGTTTATACGTCACCATCGCGCTCGAAGAATAATCAGAATGAAACGGATTACCTACGTCGCAGTTTCAATCCTTCAATTTCGAGTATATTTTTCTGAATTTTTTTTACTTCGCAATGGGTTCACTGAAAATTTTCATATTTTTACTATGTTTGTAGGATACTGTGGGATACTTGTAGAAAAAATTTCAGCTCGAACGAACTTCTCGTTCGAACGTTGTTAACAGACTCATGAAGGTATTGCGGAGCGACTTGTCCGAACCTGTTCTGACAGTATAAGTCCCACAAAATCGTCGATAACTTATGAAATGGAAGTCCGATTGAGTTGAAATTTTTTATACAAATACTCCACATTATTCTCGAAACAGAGTAAAAATATAAAATTATTCTCTCCGTCCAATGTGTCGTAATAAAATCCAGAAGATTGTACTCACGCCTCCCAGGAAGAGGAGCATAATGGTCCAAATATCTAGCATAATTTTAATGTCCCGAAGGTGTGAAAATTTCTGAATGATCTTGAGACACGGGAGAATGTTTTTCAGGTGGTTTCGAGGCGAAAGGTTTCGCGATTCGCTGGTGAAAAAAATAACAATGATGAGATACTGGTTTTAGATTATTTCGGTAGCGGTTTTCTGGTTTCTTTTTATATTTATGTTGCCGGTAGATTCACCTGTCTGTAAGTGTCCTCGATGGTGGGTATGTAGGACTCGCGAAAGGTTCCTCTCACGAAGCGGAGGACGAGGGAGCTCTTGCCGACGCCACCCGCGCCGAAAACCACCACGCGGTAATCGTTGCTCTGCTCCGGCATCCTGACATCTGCCGTCGTCGCCAACGACACCCCTAACGCACCCCCGTCGTTCAGGCCACCCTCTGCGAGAGATCCTCCGGACCACCCCTGCTGCTGCACATACACACACACACAATCTTACAATGACCACGCGGGCAAATAACACGCATCGCTTGTGGGCGGCCACGAGGCGAAAGGTTGCCACTAAAAAGTGCCAAAGGTGGCTCTTACTTCTACGTTTAATTCTCAACTGAACTGTGTTTATGCTAGACAACATTTTCTTAACCCCGAAGCCAGCTTTCCAAAATATCAAATCATTTTCAACCTCTTCAGGGGATCCTCCTTTCCATTGCAAGGGTGCAGGATACACCTTCTCATTACTCGATAATGCAATTACATTCAATTAATGCAATTAAATTCTTATTAATAAAATATTATATTCATTGTGTTTTAATCGACGGAATAAAAAATGGAGAAGATATCGTTTCTCCCAATAACTAGAAAAGATTCGAGTCACCTTGAGAATTGCAATTGTGTGCGAAACAAAAATTTTACCCTGTCGGATTATTTCCCGACGATATAACATTTCAGTTGAACCATTGAACGATTATACAGGGTGGCTCGCTAATCCTCGCAGAATTTTGCAAGCGGCGTAAATATTGTGAAAGAGTCTGTACACTAGTATTCAACAAGTGATGTTCGAAAGAGTGGCCCTTGTTATAGTCGAACAACGGATCGCCCACGCTCGCTCGCGAGACTGTGCCGTTACAAAGGCGAAAATAATCGGAAACTCGACTGAAAAAAAGCGGACCGGGGGGTGGGGATATAGAGGGGTGCCAGGTAGCAGAAGTGTGCAAACAAACGAAACGAGGAAGCAATACAGAGATTCGAGTAACTGCTATTATCGAGTGTTCGACAGAGGATGCGGATCAGCGTGTACACTGAGGCTTTTCTCAATGGGATGTATCGACGCGAGGGGCCGGCAACCACGTGGCAATTGTAACGCTAGCCCGAATCATCGAATCCAGTTTCAATAGCCGACCGAAAACCCTCCGTTCCAATATTTCGTCCACGGAACGCCTCGACGATACCAGAGACCGTGAAACAGATAACAAAAATGTCATACATCGCTAAAAACAACATTTACAATTGTTCCTTACATCACAATCACTGCAAAAATACATCGAACTTCCGAAAATTCATTTTATTACAACGAGAAATCAATTAATACCGATATACATCGTTCGAACGCATATTGACAGACGTTTCAAATAATTTCAAATCATTATTGTCATCGACACTGTAAAAATACCTTCACCGGAAACGGTGTATTGTTGTAAGAATTGTTTTGACAAGACGACAAAGAAAATATTGCTCGGGTCCGACCCGACCCGGCGACCGACGTCCGAGGACAGGGTTTCACGTGGTGACCAGGTCGCGGTTAACGACACGGCTCATTGAAAGGCAAAAAAGGGAGGGGTAGGGGGCAGTATAACCGTGGTCGGAGAGAGCGAGAAAGCGAGACACAAATAGAGCGAGCGAGAGAGAGAGAACGTTGACAAGAAATTCAGAACCACGACCACGGTTAAAGCGTAAACGCGTCACGAGTCTCGCCAAGCGATAAGATCAGGATCGCGTTGACCCGCGACGATAAAAGCGTGTATTTGTGAACCTGTCTGCTGAAACGTGTGGTTCCTCTTGCGTCTAACGAGGTGTCTTCAAGAAACTTCGTATGCAGCTAGTCCACGATGTATTGAAACGGTAATTAAAAAAAATATATATCAATGTCCAGCAGACCCTCTCTATTGACTCTTCCGGAAAGTACACTGGTCCTTGATTAAAAACGTCGCCAGCAATGGTCTTTCTAAGTTGCTCCTCTTGAGGTGCTCACGAGGTCGAAGACACTGGGTCTATTTTCAGGTTGGCATGTTGCCCGATCTTCCTTGATCCACCAGGTGGTCCGTGCACCCCCGTTGCTCTTCAGGAGCGAGAAACAGTGAAGAAGCAGAGGTCTGTTCCCGTCCGATGATCAGAAGTCACTGGCCCAGGATTCACTGGGTAACCTCCCTGCAGGACGACGGTGCCGGGCGGTCAGGACAACACTCGACGTCGTCTGTGGTTGGAAACGTGGACGACACGTTGACGGACAGCGGCAGGTCGTCAAGCGAGCAAGCAGGCAGACAGGCAAGGACCGGCGGACGGGTCGTTAAACGGTATCGGCGCGCACTATGGTTAATTAACGGATCGATCGACGGTGGTTGCGCTCGATTTTCACCGGCCGCAGGATCAGCATACTAGCTGCCTATCGCTGGCTCGCCGTGCACTCGGTTGCGTGAACTTTGACGATGATTTTGAAGGGAAACGAGGCGCACGCCCTCCGCACCGGGGCTCACCCCACTCGATCCCCCGAGGGTGGCCGTGTGTCTATGTGCTCTCCCCCCTACACCATACCGTGCAGGTGTGTACCTGTATGCGCGATAGATGGGTGCGCACTACGGCAAAAGTGCCGGGGAAAATCAATAGGCTGTTAGGTGTACGTGTGCGTGCGTGTGCCGGTGCACACAAGTTCGTTCGCTTCTCTCTCTTTCTTTTTGCGATCTACCCGCTCCTTCTGTCTTCTCCCAATTACTCATCCTTCGCTCTACCGATTAGCAAGTTCAGTGGCCCCTTCAGGCACTCCTCCGAGTCTACTCGAAACAGAGATTTGCAGAGGACCAGAGGAAAGAATACAGAGAAACGCTTGTATAACTTTATTGCTTTCACCTTACGATAGTCTATCCTAGTCTGTTCAGTCTTAGCCTAGAAACGCAGTTTATCTTCCTCGCGGTACTCTGAACAGCAAAGCTGTAGGGAAAATGCTCGCAAACCCCTGAAACTCATCCCTCCTTCAACAAGGAATTCCTTATGACTATGTCACTTCCTTCGTTCTCAATCGACTCGTAGGTCCACTTACGGTTTGTTCTACAAAAATATTTGTTAGGAAATCTACGAAGCTGTACAGTACCGAGACACAAACCTGCAGTCGTGGCCGCACTTGGTGGAGGAACATTTGCTACAGGGAAAGTGGCAGCCTGTGCAGCTCATGTTCAGACAGTCGCACATGTCGTGCCCTGTCTGAATGTATTGCCCCACCTCGTTGTACAACGCATGCCTCTTGTGGATTTGGTTGAGTTTTCTGTGGAGTTTACGCTTCTCTCTTTCGCTGCACTCTGGGTCGAAATTGGAGAGGAACTTGGTCACACTGTCCAGCCCTTTGGTGACCCTTTGTCTGGAGCCTCTGGTGACCCTCTGCAGCAAGCACAAGGTTACAATTATTATATTATTACATATTGTATTCAACCATGACGTATTTTATTACATTTTGAAAACCATAGCCGAACAACAGTCGCATGCATTCAGAATGTCGACCCTGACAACGTGTTTCAAGGTCACCACTGGGTCGTCCCCTAATCTACTTAATTATCGAAAACATCGAAGTTTCTGACAGAGAACTTACTCGTTCCACCCTGGGGGTTGTTTCTATATTCTTAGCGAAGGTGGAACCACCGCCAGAAGTGTTGTTTCCCGTGTCCAT
Organism: Lasioglossum vierecki; assembly: GCA_028455595.1. Lineage (NCBI taxonomy): Eukaryota > Metazoa > Arthropoda > Insecta > Hymenoptera > Halictidae > Lasioglossum > Lasioglossum vierecki. The sequence continues at coordinate 2,132,004 of CM052344.1, read as the reverse complement.
GTTGTCATCCGAGTCTTGACAAGTGGTTCTTTCGAACGAGCCTAATTAAAAGCGGGACCGTTTGGGCGGTCGCATTTACCTCACATTGCATAAAATCGAATTTTTCCCGCGCGATTTAAACAGAAACAGATCGAAATTGTTCGAAATTAACCTAATATTCTGTATTCGAGAAATGACAGCAAACAAAATTCAAAGTGGACGTGACGACGTGACTCCTTGAGATGTCCTGGCGCATGCGCGTTCGAAACAGCGACGTATCTACATTATGAGAAACAAGTGGCGGGAAATTTTGAACAGCTTACACAGTGCCGAACAAAATAATATTTTGTATATTTCATATACTTCACGAGAGGATGTCCCTGGAACTGTAATCGAGTTATCGGAAGTCTTTTCTTTATTATTATATAAGCAAGATCAATCACAATCTTTGTAGTGTAGAACTATAAAACTTAGCCTCGTACGTAGAAGATAGATTAATTATTCTAACACGACGCCGTATACTTATCGTAAGATTTCCTTTTCTATCAGCCAGGTACAGAGTAAAAATATATATATTATATATAACAACTAGATTATTCGTCGCGCGTACGCAGAGAAGATTTACAATTGAATCAACGCGAAGAACGTACAGATTCTCCTGTATGTGTGGAATATGTGGAATAGATTGAGAGAAAATTAAATTATATACGTTTACGTACCATTGATAAGTTTTGATATTCTCTTTGTTTTTTCTTACGAATACTGTAGAACTGTAGACTTTCGAAATAGACGTACCTCGAGAATTGAAACGGGCAGAACTTTCTGAAAGACTCGAAGAGAAAAAATTGAAAGAATTCAAAAACTAACTTTGCCCCGGATCTTGAAGAAGCCTAACTCGTTTTTGTTGTGCACTAGCGCACCCAGCCCAAAGTAATTCTCTATGATGATAGATGCAGTTTTAACGTTGCACTCGACTGGCAATAAACTTAGGATCGTCGAATGTAGACCCTCCACGTCGAAATTTGCTTTCTCTGCCTCGGATCCTGATAAAAATATATTTCAAATAGTTTTTGCACAGCCTAAAATCAGCTGACCGCGAGCTCACCTTTGTACCAAAACAATGGATGACTAGTGTACGTGAGCCACGGTATATCTTTCGCGAACGGGTTCCATTTTTTAGTTAAAGGCAATGGATCTCCCTTGTTCCACATCAGTCTCACTCCGTACATGGATCGTCTACTGAACAATTAATTGCAACATATGTTAAAAGAAATTTACGATCTAATTGTACTACAACTACCCACACCAAAAACACATCGATACACATTCAACCCTTCAAGTGCCATTACTATAAAGAACTACAATTATACATCGATTCTCTACAAGTCGAGAGGCAGGTTCAGTGCATGTGAATAAAGATTCGTGCATTATGTGTGAACGGAACCACGTATTTGTTAACTGCAATGTAAAAGATGCAAAGCGACTACTGATCGAAACAATAGGGTTGCGAAACTTCCTGTAACTGTTCGAAATACCTAAACTCGAATTGTGCAAGACCGGTACAAGAGGTGAGCGACGAAGACACACCCTCTGCCAATCCACTTAATCGTCTAGAAATCGTCAAATGTATTTATTAGACAATTCATTGAATAGGGTTCGTCTGTATATATGCCTTATTTTGTTGTACAAAAATCTCCATAGGAATTTCGTACATGTGCCCAGAGATGTGTTTGTGTACAACAGTATTTAAGACAGCTATTCAGACACCCTGTATAACGGCGAAAGTATCTTTCCTTCGTGCAAATAGCAACACTTACGGAACCAAGGAGGACGGTGGATAGATCAGTTCTCCAGACACTAGCGTGTCGATCTGCGACAGTGGTATTCGATTGTACTCTAGTATCTTTAAGGAGATAAAGTCGTATTTTATCGAGTAAATAGCTTTCTTAGTGAGTAGTACCAGTCTTTCCTTCTCGATGTCCCACAAACTGATTCTGCAAGTATTGTTTGTCAAATAACTATCTGCAGATAGAATATCCCAATGAAAACCGATAAGGCTCTTACTCTGTCAGGAGCCAGCTTCCAGCTATGTCCTTTTCCTCGTCATTGATCAAGGTGTCTTGACAATCCTTCAGAGCCTTTTCCACCACTTCGTTCCTATCCGTAAAGAAAGAACGGATGTCTATATGTTTGAAAGGAATGTTGGAAACGTCCCTGGACACTGGGACTTGATTCAAAATATTCCCCTGGCTCTCCATGTTCCTCCTGGCGGTAGCGATTTCTTGAAAAACAATTTTTACGAGTTAATTTACAAAGCCAAATATAGCTGCGTCGAAGCCGCAGTCCATCAATAATGTATACAGCGCCGCGTTCACGTTAATCGAATAAAAGCTGGACAATTACCGTCAGACGTAGCCGTCGAGTGATTAACTTCGTTTCCGTCGAGGTCCTTCGTGATCTCCAGGGTGACCGTTTCAAAATTTGCCGCTGGCACCTCGTCGAAATATGTTTCGTCCATCGTTGCAGGTTATTGTTTTTCCTTTGGTACACCTCGGAAAAAACTAATTGTCCGGCGCGTGACGTTGCGGTTATTTCTTGAGCCACGTCACGATTGATATGTTTTGTTGGTCGACAAAAGCTGTCGCGACGAGACAAAGCGGTTCTCGCGACTGATTTAAATCAGCGGTTTGACATTTCTGGCGATCATGCGAGCCGCCATGATCCTTCGACCAAAACTTCTCTCCCTGATAACGTGTTATCGACTGATAACAGGCTTCCCGTCGCGAAGGTGTTAGCCCAACGACCGCTCCGCACCTTGACGCAGCATAGATATATTTAATACTAAACCATATATCGAATGACCGGTTTCAGATTCTTTTATAATTAGACCGCGGATCTTTATACAAAATAAAAATCGTCTGCGTTATATTTCTAATAGAATATAAATCATATATTCTTCAATTTTGCTGTAAACGCATAAAGATCCGCAGTCTGTTTTATGATCATTAAAACGATAATAATCGGCGCGCTCGTTTATCGAACAAAATAGAAGGATTTTCTTTATTAAATTATATTGACAGTGTGAAAATGGTCGGGGTGTAACAAATCTAGACAATCGTTGTATACAATAATAGATTATTATACACGTCCGTCAAGACGTTGATATATTTCCTAGTTCGCTATATTACTATTTAATTCTTCCTTCGATAGAAATATAGATTACAGAGGGCGGAAAAAGTATTTGCACACTGCTGACCGTTCTCCGTAAAAGTTCTCTGTTTTATAACATCTATAACAACGTGTCTTTTTTTGTATAGCTTATCATTTAGTTGTCACGATAGAATATGGTAAACTGCACAAACACTTCGACCTCCCGCTGACTATACTGCGCGTAATCTGTACAATGCGTCAGACTTGTAACAAGTGTTCAAACAGTGCCGATCGTTTCTAGTATATTGTACAGGTGTTCCTTTTTTTAAGTAGATTTACACGCACGATTAGAGACAGAATGTACAATTATAATACATACGTTAGTGGCATATCCCCTCTCGCGACTTTCCATCTACCCTTATCACCGTTAGAAAATACGATCCTCACTAGCTCGAACCGAAAGTATGCAAAATATCGAACACGTAATTAGAAAATAAATATCTATACTCTATATAAAAACTTTGGTTTCTTCTCATGATGCAGTTTAAGTAGAAGTACGGTTAATGGATACAGTGTACCTTAGTCGTCTATATTTTACAAGTTGTACTTACGTATGCAGACACATACACACACACACACACACAGAAACGCACAAGCATACGGAACGCACACACATACCTGTGCGAAATTAATTTAAAAAAAAGAAATCTCTCGCATTCTCTTCGATCGGGTCATGCGTGTCCCTTTCTTTATCCTGCTATCGTAGTATCAAAAGTATAACACGTGTGCTGCCTTGTACGACAATGGAACGTTCTCTCTCGCGCTAGCTTCCAATTGTCATAACTGATATATACATAATACCCCCCTGTTAGCGACGCTGTTGCGAGGAGCTTCGACAGCGTCGTCGGTGCCTTGCGTATCAGTCTTGTCAACTTAGTGTTAAGCGTAGTAAGGCATCATTATATGTATGTGCACTGTTACACAACGAGAAAAAAAATAAGGGAGCAGAGGAGACGAACCGGATGAAGGAGTAACCTAACGTCTGACTAGTATCCGAAATGTACATGGAACGCGGAGTACAGGAACGTTCTCCGCTGTTACTTATAGTATTGAACGTCGTCCAGCATGTTGTCGGACGAGGACAAGGTCAGGTTGCGTTCCTCGTGCATTCCCTTGGCGTAGTTGATCTGTTGCGACACCTGAAACAACAGTGTGTTCGCTCTAAACGTCGATCAATCCTATTTCTTTAAAATGTAGCGATATGTCCTTTTAGGTGTACAATGTGTGTTACGAGACGAATAGAATTATTTGATAGTTTGCAAAATTGTTTTTTGATTTCTCAGTATTAATTGATCGAACCGTAGCGCCGAGAACATTCAACATTTATCATTAACATCATTACGATCGATATTCAAAGACATTTAGAATGACCTAGGTTGTTCAAAATATTATTCAAAAGTATACGCACTCGTTTGGCAACGTCCTCATTGTCACAGCGGACCTTGGGTCTCCTCAGGAGCTCGGGCCCGTCGCTGTTAAAGATGATCGTCGAGTCTGTCCTCGATATCAGCTCTATGTAGTGCAACGTTGTCCCATTGTTCTCCACCTTCTGCGTCGGCTGACAGTACAGCAAATCCACCAAGCTAACTTCGGTCACCACACCCTTCGTGCCACCAGAAATCACACGAACTCTCTCGTTGGAGACTAACACCCTCAGATTCTCTGTCCCGCTGCGCAGACACTCGTACGACACGAATAGCTCCGAGTGATCGTGGTCGTTTATGATGTAGAGGAACTCTTGTCCCTCCGCTTGTTGACGGTTGTAAGGTGGCAGTAGGCCCGCTGGACCGCTCGACACGCGAGGAGGCCTGTCCCTCGTTGGTATTGTTCGATGAGCACTGATGGCAGCGAGAGTTATGGTTGTGAATATTATAGACACGTTACGAAAGCAGTAGGCAAGGTCTTTAAACCTTGTGCAGTCAATCGGGTACCAATTTACTGTATTTCTTTCAACAATTTCTTAATGTTCCTCTAAAAAAATAGGTCTTTACCTTCGACTGGTTTCCCGAACGGCAGTGGCAGTTTCTGTGGCAAGGTCCAGTACACCGACAACTGGCTTCGTGATAGTCCCAACGACCCCTTTACCAAACCCAGCGAAGAATCCCTGTAAACATTTATCAATGTCTCGTAGTTAAAATATCCCCAAAATTAATATATTTATAAACTATTTCCTGATAAAAATGAGTAGTTCTCATGTATTCCTACGTACCGGAAATCCTTCGTTCGCAGCTCCGTCGTACGTCTGCTTAAAGATACTGGTCACCCCTCCCAGCAACCCGAACCCAAATCCCTTCAACCCTGCTACCAAATGATCGCTGCTCCCAGCAGTATTCGCCCTGATCCTCTGTCTAGCTTCTTCGTGTCTCTCGTCCATTATGACCCGTCCCAGTCCATCGGACAAGGACTCGGTAACCTTGGCAGCCGAGTTCGAAATACCATGGGTCACATTCTTCACCAGAGTCTTCACGCTTCCCTCGTAGATCAAACCGGAAACTCCCTCGGTGACATCGTTCACGAATCCAAGAGGATTTCCCAAGAAATCCACCGAGCCGAGTATCACCGCAGCCTGCCACTTCAGATCATCCTTATAGTGTTTTATAATGGAATGTACCAGGAATTGCGTGCTCTCGAACGGGTGTTTCTTGATGAAAGGCTCCAACTCGATAGTAGCGTCTTCGAACTTGATCAGAGTCAATCCCAATTGTCTTTTTATCGCTTGAAGGTGACGGGGCAGTTTCGTAGTGGTTAACACGCTGAGTTTCACCTGGCTAGGGACGATCTTCAGCGCGCCGAAGTAGTATCGTTTTGCATGAGCAGCGGAGACTTCGGAGATGAATCTCTGGGCTTTGAAGTCATTTTCGTCTACGGGAGCCTCTAGCTCGGACCTTCCTGCGCCGACGAAGGCGGCTAGTTTCAGGATCAGCTTCTCTTCTAGGTGTATGCAGAGAGGCTTGATGCTGACGATCACGTGCTTGTAGATCTCGGCATTCTGGTTCTTGGACTTGAGCTTCTCAGCGACCACGTGGATCGCTGGTCGATGTTCGCTCTCGATGCGTGCTGCCCGAGTGACGTACAGGACCGAGGTGCATTGCGCCTCGAACAGCTGATTGTCTATTTGGATGTCCTCTATGCTGAGGTCCACCGTGGTGTTCGCTGGTGTCTGCACGAGCTCCAGCGAGATGGCAGCCAGCCTGGCAAATAGCAATTCTTCCACGGGCCTTCGAGAGACGATGGACAGTCCTATGCCAGCGGTTAGGTTCACTTTCAGCTCCAGCTCTCTGGAGTTCAAGCTCTCGGCGTCCGTGTTCAGTTGAGTTGGACGGTGGCTGACGGCGATGTGGGACCAGTCACGTTCTTCGAGCAACGCGAACGTCTTCTTCTGCAAGAAGAAGACATACATACATAGAGGCAGACACGATTTTATAGAGATAGAGATTGTCATTCACTAGTTAAAACTCATTTGTTACGAAACGTGTACAAACGCCGCACCCTTTCTTTGATGTCCAATACTTGCAAGACCCGTGTCGGTCCATCGGTCGCAACTCTAATCGACAAGAATCCGGATCCTGGACGTAATTTTTGCCTTCCAACGCACTGCTCAATTGGCGGAGGGCTGCAGTGCGTCTGTGGGCCCAACACTGCCTCGCTCCCTAAACAATAGAACAACGGAGTCTTCATGAGGTGCACAACAATCGCGTTGGATAAGTTAAATGGCTGTGTAAGAGACTCGAAGTTAAAGTACAGCATTCCCTCGGTAGCGTTGTCCCTCTAACCCTACCTCTTTTATTCTCCAGTTAATCATTCGACCCATAACCGCGCGACGTTACGGAGAGAACGCTACAGATATTATCTAAGAGAATACACATGCAAAGATAGCAATGAGTGCGCGTTGCGCTAATGATAAAGAAAAAAAGAAGCAAGCGAAAGTCTTAGCTGATCTAATAAAAATATTTAATACGTAAATTGACGGTACTCTGAGTGTACCCCGAAAACTATACGTACACATTTGCCAACGGGCGACACAGCCGCCTGCAACATTCGTTATCAATGTAGACCTGATCAGTACAAGGGGTAAGAGAAACTTTCTCAGGTAAATAAACGGGACGCGAAATCATAGACTTCAAATCAACGGGATGGTGGCTAACGATGATCTCGAACCCGGAGATTCAACAAATTATGAAACTTTGGTGATGTGTTACGCGATTTGCCGAAATTCACTTCCATTCCTTGTGAAATACATCATCGACTACTCTATATCGTCATTTTTTACAACTTCCGAGCTGCGTATGATTTCGAATAAAAATAAATCTGCATGACAGTGACGATGCTCGGTGAGCAAAACCAGACACACGAAAGCTTTGTTAAACGGTGTGAAAGAAAACCAAAATGGCGTCGTGAACGTGAACAAAAGATCCAGAGATGTACGGTATGATGACGAAAGGGGCAAAGAGAAGCTCCACTAAGAAAAACGTGTGTAGGAGATGATAATTTCAGTCGAACCTTCGTGCAATCCCATAAATCCGTCTTTCGACTGAACACACATATTTTTGTGCGCGCAACACAGCCTTCCGTCGTCCGTGAACCGCCAGGTTTGAGTGGACCTTCTTCTGGGATCGGGTTTCCTCAAGGCTAGCGCGCAATAAGTGAACGGTTGCGGTGCTGTGCCCGCTATGTCTAGAACCAACACCGTGTCCGGGGTTTTCGAGTGCTTGTCCCTCGGCGGACTGGATCCTGTATATATTTATAATTGATCACGGCAATAAATACTTTCTACTAATACTTAATAAGTTAAAGTCGTTCACAACACAAAATAAATTGCTATCGATGCAAACCTTCATGCTGCAACTGCCCATCGCCAGTCATCCTCCACAACTGCGACCTGGCGCCATATTGTTTCCTCCTCAAAGCCACCCAGCCACCAGGACCAGCTTCTAAAACTAACCTCTGAGTCTCCACGTCCAACGGGTCAAATCCACACTCCCCTGACCCCAGATCGCCGTCAGATTTGAAGGTTCCTAGTGTCACAACCACATTTATAATCGGCTGGACTAAATATTACATTCGGATAAGATGGTGAAAAGTAGCCTCAAATCAAATTAGTTCGATAGCACGTTTAACCACCTTTGATACCTGTGCGATAATAATGACAGTAAGAATTACCAGTGAAAGCAATGTAAATAAAGTTCTCGTACGTCAATCCCCTGCCTTCACCGAGTATGTTCAAGTCGTACGTGGCTGTGACGCCTCCGGGGGCGGTTATAACTAAACCAGCGGATTGTATTGGCTCGTCTAGTGCATAAGGCACCGACGAATGAGGTCTCACAGTCCATTGCAAGTTGTCATCTACGGTAACCTATAAGAAAATACTTGAAAATAATTTCTAATTAATTCAATCATACAAGGTGGAGCATTCAGTGTCTCAGATGAAGCTTGCTTCACCCTGTCGCAATGTATTCTGATCGTGAAAAGCGTAATCGTTGCTCGTGCGAACCTGATTGATCACCAAAGGAACCTCCGAGAAGTTATCCACCCGAATCGGCGGCGGCATAGTGTCCGCGTCAGTGAACACTATGAAATACGTGCTCTCCTGCAACACTACGTCGACGCGCAGGAAGTGCATTCTCCCTGCCGAGTCTCTGATGTTGATCGTCAACGAGTAGTTGTCGTCTAACCTAATACCGCCCGACCACATGCAATCCTTGACGTCTATGATCCGAACGCACAACAATAAGTCTTTGTCTAGACGAGGCCAATGAAAGGGCATGTGGCAATCAGGCATGGTTCTGATATACGTTGCTTGAGCGTCTGGATGAGTCTGGAAGATGATCACGTGTAGTCTCGAGCAACCGGTAGTTGGAGGATCAACTTACGATTGTTGTGGTAAATGATTTTTGTGCCAACTCTAGCGTGAAGCTCGATTTATTATGCAACTGATATCTGGGGGACAGTGTAACAACCGTTGTAGCCCTGTACTTTCCTCTGGCAGTCCTCGTAGCTACACTGATCAAATAAACTATGTCCGGTCTACCGTCGCGCAGGGATACCCTGAGTCTGTGCACCTGGAAGATCACCCAAGTTGATGAACGGTCTTCGTTCGAATTTAAAAAATTTCAAATAACTCTCCTAAGTTATTCTTTTAACTCCTATTTTTCAAACAAACCTGTATGCCAGGCTGCAGATGAAAGTGCTGGGACCATTGCGGTATACCCTGAGGATGCACCGAGGTGCCAACCCTAACCGACAAAGTCCTGCTAGCCTCCTCGTCGCTAAAAGAGAACAACAGCGGAGCTACCATTCTAGCTTTCTCGTGCTCCTCGAATTGTCCAGCTGCCTCGATGCCAACTCCCTCTTGGCGGAATACGAGGGGCAGGCCTGTCTTATTTAGAATCCAGTACGGCGAGGTTATGCTAATCTGTATGGCAGAGCCTTTCTCTATATTAATAGCTGCGTGCAGGAAGAGTATCCTGCCAGAGAAGTCCGTCAGTCTGAGGCGAGCAGTGAATGAGTTAGCGTTCGGTGGCACTATCATCTACAACAAATAACCCTTGAAAACCCTACATCTCGTCCGACCGAGAATTCATTGATGAAGAATCTCTCACCGTTCCCGAGCCGGAATAACCATCTAACTGTATCGTAATTTCTACAGATTCCTCGGTGTTCACCGAGTGCAGATCAGCGCTGCTACCGGCTGGTATTCTGTTACTTTCAGCACCGACCTTGAACAGCACTTCGTGCGGCAGTAGATTGATCAAAGTGAGCGGAGCCATTAGGATTACAGTATGCGCCGGCAACAAGTGACTGATGTCTGGCGGATAATTGTCGCGCATAATCGCCACGCACATCCTACGAGAACAGAGTAATTTATAAATGCGTTAAACCGTTCTACACAGACGCAACGTTCACCTACCTAAATATATTATTATGATTAGCTCTACATGTAATACGATTTTCTAGAACTTCCAGTGGTTTCCTTACTGTTGTCCAATCTATCGTCTCCGTGCAATATTGGAACAGATAATTCATGTTTAGGGGTTTCAGGCACATTTGCACACTGGTGTGCGTCAATGGCACCGATATGGTGGACTGTGCCGGTACCTGGAAGATTTTGTCGCTGACCGGCGAGATCAAAGATAGATCTGAAACGATTCAACGTTTGCAAAAGCGACCCGAATTTCGTATTTAGTATGTGAATCAGTTCGGTGACTTTTTATTCGATCGAATCACACGTGGACTTACATTCGAACTGATGCAAGGACTTCTCCATCTTAATCTCCACCGTGTGCGCCAGCTTGTTCGATATTTGCAAGGCCGATCGAACAGTTACCAGCTTCCGAGCTGATCCTTCCAATTCTACAGCGAACACAATCCTAGCTTGGGGCGCAACTACCTGAAAGAAGATTGATACAATTAATAAATTGCTAATCAGAAACGGCTTTGAAGATAAGAATACAGACAAACGTTTAATCACCTGTAAACTAGCGCAGCTCAAGTAAGCGTGCCTGAAGTATATGCCAACGCGATCAACGGTAACAGGCTCCACAGCTTCTAATCCTTCCACGAGCACCGTGATCTGATGTCTTCTAACGCTGTGGGTAGCATGGTGCCTCAATTTCCCTCTACCTTCGAACGTAAACGGCACTGTGCCTCCTGGAACAACTTCAATCCACGTATCGTCCTTCTGAAAATTATTCTTCTGCTTGAAGTTCGGTCCCACATCCTTGGTGTCGTTCGCGGTAGCGATGATGGTCTTGAACCACAGATTACAGCCTGTCTCGTTCTTCAACGCGAACGGGATGAACGGTAGCCTGCGTCGATAGGCTTGTCCATTCGCTGGCTTGTTCACGTTTGCATCCTTGACCGAGGTTAAATAAAAATCCTGCATCCAGTTGTTCTTGACCAGTTCTATCAGCTCTACCAACGTCGAGGTAACATTAACGTCAACAGAGTTCTGAGAGTCCACGGACATCTGCAGCCTCTTCGACTTCAGATTGTTCGTCAAAGTCTGCTCCCATTGGACGGTAGCTTGCCAGGGCTCCACGAACGGTTCCCAGCCGCTCAGCACACGATTATAATAATCGATACTGAACATAGAGGAGACCAGGCCGGGTCCCATGCATACCTGCCTCAAACTGAAGTCCGTCAACGTGACCTCTAACAACGGAACATCAGCGTCCCTACAATCGTCGATGATGCAGATCCTAGCGCAGGCAGTCTGCAGCTCGATAGTATGAAAGACGAAATCTTGTTTCGCGGCCACGTCGGAGTTTGGCACCGCGTTTTGCGTCAACCACAAGGCTGCTTCGTCCAGCTGGCCGTTGCAAAGGTCCAAGGCTGATCTGCAATCCGAGTCAGCGAATCCTAGACCAGCTAACTTCTGAACTTGCCTCTCCGTAGGGGTCAGCACCTCGCTGGATCTCTGCTTTGCTACTAAAGTTTGTTTCGGCAGGGAACTCAGCATCCTGGAGAACATGGTCACGTCGTGGTAGCTAAGTCTGACGCACAATGGCTGCAGTTGAATCTCCAGACACTTGTCCTGCGTCAAATCTAAACTGGCTCCTACGGGGTCGATGATGGATAAAGCAGTCTCCTCCTCGAAACCAGGGATGCAGGAGAAGAGTTCGCAATGAGACAGATTGCAGGATAGAGGTTTCTCTCCTTCTTGAGGAACGGACCTGTATGATAAGACCGCTGTGCTCTTCAGGATCACAGCGTTCGTGTCCTTCACCGAGGTGTCCTCCACGATGACCAATTCAGAATCGGTGATGTTGATTTTCAGTTCTAAAGGTATAGTGGTGGAAGCGCTGTTATCTTGATTACTCTCCGCGGCTAGCTGAGCTATGCCGATGATGGGTTCAGGTTCCGGTGAATTCAGGACCACAAAGTCCCTCACGGCTTCCCACCAGTCCAAGATCGCCGTTAGTCGCATGCTGTGTACCAGGATGGTCGTCGCTGCGTTCGCTTTCCGTCTTCTATGATGCACTTCAGCCTGCACACGGTTCTGGTTGTTCGCGTTCCTCAGAGGCTGCAGAATCCTCGTGAACACGTTCGATTGCATACTAAATGGTTCGTCCTGGAATCGTGTGTCCGTGATCAGTATCTCCTGAGACACTAGATCTATATCCTGCGAACCGTCGCTCAAAGAGTCCAAGGTCAGTCGGGATTTGATGAAATTCACGCAAGCCAGAGCGGCGATATTGTGATTGGGGTGCAGCTTCACGGTGACGTTCACCAGCTCGAGCGTTATGCAGGACTTCTTCCAGATCTTCTCTCGAGTATCCACGCTGACCATAGAGTACTTGACTGTCTGGTCCAGGTCTTGCATGAACTGTCGCAAGTCCTCCAAGTTCTCTCCGATGTTGTAGGACAATAGTCCTCGGATAAGCATGTATTGAGCAGGGTCAAGAGCGCAGTCCATCGTCGACAGAGTCCCGTGTATACTCAAATCGGGTATGTCCCTGCTTACGTAAGTGTCCAGGTTCCTCTCGATGCGCAGCTTCAGGTGGCACATCTCCGTGAGCAACGAGGAGCCTAATTTCTTGATGAGGAACCCGCCGACGACCAACGCGTCCACGTTGTCGCTTTGATCATCACAGGGCACCCTCCTCGCAGCGTACACGTCCATATTGACTAATTCCAGGGACATTATATCTAGCATGCACTTGTCAATGAGCTCTGAAACCGCGAACTTGTTATGAGCAGTAAGTTCCCCCAGGTCCAACAGTATCAGCTCGTCGGACCTGGAGCTGACCGGCAAGAGAATCACGGGAGCACCGGCATGAAGCTCCAAGGACAACCTCATGCTTCGCTTGCTGGTGTCTATCACGGCTCCTAACCCAGCTCTTAGGTTAGCCATGATGGTCCAGAGCTGAGAGAAATGTATGAAGAACGCCTGTAGCTCCGAGACGAACCTTTGAGTGTGGACATAGTGGACGGCGGACATCTCCAGCTTCAGTTGAGCGTCGTAGGGCCTCTTCTCGGAGTCCACGTAGCTGTTGTACTGGAAGTTCAATGCTTTCCTTCCGGAAGACAGAAACCTCTCCCTGTAAAATCTCCCGTGAGGCGTCAGGTCCAACAGGGACATCGATCCCAAGGACCCGAATACCATCGTCTTCCCGTTCACCTTCAGTATATGCATAGTAGCGTTGGATACGTTGGCCTTGGCAATTTCTCTCTCAGTCTGTATCAGCACCAAAGTCAGGGACCTTACCTCAATCTCGGTTTCCGAACGTATAGGCAAAACCGCTTTGTCGTCAATGGAGTCGGTAGAGTCAATGGAAGTCATCATGGTGACTTTTGGGTTCGCTCCAGAGGGCCCAGCGAAGCCAAAGAAGTCGAAAACCACCATCCAAGATTCCACGCTGATCACCAGATCCAGGCAGTTGAAGTCTACGGTGATGCTCTTCTGCTGAAACTGGTCTTTCTCCTGATCAAGATCTGGTTCGGTTATAGTGATGCTCATCAGCACCAGATTTTCTTCGCTGGTAGAAGCCCCAGGCGACGGAGGTGGAGTATTAGGTGTGTCCGCTAAAGAAACAGGCTGCCTACGCCAATGAGCAGGAATCGCGCCGTACAGGGTATCAGTTTCTAGTCTATCAGGCAAGCTTCCTCGTCCAAACTGGCTGCGGAACTGTTGGATGAAGGCGAGGTCTGGACAGGACTTCGATACGCCAGCTGGGAGCTTGGCTCGACTGGGTGCAGAGGACTGCATCATGCACCGATGCCTGGAGCCAACGGGACACAGTAGATCCTCCATCAGCAGAGATCGTAGGGCGACCTGGATGGTGGACTCGTTCCTCTGCAATTTTTCATACTTCGCTACGAAATCCCTCATGGACAGCTCAACCAGCGGTTGCTCTAGGAGACCCTGCTTCAGCTCCACGTTCAGTGTGGGCAGCTCGAACAAGACTTTCATGGATACGTCAAGCTTGTCGGAGTAGTTGGGGACCTTGTTCATCACGTGAGACTTTTGGACGACAGGCACCGCCACTGGCATCGAGAACATCCTGTTGATGGTGTCCAACAGCTGTTCGTATTGACCGCGAGACAAGGATACCTTTAACGGCTTGGTGACCACACCGTGGACCTGAACTACGGGACCGTTCGAAAAATCATTGTCCAGGAAAAAGCTGGGCGTCTGCACCAACGTGTTCTCTATCTCCACTACGATCTTTAATACCGTGTCGTGTAGGACCGGCTTCCCGGACTCTTTGCACGAGTATATCTCCTCCGCTCTTTGGGGAAGATTATTCTGGCCTTGGCCAACGTTAGGAGACACCTCGAGGGAATACAGATTCATGTCCCGCACCTCTAGGGTTAGCGTGTGCTTTGCCATGGAGTCGAGATGAGGCTCGTGCTGCAGGGACATCGTGCCAAGGTGAGCAACGAATACTTGCACACTGTGCGACGAGCGGGGTATCACCAACACGGGACTGTCCAGGAGGATGTCTAGCTTCAGAGACACGCTGCTAGAGGTATCCAGGTCTACGGAGAGACTCGGCAAGCGTCTACGTTGAGGAATGGACCAGTCCTCTGCGTTGACAAGGCCGATAGCCATGTCTGTAGCTGCTGCGCTAATTTGCCGGGCTAGGTTCTTCAAGTACTGCTTGAATTCGTCGGCACAGGAACGTAATTCGGACAGCAGGTGGGGAGCATGGGTGTACCACACGCTGCCTATACGGATCGTCAAGTCCACCAATGTTTCCACTTCATCTTGATGTTGCCCGTTCTTCGTGCACCTGTTCGCCGAGAACCTCAATGCCTCGGGCTGATTCGACAGATTGCTGAAGTGCTCCAACGGTTGCTGATGAGGGTCCGCGATAGGATCCCTTCCGACGCTGACGATCCGCTGGTGAATCTTCCCGGTCAACGTCTGATCCAAGACCTGCAGGCCTCCGAGGGAGCCGGAGATCGATGTGTTCCCTGCCAAGGTCGCCTGTATCCTAGCGTCGCACATCGTCGCGGTAGCGATCTTCTGGCCCACCAGATGATTGTCGTGCATCACCGCCCTCAAGAGTAGAACGTTCAGTCTGTGAAAGTCGAAGGTGATCTCGGTTCTAGTGGACACTTTCGACTCTATAGTCTGACTGGAAAGCGACTCCTGCCTCTCTATGTGTCCGGGTCGCATCTTCGGTGAAGGGAATATCCTTCTGAAGAAGCCCATCAGCTCTACTATCGTTTCCTGATTCGCGATTATGTCCAGGTTATTGAACTGTATGTTGGCAACCCTCAAGTTCTCCAAGATGTCGTAGACCAGGGTCAGCTCCACCACGATTAGAGCCTCAGAGTCCATCTTATCTAGCTCGATGAAGGAATTGTTTCTCGGGGATTGAAGATTCTTCGAGCGACTGGCTAAGTTGGATAACGCGTTGGTCAGAGCGATAGGAGAAGTTAGACGTTTCGGTAGATTTGGATCTGGAGAGCCAGGGGAAACTGGCGAGACCGGTGAGGTAGGTTCGGAGTCCCTCAAGCTGCCAGAAACACTGTCCATGCCGACGTGTTTGTGGCTAGCGACCAGCAGCTCAAAGTCCGGGCCAAATTCTTGAAGAGCGTCAACCAGGAGCAGACCGTGAACGGATAAAGAAATACCGACGTCCGCTGTCCTTTTGCTGAGGGCTGCCCTGACCCCGGAGACTTGTAGCTCAGCGACACTGCGTCCTCTGGATTGTAGCTCGAAGGTCATTTGATCAATAATAAACTGGACCATCACCGCGTGACTCAAAGATTTATCCGTCGTCTCCTCCTTCTTCGGACTCTCAGGCTCATCATTCGCTACGCTGTTCTGCGAGATCCCCGTCGACTTGGAGAAGTTCGAGAGTAGATTGTACATTAGCCTAATCGCCTCCACCTTTTGTTCGTTCACGTGCACCACCAGTCGTGGCAGGTTCCCGGACACCGTTACAGACGGAAGGTTAGGGTCTGATGTGTTGAACACGCGTCTCTCGATCTGCAGAGATATGTTGAAGCGCTCTAAAACATGCAAACTCGACATGCCTCTGGTCCTGCCGTGCTTCCAATTGTCCTTCACCTTGCCCACCAAAATCTGCAGGTCTACCAAGTTGATGGAATAATGATCGTACAGCTTCTGGTGAAGAGCTGTCTCGGATATAGTCTGGAAATCCTGAACGGACCCGTTCTCTTGGCTGCCAGGTGGAGTCGAGCACGGTGTCTCGAACCTTTCATCCTCGTCGTCGCTGTTGGTACCAGACCCTGGCTTGAGGATCACCTCATCGTCCTGAATACTGTTCGTCAAATGAAGCTTTCCAAAATCAACGACCACGACCGCGGCGTTCGAGTCCGTGAAATTTTCTACCAGCAAAATCTGCGGCGCGGAGATGTTGAACTGCAGGTCCCAAGAGGACCTATAAACGAAATCTCCTTCGAGAATTTGCTCCCAGTTCTTGATCAGCTGCCTGTGCGTCCTGCGTTTCATCGCTTGTATCCTCTGGGTGGTGGAGGTCCTGTGTGGCTCGCACATGAAATCGATGAGCCAGGAGATCACGGCAGGGTTGTAGACCACGTCCAACGACCTTGAGTTCACGTGCAACGAGTGGTCGGCCGTTATGTGCAGCGGTCGCTTCTCGTAAGTCATTTCGAATAAATGTTGTGGTAGCTGATTGGCAAGCTTCTCCGAGGAACTGCGAGCCCTCGAGACTATGGTGGACACTACCTGAGGCTGCACGAGGATTGGAAAAGTCGAATTCTCCGTGAGGTAATCGTGCAAATACAAAGATCCCAAGCTGATCGCGAACTTATGCGATCCTGATCTAGGCCTTGACTCGTAGTTCAAGTTTACTCGCTCGAACTGCAGTTGTATCACAGTTTTAGCCTCCTCGCTGTCTGGCTTTATTGTGCAGAGGGATATAGCTCCCTTGGATAACGTGAAATTGAACTGACCGAACACCATATCCCGGCGTAACAATGTGTCGTCGTCTATGGTGTCCGCTAGGACGTCTAAAAGCTCACCATCGAAGGTTGAGGATGTGCCCTGGGTGTTTGTATTGGGGGCCTTCGAGTACCAGCCCCACCATTGTGGGAACCATTGCTCTAACATCCCACGACCTTGAGGCATGTTCACCTTCTCGTTTGGAACGGACTTCGGCGGCCTGACTCTATACATCGCTATTTCCCTGAGTACCCTCAGCTCGTCGAAGCTGCGCTCCTGCTCCACCTTTTCCTTTATCTGCTTTACGTCTAGCGGTAGAATACTTGTTGGCGTGCCTGTAATGATTGATATTAGGTACAGTGGATATCAAAAAATCTTTTGGGTAGATTCGTGTGGAGTTTATTTTGAATACCTAGCAACTTGGTGCAGCTCTCGACATATAAAATATTCTCTTTGCCCCTGCAAAGCATATCCCCCCATGTTGGCTTGGATTTCAGAGCCTCCCTGCCAAGATGGCAGCGTACTGCGTATTTCCACCATTCTTTAGGCGCTGTAGATACGCTGACCGACGGACGACAGCGTCTCTGTTGTTTGTGACGCTCTATGTCTTTCAGACCTCTTATACATTTTACTATTTGATCATACTGTACCTAAAAGCAGAGTCATCTTTTATATTTTAGATCGACAAGGATAGGAATTAGGATACGTACATCTGTGAAACACAACGGTACATCGTCCAGAAGAAGATCCACCACGATTCTCGGCTTGTTCGTAGATCTCAACGGTCTTTCCGATCTATCCCTTTTAATATAAGTTCTAGCATTAACAGGTGATAATATGTGCTTCCTTGTTATGTTCTTTGGCTCGCTCATAGCAATCTAAAGGTTCGAAAAATATAACTCGAAAAAAGATCAGTCGATCGTGCATAGAATGTTGATCAGTAGACTGTGGATTTTTACGGTAAACAATCTTGGAATTGAAAAATCTGCAGTCTATCGACTAGGCAGTTAAAAAGTAAATATATACAGCTAAATCACCGAGATTCAGGGACCCAAAAAACTCGTCTGTTTTCAACTGGTTCCAGTAAACAGCGAGCCTGTCGAGCTCCATCAGCTTCAAGGAAGCGTCTGTAAGGTTCCACGCGGCGGACCCTGGTATCCAACTGGCATCGCAGCTTTGTGCAGTTAAAGATCCTATCGTTATACCGAGTGCGATGCCACCACCTTCGAATCGAAACCATTGTTATTTTTAACAATTGCTGAATCTTTTCAGGGTTTGAAGCAAATGTATTACCGTTTGACAACGTCACCCCATCCTCGTATCTTATATGTACATCCTTAATGTGTAACTGCAAGTTCTCGATGATACTCGTAACTAACGAGGTACCGTAATTCACCCAAGAACTGTAACTGGTCGCGTAGTAACCAGGATCGCGATCCGTATCCGCCCTCCATCTTGCTTCCAAGGAGTCCAGGCGACTCAGTTTGTACTCTAAAATTGCTTGTTCTTCGGCTTCGTTGTCGAACTGTAACCAGGAGAATAGTTAAGATGAGAAGTGAATATTTCCAGAACGTTTTAATTAGTATATACCTCGTTCAAACTTATTGGTCCAGCCACTAAGTATAGTTGCTCTATGACTATAACCCAGGACGCAGTCCTGATCTGACGTACAGGTACCTGCAGCCTGACCTTGCCTATGAAGCCAGCTTTTATCTCGATCGGTAGCCCGATATGCCTTAAAGCTTCTTTCTTCAGAGGAAGATTCTCCAATTCGACTTCACCTACATAATATTGAGTTGTACTGTTTTTGCTATTAGATAAACAAGGCCTGGACAACGCTGGCTCGCAAACGTATCTCAACGTGTCTACATATACACTGTATGTGTAGCATCGTGGGGCTCGTGCGGAGGAAAGACTCTAAGTGAACGTGGGGACTTTGTTTGACAAGTCAACGTTGTCCAAACCCGAGATAAACGATCGGTGTTCTCTGAAAGTTGGTAATCAAAAATCATCCTGACCCATTGCCAGATTATAACCTTACCCGATAATAAAGCTATGCTGAGTTGATCCGTATTCAAATTCTCGACATATTTCCCGAGATAGTTGTTCAACACCCACGCGACAAGTCCTTCCAACATTTTGATAGTGTTCCGGGTGGTCCCTTAAGTACTACAGCGAATAACGTGCGCACAGTAGTAGGCATAAATAATCTGTTTAGGTTATCCGTTACGGATTTCATTAGAACTTTCGAAATCCACGAAATAACAGCATCCGCGATTCATGCTGTTGTCGAGACACGATCCTCCTCTTGCAAATAGAACGTCTCTCATGTCTGCCAGTTATTCCGTTCGTCGCGAAAACTGCGAAAATTCTTGTGCACCACTGAGAGTCATGTTAAACAATGTTGCATCGATCGTGCACCCGACTGGTATCGTCGGATCACGACGATAACTGCGCGTGAAACGAGTTGTCACGGCCCGCACGATACCCCTCGTGTCACTGAATGTTATTTCTCGTTGTAGTTTTGTGTACGGCGTGCGTGCACGATTTTAATTTAACCGCATCGCTATGTAGATGCACGCGAGTATTTATTATTAGACTGTTGAGCTAATGCTCGCGTCGCCGAGATCAACCGTTAGGAATTTTGTGTGTTTCTAAGACGCCCACGAGCGGACAAGATCATAGGTCGTATATTATACCGTTCGAATAGCGTTAATTTCTCGGCCCGGTTATGTTCGTCCGACTCTTAGAAACAGTTTGCGGTTATTTTCTCATTCGAGACCCAGGTCCCGTACAAAGTGCAATCGCGATGCACTTTTACCGGCCAATAAGAAACCTCTTTCTAACAACATTGCACGCTATATACAGATAACCGATTCAACTTCCGAGCACGATTCGCACGAATTCAATTTGGTTCGAATTCCCGAAAAGGAACAACGGCCCGTACAATCGAATTTTTACATATGATCTAGATATACGTGGCCATTATCGCAGATCATAAATTACTTGTCATCGAACGTTATCAGACGGTTAGGGATAAGACCTCTTAATTCCTGTCTCGTATATATATTTAATGTCGTCTAACATTTTGTACAGATAGAATTCGACTGTGCAAACAGCCCGCCGAATATTTCCCCCTCTCCTGTTTCGCAATATTAACCCTCGGGGTCACGTTTGACCCGGCTTCGATCCACCTGTGGGAACATCCTATATACAGCGAATCAAGTAATTTATTGACTGTATGAAAAAATCGTTTAAAAAATCTGCTAACAGTGTGTAGTAAAATACAACATCGGAGACCAGTCCCGAAAATTACATAGTCGACACTGTTCGGGGGTTAAGTAAACATGGATGTCGCGACCTTGCGTATGTGCATATGTTAATCTGAACATTCGCTCAATGTCTCGTTGAACACATCGGATTCGTGTGCACGGAGATATTCATTCAGCCTTGGGCTTGCTGTCCTCTTTGTAATGCAGGAACAGAAGAGAGAACAGAAACACGCCTCCCATCATCGAGAACGCGCTGACGTAGTACGGGTACGCGCTTGGAATGAAGCGTTCGTATTGCGTGTGCTGCAAAGGACGAACGGAAACCTGCGTCGTGTGGTACAAATGGGTCAGACCGATCCGTGTATAGTCTACTTTGAACTGGTAGACCCCGTACACGTCGGGAATTTTGAATCTAGCCTCGTAGCGGCCGTTTCCAACGGGTTTCATCGTCATGCGGACGAACGGGTCGATCCTGACGAACTCCAGCTGCAAATCGTTCGCTTCGTACGGGACCCATTTGTCCCCGGACAGTTTCTGGACGTCTATGGAGTACACCACGTCGTCCATGATCGTGTACGCTGCTGGGGGAGCATTCTCTCCAGCTCTATGGTGGTGCACAGAGGCGACTCGAATCACGCCGTTCTCTTTGAAGACCCACCTAGCGATCGCTGTTGCTACCGCCTCGTTGCCGGACTTCTCGTACTCCTTTCCACCTGCGTAATTAATATATTAGTTATTAGGGCTGTTATCTTCCGGTCGTAGATGATAGATTACCTTGAGCTTTCTTAATGGAGCTAGTGAAAGCTTCGTCGCTGAAGAAGTACAGCGAGCCAGAGAACACGACGCGCGCGTTGTTTCTGGCTTGCAGAGCCGCGATCAACAACGTGTTTTTGCCAACTGCATGGGGGTAGTCCTTTACAGGATTCAAAGGGTTGTAAGAGTACGCCGAGCTAGATGCAGTCAGTAGACGCAGAATCAAAGGGTTTTCTGTGTCTGCGAGCAGACCTGTGCCCTTGTACAGCAGAGGCTGTATATTCTTGTTGCCAACAATTACAGGAGCATCTATCAAGTTGGATGGCTCCGCGATTATCTTGGTGTGGTAGCCATTATCAGATTTATCGTAATTCAAGTGGTCTATCACCGCAGATCCCTCTTCGTCTATCTCTAAGCCACATTCGGATGCTAGCTCGTGCAAGACATCGCCGGACTGAGAGGATCCGGCAATCAGGACGTTTCCACCGCCGTCGATAAAGTCTGTAATTGTCTCGACGCTTAGGGCTCCTCCGAACTCCTCTACGGTCGGAGCGAATATGATCAAGTGTTCGTATAAGTATTCTCTGTACTTGGTGAGAAGTAGATTGGCATCGTCTGCTAATTTGAACGTCAGCGTGTATCCGCTATCTAAAAAAGAAATTTACTGTTAACGTGCACAGTGAAATATTTCGTAGCAGGTTAAGCAAACAGGGATACGAAGGTGAAGTGGATGGAGAAAAGAAAGAATGAAGGGAAATATTTCTACTGAAAGTATTAATTTCTTTCATGATTGTAAAAAGAGAAAACGGCGCCGATAGAAACTGTCAGTGGGCGAACGTTTCATCGAAAATGCCGGAATGTTTACGTACCCTGTAATGACTTGAAAAACATCGAGTGCGTTTCCCTAATGGCCAAATTATCGAGCAGAACGAGAGTTGGTCCGCCGGCACTGGCGAGACCAACTATCGCGAAAAGGCAGAAGAACTTATCCAGAAGTTTCATCGTGCATATGTATCGGTCGCTTGCCACGAGACACACCGGCTCGTTCGGGTTTGGAGTTACAGTTGTGGCACCATATCAAAATCAAACACGTAACCAAACGGAAGAGCCTCTGTCTGGAACGGAAGTGACGTGTGATTCTAGTGGATTTTGTTCGAACGATTTCATTGGTTAGGTTGCCAACATGATCATTTTGAAAAAAGAATGTCGCTCTAATAAATAAACGTAACGTTCTCAAATAAATTTACGCGTGTCTCCGTTTGAATCTGTTATTTTACAAAACTCACAACTATAATCAATATTAAAATAGAGATTCACATTATCGACATCGAATCCCAGTCAAATGATTTTTGCCGCAATTTCTATGATTACATCTTACGAGAAAAGTGGCAACAATTATCTGTGCCAAATGTTTTATAGCAAATACTTCCCGAACAATAAAAATAAACAACCAACCTTCATATACCCATACAATTGTTTCTAAATCAGCGATAAGTGACCGGAATTTATACATTTCGTTATATATCCCAGATTCTAACCCTAAATTTTCCTAACCTCGAGTATCCTCTTGCAAGTTTGTTGTTAATAGTTGTGAGGTTAACAGGGCGTAATAAAAAAAAGTATAATGACAGATTGTTTACGAGAGCCAGTTTTCGTTGTTGGTGATATCGACGATGAGATAAATCTCTCGTTGCCACCGTCTTCGGGCGAAGAGTATATCAAAAGAGTGGTGTAAGTAATTACGAGCTATTAATCATGGGATTCGTTCGTCAGGTATCATTGATTTACATTGTAGAATCGAGGCGAAACAATGCGCGGATATTGTGGTAGCAAACATCGACCGAAGTCATTTCGTACGGCCGACTATCAATGTTGAACCTGTAAGTGTGCAAACACTATTTCCCAATTGCGTGTTCGCAACATGTACAATTTAGCGGAGTATGTACGTTACGCTGTATCCCTAGAATGTCTGGTATCACTTTACTCGAACATGTTCAACTTTCGAGACAAGACGCACAAGTGACGAGTAAAGTTGTGCCAAACATTATAGGAGCAGTTGGTGCGATAATAATGCAAACGCAACAAAGTTATCAGGATGTGTGGAAGCACCGTCATGGCTAGGACCAACGCTAGACTGGCAGCAGTGCCAGTTCTCAGATTTCTCCAATGTGAGACTGTATATTAGTCAGCTAAAAAATGAAATTCAGACGTCCAAACGCAAATGGAGACCACCTCCCATTAATTTGGTAAAAAGTATAGTTTCCCAATAGGTCAACAATGAGATTTCCTTTGGTGCTAAATAGTTCCTTTTTCAGCCAAGTATAGACGACGAGAAAGGTTGGATTGAATTCTGTTTAGGCAACTGTGAGGACCCTGAACAGACCGATCCCACCCTGAACACTATGTTTTCCCTGAACCAACCAAAGGTGGAGCAAATACTGGAGTACTTGGTAGAACATTTGCAGCTGCAGAAAAAGATAGTGCACAAGCTAGGTCAATGGTTGTACGCACTGCTAGCTGTCCTAGAGATGCCTTTGACGCCTGAAATGTGTTCATGCTTACGCAACTTGGCCAGGACGTGTTCAATCATACGCGCGAACTCGGTAAACCATCGTCGAGAAATCAAGATTTCGATTTTTTTTAACAAATCAATTTTATTGCATAGTAGTATACAAAATTTGTCGTTCACATAATCGTTCGAATAACGCGAGAAATAATTTAACCGAGAGTCAATTTGAACCTACGATCGACGTTGAAAAAAGGTACAAAACGGTCAAACGAATCTTCGATCTACATTCGTCCACTTACTGTACTCTAATTAGACTGCGGATTTGATGCATACGTGATAAAAATGAGTAGTTACAATTCGAGGCAGTAGTTAAATTAAATGAATTTGAAGAACGTCGATGTATTGATTTCAGGTGATCAAAATTATTATAAAGAAAAAACATAGAAGCTTCTGTTCGGCGCCTGCTCATTTTAATCGATGCGAATAATTTTTATGTTGCATACAAACCTGCAGTCTAGTTATTGTTATTATCTTTTCTAGAAGAACCTGGAAGAACACGAAATAAGGTCGCTGAATTTGTTTATTTGCCTGGTTGCAAGGTATTTTCGTCAGTTGGACATGGCAGATTCATAGGAGTACGTTTCCTGAGGTGCAGTTACCATTACACTTGTCCATTTTAATAAAATCAATTTTTTCTTACGTTCAGCACGCGTTCGTTCTTGCAATACCATCGGCTCTTCCTCGTGTTGATTTTCCAAGAACGTTCGATCTCGAGAGTTCGTCTCGGGGTACAATCAGGCAACGGTTCAATTAAATAAAGTGTATTACAATAATCAAATAATAAGTGAAGTTGGAAAGTCCAAGTATCCTTAACCTATGTACTCTTGGTCCTGAAGGAGTGCAGTCGCTAATCGTTCTAGATCGTCGTAGCTGAGGTTGTTCACTTTGTTTTTCAGGTCTTTGATCAATTCGTTTACTATGGATTCTGTGTCCGACTCTGTGTAGTAGCGCCTCAGAACTCTCGAGATCTCATCTTTTAGAATATGGGTGCCCGTTTTGCGGATCGGTGCTTTCCCCTTGCTGGAGCCTTCCTCTGCCTTTTTAACAACCAGCAGGTTCAATTTGCTGCCATCCTTAATGCCTGGGTAGAAACTCAGGGGATTCTCGTCTGAAATATAACTTTAGATATAGGCTGCTGCCTCGATATTCATTTACAGCTCTTACTAGTTTGTGTTTAGCTGTTATAGCTTTATGAAAATAGCTATACGCAATTTTTCAAGCAGAATTAGGATTATAAGTACTCTAACCCAGATAACTAAGGGCTCCGATTAGGCTAGTACCTACACGTTACAACTGCCCGAATCCTTACCAGCGAGTGTTTTGCCAGTGTGCAAAAGCTTCTGTTGCGGCACTTCAATGCCCAGGAGATCGCTGATCTTATGCTTCAGCTCCAAAACTGTTTCCGTGGGCATAATCTGTGAACCGAAGCGACCATAAAACCGGTTAAAAGATATCGGATAATAGCAACGTCCTTTAAATCAATGATCCAGGAACGAAACGAAGCATGCCAAAATAACTGTTACTCACGTCAACAACGCATTCGTTTCCCTGGAGCTTCTTCACGGTAACTTTCATGATGCAATCCGGTGGTGGAAACACGCGTAGATCAACACGAGAACGTGGATAATCAAATTCTTGGCGAGTACAGACACTTAAACGACGTGGACAACTGTCCGAGCATTTTACTTGGAGGTTATGTTTGAGTCCTCAACAACACCTGAGTTGCACGGGGCCATCAACTATTTCTATTGAGAATACGTTAACACATGCTCGCGGATATCTAATCGGAGAAAAGATCTTGAAATGTTTCAGTTTTTGTCTACAGATGCTAGTTTATCGATACCAAAGCGCCATTGAAGTGTCCCACAGTTTCCCCCTTTTTAGCTGATCGATCGTTCAATCACGTGTGGCAACGGACAATCTTTTATCGTCATTCGAAACGTGTAGTTTCGAACAATAATCGCGATAATTCCCTATCCGGCTCTGATTATTCGAAATCGATAAAAATACGATCTAATTTTCATGTTGTAATCCTTAATGGTCAGTCCCCAACGCGGTGCGCTGTCAAAATCTGCTTGGAATCCTGGACAAAATGATTTTTGCTAGGGGTAACGTTAATTATCAATTACGTTAATTATAAAAGATTAAATTTTAAGCTTTTTATTTTAACTCAAATTTAACCTCAAGACCTGTTTCCTGAAAAAGAGTTCATTATTTTTACTTGTAATAACGTTTCCCTTGAAAACTACACGGTTGAAGCTCAAGGAAAATGTTCATTGTTATTTTATTTACAAAATAGATTCTCTTTTGGGACGAGATCATTACAATTAACGTAGTAAAAGGTCATTAGAGTCAAAGCAAATCGCAGTGTATCGGTTTTGGTACAACCCGCGCTTTTCAGGTGCCCAAAATGGCGCGTATCGAAGCAACAATAATTTTCAAAGTCGAATACTGCCGAATCAATACATTTATTTAACAATTCTCCCTCAAAAAGTATGTTTTATTTTATCATCTCATAAATAAACTACTCCACGTAAAATATTACAACTAAAAATATCTTTGTTCGCGATTTTTAACAAATATCGATTGCGATACTTTTCGATATCATGAATATCGCTCTCGATATTCCCTTCATTTGTGGCGGTCAGTCCAAACCGTTAGATGTTGGTCTTTAGGTTAGGTGCAGAACATTTCGCGAGTCTGTGAGAAACCTGAAAATATCATGGAAAACGCAAAGGAGAACGAGAATACTATGAATTCAGAGGAGAATGGCTCCGATTCTATGGACAATAGCCTAATTACCAACAGAGGCGACTTAATTCCGTATTTCGAGGGCTGGGACCACAGCATCAACAAAGTACATTTATCAGAGGTAAACATCGAGATGAAAATTTTTTGAAACGGAGTTTTTCTAAATAATATATGTTTTTCTAAATTATATATAATATAATTTTTCTGTCAATAATATTGACACGTTTTAAATAATAAAAATTTTACTGCAAAAAAGTGGAAACTACAAGATGATTTTTTATTAGAAAAATTTGGCGCCTCCCAGGTTAGGAACCATTGGTAAACAATGCCGCTATAATGCACAAAATTATTTTGGCAAACTTTTACGAAACATACGCCGTTTTTCTAGATATTTAAAAAAAAGATTGCTTCCTTTTTAATTATTAATTACATTTTATTGTTAGGTCCCACAAATTTGCAAGGACGAGCCATGCCAGTTGGGTATCGACGAGGCTGGTCGTGGACCAGTCCTTGGACCAATGGTATATGGAATAGCCTATGCACCATTGTCCGAAAAGCAGCTTCTGGTGGACCTAGGATGCGCAGATTCGAAAAGCCTGACCGAGGAAAAGAGAGACGCTATTTTCGACGAGATTTGCAAGCATGGAGATAGCATAGGCTGGGCAGTGGATGTGATATCGCCCAATATCATATGCAACAGCATGTACCGAAGGACCAAGATCTCCCTGAACGAGGTGTCTATGATATCCGCGATCGAGCTGGCTAAGAGGGTGATAGAGGCTGGTGCAAGAATCACGGAGATCTACGTGGACACTGTAGGCAAGCCAGAGAAGTACCAGGCTAGGCTGGAGCAGATTTTCCCAGGTATGAAGATAGTAGTTGCAAAGAAAGCTGATTCCACGTATCCCATTGTCAGTGCGGCCAGTATCTGTGCCAAGGTATCCCGCGACCATGCTATAAAATCTTGGCAATTTTTGGAAGGTGATATTAACTCAGAGTATGGGAGCGGGTACCCTAACGACCCAGAGACCAAGAAGTGGCTCTCGGGACACGTGGATCCAGTGTTCGGATTTCCCCGTTTAGTCAGGTTCAGTTGGTCCACTGCTGAGAAGATCCTGGAGACTCAGGCCCTGGCAGTTGAGTGGGAAGAAGTGGAGGAGGAATCGGCGCCTGGGGAGCAAAAGATCTCTAGCTTCTTTAGCAAGTCCCCTGCAAGGTCTTGCCAGTCCCAGAGGAAAAGACATGCTTTCTTCAGCGAGAGGTGTCTGTTTAGTACGTCCAGCTTCTGATGGTTGCTGCAATCGTTGGTTTACAAATGAGGGGAGACACACGGTGTCGCTTGTTCGTCGACGCAAATTCGTCGGGTTTATTATCAGAACGTTAAGTTAAAGATAAAAGTCGATCCGATTTATGTACATATATACAGACTGCACGTCCTTACGCTTAAACCGTACACAAAGTCTGGGTGTGTGTATGTTTGTTCTTTTTTTTGTGTATGTGTGTTTGTGTGTGGCAGTACCAGGCAGTACGACGTCAACTATACACACCCTATGTGTGGCTGGCGGTTAAGTAACAATTAGGAATGTTATAGCGCGGATGTTCTTTGGTAAAACACACGCCTACACGATCGCTCATGCATACACGCATACATACATGCCACGCGTACATCCTTACATACACACGGCTCACGATAACTCTACGATATAACGTATCATTGCTGCCGATTAATAGCGACTAGATTGATAAAAGCTACGACGTGAGAGACCGCTTTTTAATTCTCATCGGGCTGAGTCCGCACTCTCTCTCGTTCTCTGATGTCCGGACGATAGAAACACTCGTGTACAATTATGTTAGAAATATCTTGGGCACGCAAGCCCTCGCAGTCACACTGGCGTTACGGTGATTGCACTGTTCAACGGCTGCCGGTATGGCTAACTTTCAATGTTCGTTCTTCTCGAAATTGCTCTCTGGTAAACGAATCGTTGGACACTTTTTAATGTACCCCGAAAACGAAGATTGCTGGAGGAAATCTAATTACTACATACGATAGAACAGGCAATTTTGAAGAGAGGTTCGTAAATTTTGAATTCACTGAAAGTTAGCAATCCGGAAGAAGGCATAGTTTGTTGGACAGCATTAATTCCCCATGGCGGACTCCGGGTCCATTTTTGATCCATAATTTACGTCCACGATTTTTTACATAATTTTACAGTGATATATTAAGAGGAAATGTTAATTTTTATAAAATAACTGGGTTTATACGAAGATTGTACGAGAAATAAAGATCTATTCAGGAATAAATAATGCGATATTTTATAATGGACCAGGAGTTCGTCACCTGAGGCAGGATCGTACACACTCGTTCGAAATTCGATCTCTCCCACCCACTCTCTTTCTGTCGACAATGGAAAAGACAACGTAGAAAGTGGGAAAAATGCGAAGGTGAATGTTGCACGTTCTCCAATGGCCCCGGGGACACATAGACGATGATAGATTCTTATAAATTTCAGTTGTGATTAAACTCTGTCCACTGAATCGTGTCAACGACTGGATAAAAACTCTTAAACAACCATGCGCGACCATCATTCGCCTCGAGTCGTACCAGAAATCTGTTCACTGATTCTCGAAAGGAAATTGCACTTCTTCAAATCAATTTATATCTCGAATTTTGCAAAAATTCATCTCCGTCAGAATCTCTCTGTAGTTTCAGTAAAAATCTCACTGGGTGCACACAAACTTGTGGTACGACGGTTGTACGCAACCCCTTCTAACACCCTAATGCGTGTGTACTTAATTATATATATATGTATATATATATATATATATTTATATACTCCGATTTATGTCCCGCTAACTCCACTAACTGCTTCTTTATAAAAAATAGAAACAACACGGTTAATTTAGTACACAGTGATCTTCGCACACAGCTTCTTTTTGGAGGCCTGACCAAGGGGTGAGGATGGGGGTGGAGGATCAGGGATAAGCACGAGTGACAACACACAGGCCTCCTCTTCTTATCGTAGGACCAGCAGGCTAACGATCATCGTCAGGATGCAGGGTGCTAGTGTGCTGCTTCCACTTCCTGTAACGGAGAGAACAAGCACAAAAGAAGAATTAGCAAACGTCTCACAGAGAAAATGAGACAATGTGTAAATAGGACTCCGGACAGATATGAATTTGAGTATACTAGTCGAGGGAGAGGGTCTGAGACAAAATTCCGTCGGCCGATCGATGAGGAGAATCCTTGAAGAGGGGGTATCATCTTCAGGGTGCACCTGACGTCGTCGGCGACGTAATTCATAGGTTTTTTTTCGGGGACATTTCGCTGATACGAGTCGTTTGAAGGCTTCCTCGCGATTCATTGATCAGATGACCGAGGGGGTTGGCTGAATAGCGGTGCCATTGAGCATCTGTGTACAGGGTGGTGCAAAAGTAGCGCCTACCCTTTTTCTTAGCCCAGAAGGGCAAGATAAAAGAGTACACGGGGTAATTTACCATAAAAATAAACTCGATCATCGAGAGTGTAAGAAGGTGTGAGATTATGGTATGGCAAGGAGCGCTAGCTGGAAGGGTGGTGGGTAAGGCAGGGAGTGATACGGCATCGGTATAAAGTGCAGAAAAGGCGGGAAAGGGGTTGCGAATCGAAGGAAAAGGTTTTCTAGCTGATGAGAATTGCTCGTACCTCCCAAGATATGTTCGGCGTGCGTGTGCCCTTGCGCTCTTGTCTCCCTGCTCTCCATTACCGGCATCTTGAGGGGCCTTTCACCCTCTATGCTGAGCTCGTTCGATTTCCAATACACGGTCGCTATCGTCGCCAGACATTTGATCTTCAAGTCTCCCTTTTTGAAGTGCTTCGTACGCAGACGGAACTCCAGGCCGAGCACCGCCGTCTCCAGACCCTCGCGATCCACCTCCGTGATGTGGGGCCCCCTCAAGTACTGCGGGTCGACCTGACGCAACCAAAAAACGGCCTGGTCCATCTTTCAGCTCGTCTGGCTGTCTGGGAATGGTATTTTGCCCGGGGAAAGGTTGCGTCCCAAAACACTAAGCAATAGACTATCTAGTTGAAGGAAAGTTGTTCTGAATGATGACCTTGACAACATATTTTAAGGTCATTAAAATCAGTGGGAAAGCCCCTGAAGTAAATAATTACCGTTAATTGCAGTCCGACAACAGGACAGATTGTCCTGATAAGCGGTAGGATTTGCTACCAAAAATACTACCAAATGTTTAGGGACATAGGTCTGAAAACGCGAGGACGTAGTAGATGGGGGTTGCACCGATAGGATTGTTTACGTTTCATTGGCGATGACGGGGGTTGGGGTTGGATCTCGCAAATTCCCGCCGTTCCCACGGAACAGTGGTCATGGGGGATTCCACGTAAGTCACTTACAGGTTCCCCGTTGATGAACCAGCTGAGCATAGCAGCCGGCTTCGACTTCGCCGAAGTGCAATTGAACCGCACAACGTCAGCGACCTGATAACGATGCCTGCCCGGTCTTCCGGTGATAACGGGCCCGTCTTCCGGTAGAGCTGAAAGTTTCCAGAGGCTCGTTAGCACCTTTCAAATGCCCCGGAGCCTGTACTAACCCCGGCCCCTCCATTCAGAACGAATCTATACTTCGTTATACTTCCCCAACACAGGATTGTTATCTGATTTTTGCGTTACTTCGCAGGACCTTCGTCCATCAATATTCCCCATTATCATTGTTTATTGATAAAAAATTTTGACTTTGAAATTCAAGGTCAAGGACAATTTTGGGGCAACTTTTTAAAGATCTCCATCGATTCGAAGATGTAGAATACGTCTATGCTTGCCAAGAGCAAACATTTCTTAACACCCTGTATTCTTACCGACAACGAGCATGTCCGAATGATCGGAAACCGTCTGGAAAGATGGCGCCTCGGCGGACACCTCGCATCTGTATCTGCCGGTGCTCATTAGGTTCACGGAATAGAGAACGACCGAGCTGTCGGTGGAATTGTGAATCTGAAAGAAGAAGAAGAAGAAGAACAGGCGTGTCCTGGCCAATTAACCGAGCAATTAACCCGGGCCGGTGTTCCCCGAATCGTTCGAGCTGGAGGATTCGTGGAACATTGCCGATTGGTGGGAGGGATCGGGAGGCTTGCGGCGGCGGTTAGGGTGGAAAACGTGACCGTTAAATGGAAGTTGTACATCTCTTTCACGAGGGACCAGCCGGCGAGTAACCCGTTCAACAAACCCGCGCCGCTCCGCCATAAATCTTTTATTATTTTAATCGATATTTAATAAAACGCAAAGAGCCCCATCTATTTTTAGCGGACCTTCGACGGAATCGATAAAGTTCAAGGCGCGGGGTGAATAGAAAAAACAAGGGCCTGTCCTCGCCTCGAAATCCCCATTAAATGATAGTCCATTAGTTTAACAAGAAAACATAAAAAAGAACCACTACGTCATCCTCTTAGCCACGATCAAGAAATTCCTGATATTTAACTCGCTGTAACTTCACGGGAAGAAATCGTAGGTCGGCGAACCCAGGCTCATTTCAAAGCGCGAAGCCTGCGCTTTCGAATCATCTAACACTTTTCTAACCAGAAAATGTTTTTCTTGATAATTTAATAGAAATGCAAATTTTCCAACTTTTAGAATCTCTATAGAACTCAAAAAATTTTTTTTGCAACTTGGATTGTTATGGTTTTGTAGATTGTAGAGTGTAGACGAAAATAATTGCTGTACGATTTTGTTACGCTCTTTCACTTTCAGTGAAAAGTGTGATCTTGCCATTACGGTAAAAATCATTAAAATTTTGAGCGAAAAATCTTTGAATTATTGTAACTTCGCGAAAAATAATTGCAGAACAAGGAACACAGGCTTATTTTAAAGAGTAAATCCTGTATTATAATCACCGTAAATTATTTCCTTCTTGAACTTTTTTTCACTAAACTGCAATTATAGAAGTATGAACGTACGTTTCCGTAAAGTTTTCCAGCCTCAAACCGCCCCTGCGGAGATCAAAAAAAAATTTTCTGCAACTCTAACCACTTAGAATTCGAAGAATGAAGTCTCCGCTTCGCAATGACTGCGAGAAAGTCGAGCTACCATTTTGCCTTCTTGTTTTATCGCATTTTTAATGAAAAGAATGCCGGCGGCAGTTCCTATTCGAAGAATTCCTAAGAAAAAAATATTCTACGCAACGGTGACCCTTCCGAGTAAAAAACAACTGGAAGCCGTTTAAAGCAGAGGTGTCTCGCCGTTCGAAATGAGCCAAGTTGGGTCGTTCCGCGATTTCTCTTGGCGAAGTTGCGACGGTTTGAATATTTTTCAATTCGAGATTTAATGACGATCCTTTAATTTTGATCGCGAGCGTATAAAAGGAGAGAGACGCTGTAAATAGAAAGTGGAGGCAGGGACAGCAGTGCATTGGCCACGGGGGCAAGAGAAAAATCAATAGGAAGTAATTCTTACGTTCGCCGTGACACCAGGCAGCTGAAAGACGAGCACCGGCGGCTTGTCCTGCGGCACGTATCGGTAGAACTCGTTCCCGTCTTTGTACCACTTCACGGAATACAGGGTCTCGCCGTCCAGGTTGAAGTTGCACTCCAGCCGAATTGTTTGGCCCCGGACCACATGCTGCGGGACAACCAGGTCCAGCATCCTCAGCGCGTCCATATCTTCACACCCGGAAACAAACGAAATCCCCAGATCAGTCGTTTCCAATCAATTATTCACTCTGACGTCATATCATGTTGTCAGCAGCACGAATTTAGAAAAGAGGAAAACATTTTTCCAACAGTTGAATATGGTAACTGCACCAGTGAATGAAGGCTTTTGTATACAGGGTGTCTCAAAATTCCTTCAACATCTGGAAATAGGTTCTTGAGTTTATTCGAAGCAACATTTTCCTTTGAAAACTTCGAACGCAAGATTAGAAATAAAAAGAACGTTATTCGAAAGTTCAATGGGCGCACTTTAGTGCAACTGTTTTACTGCTAAGCGTCCCGTCCCTCGGGGAAAAAAATTATTGAGATGGCTGCGAAGTGTCGGCAAGGAGCAGGAAACCTCTTTAAGGGGAGTTTCCACTCGCGTTTTCCATCAGCGAGGGAAGATTTCGGGGAGAGAATCGATTCCCAGGTGGGCACGTAGTCTCGGCAGCGAGCTATTACAGGACTTTTCTGTTACTCTTTTCCCGGGGACTATCGACGTCGGGTCGGGGACGATCGACGAGACTTTCGTCTTATCGTGAGAAAAGGGGGATGATGGATGGATCTGTCTCGCCGGAAGAGTTATCGAAGAATAGTTTTCCGGCGAGCGGACCCACCGGAAATGCAGTTCCGCGAACGTTAAGACAGCTCCTCGCCGGAGAACTTCGTCGGTGTAGAACTCTCTTTATTGCTCTGGAGACGAACAATCGAACCGTGACTGTGATAATCCTGTACCGCGCCAATGAATCGCTCGGATATGAAGCCGGTCTCACGCATGTTTGCGCAACGAGACAATTCTATTGAATTGCCGCCTTTTGACCTTCCGCGAGTCGCGCGGATCCTCTATGCAGTTGCACAGCCATAATTAAAAATGTCCTTGAACTTTATCTCGATGGAGAGGATAAAAAAGTAATTTTTAATAACACAGATATAGATAAAAGGTTTGCGATGATTGCAGAAAATAATTTCTTTTATTGGAATTTTTGTTAGACGGTTCGGAACTTTTTAGACACCCCGTAGATGCGATACGCAGTAGAACGATCGAGTTGGTGAGATTAACGAGATCGTTTTTATTGTCTTTATACTGGAATTAAGAAACTTAATGATGGCACAGGATTGTTAGTATATTGTGGGTGGTATAGTACAATTAATTAAGAACGCTTATATCGGAGTTGATTGATTTTTGCACGCACAGTTAATTCGTTTGATAAGCAGGTCCGTCGCGCAGTTCATCGAAGTGGAAAATATGCTGGTTGAATTCGCTTATTATAAATTTAATTTATACTTTGTGCTAATATTCCTATTTTTTAATAGAAAATCTCATATCAGATTTATTTCAACATAATTACAAAAACGAAATACACATACAAAATAGAATATAAAAATTACGAAATAGGATATGGTTATTAAAGAGACACAAATATTGTAATTCATAATATTGTAATAATGAATATTGTAATAAATTGAAATATTCGTAAAACCGCGCAACAATAGGAAACCTGGAACCGCTGAATAATTTTAAACAGTCGACTCTAGTTAGGGGTGGTTTCTTCGGACGCCTGGGACACTATGATTCCCTCCGAATCTATGAATACGATTTGAATGCGATATTTCCGGTTTCCCGATGCGGATAGCATCCCCTCGCTGTTCGAAACTGGGTGGTGGAGAGGAGTCAGGGGTTGGAAGAGAAAAAAAATGGCACTCCTCGAAGATAAGGGAGCGAAACGAAGCATCGGGAGCAACGGTGCCGCGATATGTGGCCCGGAAAAGCCTCTGGGGAGAAGAAAAAGCCTTGTTCCTCCGATTGTCGTGGCTCGTGATTCACAGCTGCAAAAACCGATCCAATTATTCCGCGAACGGTCGGTCGCCGGGGGTGGAGGACGGGGGTTGGACGCCCGCGTCGCTTTTATCGGCGCACGGCCGCTTCTGCCGCATCGACCGATGCAACAACCCTTCCTCCGTTGCATCCGTGGAACGAGAGGCATTTTTCTTGTCTCTTTCTCATCCCCTCCTCGACATTTAAAAAACATTTCATTCTGTGCTTTATTCGAGAACAAAATTCAGAGAGTTCACCTATTTTCACGTGTGTACATCTCACAGCATCTTCCGCCCCCTCCGTCTCCCTGTAAAAATCCCTCTGGATGTTTCCCGGAGGTCGTGCAAATATTTTCCCATCGGCCCAGGAAATCGCTTGTTACACCCTAACTCCTTGCGAGGGTGGCGCTTTCGTCGAAGGGGTTGCTTGTCGTCCGAGAAAGACCCTAACCGAGGTCTTTGGAGCGGCGGGGGGTGGAGCGAAGGAAGGCGGTCGAAGAAAAGGAATCTCGTGTTGTCCGAGGAAGATAGCGGAGCCACCCGGTTATTAAAGGGACACATACACAGAGAACCGGGGGTTGAACACGATAAGAAAAGAGGGGCACGGCCTGGCGTTGAATGGCGATGTAAATGGCGCGACCGAGGGCCCCCGTGAAAAGGGAAAATGCGGCGACCGTGGGGACGGGGCAGGCAACGGTGATAAGTGTGAAGACACGACGGAACGAGAGAGAATGAAAGCGAGATAAGGGGGCTCGATAACGTGTCGCGGCTGTGTACAGACGGAAAAGGGTTGGTAGTCGAGAAAAATATCGATTTTGAAACGCGGGGTCCACTCTTACGATGGTCTACAGCAGCATGAAAAGAGAAATGTTTTTCATAAAATATGTTGACGACATATACCACGCCCTCCGCGAAACAACATCAAGATTTTCGATCGCTCCGCATTCCGAACTCCTAAGCCAGCTCGCGAACACTCCGGCAAGTGAAAGAAGTCACTTCTCCCGTGCAGGGGGGGCCAAAGTGGTTGTCTCGCGGCGGTGTAAGGGGCGGCGGGGGGTTGCGTGAAAGGGCGACCCTCTGTGCCCCGAAGAAGTCGATCCTGGTGTCGATAGCTCATGAAGAGCGTGTGTGCTGGCGTGTGCGAGCGGTTGCGATCTGCAGGGGCGAGCCCCGAACTGTGTAGAAGGGCGGGGCACGGGCTAACGAGTGTCCCGAGAACATCGCGAATATATGATTCATTCCCGTTGCGTTACGAATGATAACTCATGCATATTGAAAACGGTAGGGGGTGTCTCTCTCTGTCTCTCTTATTCAACGTGCCCGTGATTTGTTCTGTGAGTCAGTGCACACGTCTCGACGTCGAGACGAAGCGTCGTCGTCGTCACGCGTTTCGGTGTTGGTGACTGACGATGAATAAGCACGTACACACACGAATGGCAAACACGAGAGAGAGAGAGAGAGAGAGTCTCTATTATCGTCGATGCTGGGTGTACTTAAACTTTCCGCCGCGGAGAATCGGCGCTCGAGGAGCTCCGACAACGCTTGTTAATTAGGTCGACGACGCCGGACGTCCCCGATACTCCCAACGAGAAGACGCGGACCCGATATCTCGATTTGGTAAACCCGAATTCCTCCTAATTAATCGTTTAACGGGTTCCCAATTGCGCTCTCGAGGACCGATCGATCCACGGCGAGCGATCTTTCATTTGCCCCGCCCACTGGCCCTCGAAACCCGCCCGAACAAAAACAGCCGAAGACTTTTCCTCGTCGGTCTTTGATATACCCGTTCCTCCGGACCCAATCGAGCGTTTTGTTGTTGTTATCGTTGTTCGGTGGACCGGTAATACGGTCTGCGAGTTTGATCGACGTCTTCATAGCCCCGGGGGGGAGGGTCGAACGCTCCGATGGGCGTGCCTAGCGGCGGGGCACAGGGCGGACGCGAGCTGCGTCTCGGGAACGACCGATACGGTTCCCGGGCGATTCTTTATTGGTTAATGAGACGCGGAATCGTTTGTTAATCGGCCGGCTGTTCAACCGCGGCGTGGAACAAAGACCGGGCTGCTTTGATTCTCGCGGAAAGTTCTCGGAAACGTTACCGCCATCGTGTTCCTCCCCACCGGCCACAACTCTGCAGCGCCAAGAAAACACACGTTCCGCTGCT
This sequence comes from Lasioglossum vierecki, assembly GCA_028455595.1. Classification (NCBI taxonomy): domain Eukaryota; kingdom Metazoa; phylum Arthropoda; class Insecta; order Hymenoptera; family Halictidae; genus Lasioglossum; species Lasioglossum vierecki. Next base: position 2,094,931 of record CM052344.1, on the reverse strand, counting down.
TGGAACTTCCGGTTGCGGTGTTCCGGGGGCTGAATAGAAACAGTGCAACCGAAAACTCGATCGGCGAAGGCGAAACATTGTTCGAAGATAAATTCACCGCGGCATTGTTCAACATTGGTCGAGTACAATTTCATTCGGACGAAAGCAAAAATATTTGAAGCGATTAATAACTCTTAACGAACTACGTTTAACTCGTAGGAGTGTAATTGTAAATCAAAGCTGCGAACGGTGTTCCGTTTCTTTCCCAGTGTTTATCTTCCGTTCCGGGGAGAAATGTTCTAGCGTAGTTTCTGTTGATTTTGTTTTGCCGCGTTGTAACATCAGTTCTAAAACTAATACAGGCAACAATTTAATGGTAGAAATTACAGCGACTGGGAATACAGGTCAGGTGAAAAACAGGTGAGATGAAATGATTCCGGAACACGGCCGCGAACGGCCCCGTAAAAATAGCCTCGGCGTATACCGTCCGCAAGCTAGCCAGAAACGCGACCTGATAAAACCATAAAACCGCGGGCAATAAACAGCTGAATACAATATAGAAACTCGATGGGTGGGTGGGCGGTCGAAGGGCGGGGTGAAACGCACCGAGCGCAACCCAAGCCAGCCCCTAATCGCTGCCTAACTTCCCGCTCTCTCGCAACGCGATCCGCGTGAAATCGTAATCCGGCTCGGTCGTCCCGTTGGTTATATATCCGCGTGTATCCGTTGACGAACAAATTCGCCGGCGGTTTCCAGTTGCAGGGAAAACTCCGTTAAACCGGTAATACCGAGACAGCCGATGCTAATCCGGCGCGGGCTCGGCTGGGCGGGGCCTCATCGTTTAAAGCGATTAGACATTAGGGTATCGAGACGAATACGGGAAACGAGACGAACAGATATACATGAGGACAATTGGATATCAGTCGGGGCTGATCGGGGAAGCCATTTTCCGTCAAAGGGAAACGGAATGATCGGTTCGAGTGGGTGGGGCGGAGCACTGAGATGGGGAACGTGAGGTGGGGCGTACCGAGGGGCGTGCGAACGGGAGCCTGAAACCGTGCACGAGGAAAGAGAGTAAACAGAGAAAGGGAGAAACGAAAGGGAATCTCGCAGGTGTGATCGCCTCGGCAGACCACCCTTCTTGCGCCTTCGTGTCTCCGGACACTCGGTTAATTTGGCTCCGGCGCGACTCGAGTCGGCGCGGCGGTGTTGCTTTACGGAAATCGTACACCATAAACGAAGCCCGGTATCTGCGATCGGCTACCGAACCGTCCTGGAAAGGGCAAATGGTGTCGAGTGTCGGGTTCCGGACAGGGGTCGCGACACTGCCGACCCCGATGACAAAGGGACAACCAGACCTTCCGTTATCCCCCGTCCACTGGCTCGCGTGATGAGTATTCAATCCCCACCTGTGCCTCACGGAAACTTCGAAGGGTCTGGTACGATGATGAAAAATGGGAACCCTGTTTATTCGAACCATTTTTCATTTTTTATATACGTTCGAATAATTCGGGGGTGTGCTATCTGTCAGCAGTGGCGTAACGGCGTCGAATTTTATTAAATCTCGTGTTCGAAGAATTTTTGGAAACTCTCGTGCACCAGAGATGCTCGATGTTCCGCAGTCTGGTAATAATAAATAGACTGCAGAAGCTTTTGCGTTCGCGGCAACCCCTAAACTGCGGGACTCGAGCATAAAGATGTTATGGAACTTTATCGAACTTCGTGTGTATCGTCTTTTCTTGCTCATCATTATTCTTGTTTACGAGGAGGGTCTTCCACTGGTTTCTTCCGTATTCATACTTCCAAAATTGATGATACAATATTTTATCAATTTTTTTTCTAATTTTAACGTTATGGGGTCAATTTATTTTGATGAAAATGGTGGTCCCTCCAGGGAGTAGTTGGCAGCTGGAAATATTCACCGCAACGTGGATTGATGTGCCAATTAACATTCCCTAATTGTGGAGAAGAATGACAGTGTGAGGGCTTCGGTTGAGCGTCACTGTGACGATCGGATGTGGGTAGGGGTCGAACGTAATCGATGGAGGAAACCATAAGTCGGATGGAGAAACGGAGAAGCTCCTCCGGGACCTTTTTGCCCCTCGCGTTCGTTTCACGCGCCGCCGAAAAAGAGACGTTTTAATAATGGCGGTAAACGAGCGGAGTCGGAGGTGGGAGGTGTCGGTTTTCCTTCCAGGGCAGCCTCGGTGCTTCTTCTTCCTGCTTCCGGTTCACGGGACACGCTGTGATTTATGGCAGTCCACGGGGGAGTGCTGTCGACCACTTTTCGCGACACTAAATAAACAGGCGGCGTCTCACGATGCTGCCATTCCTCCGAAAGCTCGCCAAAATTTATAATTAATTACATCCCCTTAATCTCTCCCCCTAGCATACCTATATTTTTAATGATACTAAAACATTGCAATATGAATTTTTTACATTCACTCTCTCTGTCAATTTCCCGATGTTTGCCAAGATAGCCTTTCAACCCCTAATGTTCCAGGCTGTTTCCAACCCCCAACAGAACATTAGCAGCTCGGAGAAATGCGTGTCAGATATATTTTCGTGAGGAGGTGTTTCATTAAAGCCGGTAATTGACACTTGGACATGTGTCCGGGTAAGGGGTTTGTTCGTGAGTGTTGAAGGGGTGGCTTCGGGGGTTGTAAGGGGGCGGATGGTGGAGTATCGTGGCAGATTGCACGGTTACTCGACCACGTATAAATATGGAGAACAGACTTAAGTCGAGCAAAGCCAGTCGTTCATTCAGTGTTTCCCCACCCCTCGATCGTGCCACCCCCGGTTTTCCGGCGGAGATTTTATATTCCCTTTGCTGGTAGGGGTCGATATCGAATCACGCCGCCTATAAATCTACCAGGTATTATTTAATTAAAGCCCCGGCTGTGGTTCGCGTATTTATGCTGCTCTTATTCACCCTCGCCACCCCCGTGAACGCCACGTTCCAACCCCGGAGGATTTTTAACCAGTTTTAATCGGGTTTTCGATTAACGCGGGGGATGATCCGGTCACGTCGAAGACCAGCATTGCTTTTCGAATGATACTGGCGGAAAATGTCAGAGGGTGGAAACACTGTCCACCCCTTCGCATCCCTTACAATAAAGTTGCTGCTATATTTATTGCGCTTCTAAACGAATAAAACTGAAATTGTCAGTGAAGAAACCGATTCTTTCATACTGCCCGGCAACAAGAAATCTAATGGAGGTGGAAGGGTGTCGTGATCATCGCTTTTCATTCGACATTATCGTTCCAGTCGAATTGCCGGGGCGGGGAAAACGAGCGCGACGAAGGCTGAGTCACGTTCTTTTTCGTTTCCCATGCGGGAAGTATCGTGTGAGTCATTTAGACCGCGATAAAAATCATGGAATAATAAACGCCGCGGGAGGGCTTAATATTCGAGCAGTCGGCCGATCGAAATTACGACCCCGGTTGAAAGTATAACACTTTATAGCGGTCACTAGGTGCTATGAATTAGGCTCAGCTCTCATCGAATATTTTAGCCGCGGTCAGTACTAAGCCTGACGAAAGCAGAGAGAAATTGCCCTGTAGGGCACTATGTGACATCTGGAGCAACGAAACCACGCCCACTCTGGGCTCTCTAGACAGGCACAGCGTCGAAACCACGCCTCCAGACACTCTAGATAGAGAATGCTATCAAACAATGTCTATTAGTATACTCTAAATTAAGAGAGAAACGAAACCACGCCTCTCGCAATAAAGCCACGCCTCAAGGGGCGGAGGTACTTCTTGGACAACCGATGAATTTATGAAATGATGTTCAAGAAACTGTAATTAAATGGTAATGAACAATTGAAGAGTCGCGGGAAGAAGATCAACCGCTGCTCGGTTTCAGAGAGGTTGAAAAGCGATCACAGAGGTAAGCGATGGTTATTTTTCCGGTGAGAGTAGCCGACGACAGGAACGATACAATTTCTCATCCGTGGCACGTCCCAAAGTTCCCGAGACGCTTCGCGGTAATAACGGGTAGACGTCGCGTGCTTTCGAGCGTTTAAACGGTGACGCGTAATAAAGGGTGTTGCGGGGTGACACGTAACATGTGAAAGGTCGTTGACACGCGAGACGTGCTCCTGTGGGATTTCGACGTTTCTGCTCCCTGTCTGTGCTGTACTTTACATCGGTCGACCCCGTGCTACTCTCTTCACCGTGTCCCTGGCCGTGGATAATTGTCCGGGGGTTGTTCTCACAGAAAGAATTTTAAAATTGCCTGGGTTCTCTCACCGAGTCACAAAGACGACTTTCAGCTCTCGTTTCTTTATCGAAATGGTTCGAGAATCAAATATAAATGTCTTCGCAAATATCTTAAGGTTTTTCGGTTTTTACGGTCAACATAAAAAGAAAAATAAGAGAACGTTAGGGTCTTCGAGATGACATTTCACCGGAATGGCACGATAACGATTTCATTAATAGAAAAAGTGGTGTGGGTAGGGTGACCTGCTTCGGCGGGTGGAATGGTGAGTCGCAGAATCGGGCAGACCGGCGCACGTACAGCGATTTCGCATTCTGCAGCACTGTTCGCCCGCAATAATTAACTCTTTAACTGAGTAATTAGTTCTCGAGGGAGAAGCATAATATCACGTATAATGTACTTTTAATCCTGCCTTGAAAAGAATGCGAAACTTCATTGTTAACTATGATTCTACATTGTCCATAAATCAACAACTGTTAACAACAAACAAGCAAACTTTGGACGAGAGTCTACAGAATTATTGTTTCACAACTGATTTGAAATTTGTCTACATATACACGCCCCTTGTAGCACTCTAGACTGAAATATAGAAGAAACCACACCCCCACGGGCAACGAAACCACGCCTCTCAAGGAACTCTAGATAAAAAGTGCACGGATGCCACGCCCATTAGGACATTCTAAATACAAAATACAATAATTCCACGCCTCTCATGATACTGTAAATGGAAAGTGCAACAATGCCACGCCCCTTAGGGCAGTTTAAAGCCCGCACTCCTCCAAGTAACGGACCGTGGCTCAGTTCTCGCAGGGTTAAGAGCTAACAACAGCCGTTGAACGAACAATTGCAGCAGCCCGGGCACGGAATACAGTAGATTTAACTGGCTGCTTAAGGGATCAGTCGATAAGATGGTTTCGCGAGTCGAGTTTAATTTGACATTTAAATCGAACCGAATCGAATCGAACCGTCCCGCCCCCGTCTCGCCCCCGGAGCGGTTGGTCTCGACTCTGAATGTTCTGGAACAGTTTTGAGCCAGCTCCTTCTCCAGGATAGAGTCGTGCTGCTTTTGTCCCGTAAAACTTGAAACAATTCCGTCGATCTTGCCGAATTAATTGGGGCGTAATTGCATGGAAACGCGGCTTTAACCGACAACTTTCAACCGACCGTTTCTGTCTTCTCGTTCCACTAACTGGAAGTCCTAATTTCGTGATCTGTTCAATCGACAATAAAATATCAACGGTAAATATTTAGACTGTGATTATTCATAGTTTTGTACACCATACTACAACAATAGCAAGAGGTATTGTTTCGCGTATAATATCGGAGCAGATGTTTCGAAAGGAATGGCAAACGTTCCAGTGTTTTATGTGGCTATTTTGTATGTAACCAATCGCTCCTTCAACGTCCGGATTGCCCTTTGGAGGAATGGCCAATAAATCGAGGAAGCGCGGGAAATTCAAAAAGCCAGACAGGAACGATCGTCGGGTGGAAGAAGACGAAAGAGCTCGATACGGGGTAGAGCGGGTAGTGGGGCAGGGTGGAGTAAGGGGATGTAGAAGGAATCTCGGCAGGGAGGAAGGTGTTGGTGACGGGCCACTAAAACGATCCATCCGGACGGGACGTTGGAGGAGGCAGGAAGGAAGGATCGATATAGCGCGCGGACGGACCCGGGCCAGGATCAAACAGACGGTGTAATGGAATAGTCTCTCTCTCGTCGGCTTTTGTTTTTCCTCGGTCCGTTCGCGGGCGTCGAGCCGGAAAAGCTCTCCGCCTCCTCTTCCTCCACCTCTCTGTCCTCTCGCTCTCTTTCTGTTCCCGGGGAAAAACGGACGGAGCCTGGTTTAATTACCGATCCGATTGCGGGTACCACGGTGGATCTCCACTTTGGTCGGTGTTACGACGTGTCGAAAAAGTCGAGATGGAGCGACGTCGGCCGGATTAAACGGAGTCGGCCGGTACGGGTGGGCGGGCCGGGGGCGGGGCGAAGGCGGGAAGGAGCCATTGTAAATAGATACGTGCGCCAGGAGCCGCAGATTCTGCTGTGTTTTATTTCATCGACGGAGAATCGACTCTAGATTCTTCCATGGAATTGGGGAAAGGGATTCTGGGTTAAAGGATGGTAAATTTTAATAGCAAAAACAGGGCAACACACTCGAGTCTTTTAGGACACTATAGATTAATAACTCAACGAAGCCATGCCGGTCGGGCACTCTAATTGCGAAAGCACCGAAACCACGCCCAGAATACAATTTGCTTTGCAAAGTGTCTGAAAAACTGGGACAGATAACAGAAAATGTTTTCACATATGCTTCACGAAAAACTGTGACTGTAACGATGATATGTCAATTGCAGAATTATGAAACAAAATGATGTCGGTGAAACGTGAAGTTTAATATGGAAGATTAGGGCAATCACAGAGGCAATTTTCAGCAGGAAATCTTGCATTTTCAGGGGACGAGGTTTGTCGACCGGTTACCGGAACCTTTGTAACTCCTTTCCCCGGCCCCCTTGTCCCTCCTAATTCTGTGCGAAGGGGGAGATGGAAGGAAATTCCGGGCGACGAACGATAAGTTTTGCGGATGCGTCGTATCCGGCGATTTGGCATTGTTGCCAGTGAATGGATGCACGCGGCCAGAACGGACGCGTAATGCCGGCGTTCTGTCGTTGTCTCGATCGATTTCCGATCGATCCACGTCGACTGTGTTTCGCGTCGCGACGCGACGGAACGTCCCGTCAACGCTTGACCCGGGTAGGCGGGGCCAAAGTCACCACGAGTTTTTGGTGAAGGATAAATAAAAACTTTGGAGGCGTGGCATACGTCCTCGAACATATTACAAAAACTGCTTTTTTTAGCTCGGATGAGGAAAAACTATAAAATTAATTTCAACTGTAATTCGTTTCGGATTCTCGAAATAATTTTAAAAATCGGGAAAACTCGTTTCGGAGTGAATCGAGGTTTTCTAGGACTGGTGGGGACCAACTTTTAACGACGATAATTATTCCTTCAGATTTTTCCCAATCGCAAACACGAAAATTTTGTGCTCGAGTAGAGGGGAAAAAAAAGAGAGAAGCCGCCTCTCGGTTTTTCGCCACCCCCGTGCTTCCACCCCCTATCAACCAGCACCGCTAACATTTCCTTGTTTGCCAAGCGAAAGCAAACTCGATGGAAGAGCCATCAGCTATCGAACACGCCGGATCTAAATACCCGAAAGACGACGTCGGGAAACCCTTCTCTCTCTCTCTACTGACTTCGAGAAATCGATTCCAGGCCTCGATCGAACCATCGCGCCAATCGTGGCGGGAATCCCCGAGGTTCATAACCTCTCACGGTGTTTGCAGACTTACAACATAACCTCAACGACCGAGCAATCAACCGTTGGGAAACAAATCGCTGTACCCTCGCCAAACGAAATAACTGCGGATTCGAAAATCGAGATCAGACTGCTGTGTACACAGCTGCGAATAATTCTCGTTGGACCTATAATTTTCATTAGAGATCCACCATCTTTCTACGGACTCCAGAAATGTCTAATAGCTACTAGCATATTTTTCGAGTCCCTTGAAATTCTTTATAGTCCCCAGAATTTTTTTACAGGATCTAATAAGACACTGTAGTTAAACGAAAGAGACTTTTGGTTATTAAGTTGGCAGAGTATATATCACATTGGACTTGGTGAAAGAGGGTTCGAGTATCTTTCAGACACAGAAGACGAACATCTTCGGTTTTTTTGCGATCATCGTTCCGAGAGAACGGCTTACGGAAAGGTAGTGGGGGTGAAAGGGGGCGGGGAGAAGCGCTGCTGTTGGCAGGCGAGGCGTTTTAGAAAAATTTCCCTAGGGTGTTCCGCGCGTTCCCTTTTTTTCTCTCTATTTTCTGCGGTCTCGAAGGGGATCGACCATCTTCCGGCGGGAGTGAGTATACAAATTTCTTGAATCGACGTATCTCCCGGACGCGACTTGATCGTTATCGAATTAAATCGACGGGAAAATTTTTGAGGTATTCCAGTTCCTCCTTAAACTGGCCAACTTTCGGAACTTTTGTTCCTCGGGCTTTCCTAAAGCGTCCAACCGTTCCAGATTATTTAAGAGCCGGGTGGGGGGTTATCTGTCGCGACTGAAACTTGCTCGTTTACTTATTTACGACACCGTTCGCCTCTCCGTACAGGCTGTTCCATTTATCATGGCCGTGTGAAGAATTCTATCGGCGACTTTCAACGACCGTTTGAAAATGTTATCCTGCAGTCTATTCCTAGACCTAAAACATTTATTAGACACACGAAAAATAGAGATATATTTTATTCAAGTTTAAATTCACGATCTCCCTTCTCGCGCAAGGGTGTGTTCTGGTACGCTTTGAAAGAATACTGCGATATACTTTCATGAAAAAATTGAGTACACAGAGAAAGAGGTGAAGAACAATTCTGTCAAGATCGATTTCGATAGGTCGGGGAGATGTACGTGAAAAACATTTTTCGGTAGTGAAAGGTAGGTGTGACGATGAACATCGATCAACTGAGGTAAAGAAATATGTTGACTTTTGGTATATTTTCATGAAAAAAATTCAGCACACAGAGAAAGTGGCGAAGAATAATTCTGTCAAGTTCAATATCGATAGGAGATGTTTGTGAAAAAATTCGTCGAAAATCTGCTTTTTGGTAGTGAAAGGGGGAGGTGCCGTGGGGGTGATCGTTGATGCATGTTTCGTAGCTTCGGGATCGCGTGTAACGAAGAAAATCGATCGACTGGACCTGTCCGGGGCCGGCTTTTAAGCAAAGCTTCCCATTACGAGGCTCGGCAACAACGGTCAGCGATCGGACCGGCGAAATTGCCGGTCGATCAATCGACGGAGGAGCCGCAGGTGTATCTTTCTCGGCTATCTCGGCTTTATTTATCCGGATCAAGTAGTTCCTCTCCCCGTTTACCTGGCAGTCTGATAGCGTGTGCCCTCTGATACCGAAGTTCCGGCGGGATCGTGGTTCGTTTGCACGATAAATACGACGCCGCGTGTCGAGATAGGTCCCTGACCAAAGGAAACCGATGCCAACTCCGTCGAGCAAATATTGGCTCCCGTGTAAATGTGCGTGGCAGACGACATCGCCGGGCCGGGCTCTCTACTGTCTCGCCGACCCAGACACTCGTCGTAAAAATTCAAATGATCCGGCCGAGACCGGTCCGAATTGATTCCAATTCGAATTTACTGTCGAAGAAGCATCGTAAAAGAAATTCTTGACATTTGCAGAACAACGAATCTTGTCAAAAAAGTAAAGGTCTTTGTTTCTAGCCGAGTGATATAGTATTTTATCCATAAATGTCCCAAAAGTCTGACTTGTAAATTTTTCCAGATTTATCCCCATCACTACGGTGGGGATAAACAAGTTGGAAATTTGGATTTGCTATGTTTACATTTCTCGGCGACCGAGGCCACTCGAGCTCGGCTGTCCTCTACGTTTGGCAAAAGTCAAAGAATACTGTCCCTGCCGCATAAATACCTTTCGGCAGACCCGTGTTGTATTAATTCGTTTTGGGATGAAACGGGTCTGTTTCGTGGAAATGGCACTCGAGATGGCTCCGGGAAATCCGCGAGCCTAATCGCGATCGTGCAGGCACGCACGCGCAACGTGCTCCCGAGCCCGAAAGGCATTTCTGCGTTCTCTCAGCTTGTTTCTTCTTTCGTTTTCGTAGTCACGCAGCCGATTTCCGGTCGCCGGAAACGGCGAACAACGCTGCCCACCGATAACAGGCCCTTGACACGCTCGCGGACATTGTTTTCGCCGTGGCAGGACTGCCGATCGCGCGTTCACACGCGTCGATAGCGATGTTAACGCGCAACGCGCGTCCACCGACTCCTCTTTGACACACATTGTCCGCGTATGTCAAAGTGCATTTTTCCACCGCTGTAAAAATTCCTACCGCCATTGTCTCGATTGTTCTCGCCTGGCGATGCTCTGTTGACGTGAGAACGGGCATGTTTTTGTTGCGTATATGCTAATTAAGACCTCGCCGATCTTGGGAGGGTCCTCACGAGAACCGGGACCCCGTAATTTCTAATTTTCCATTTTTTTCTTGTAACACTAGTTCCTCAGTTTTAAAATGAGCACGGAAGTCGTAGGGCCCGTAAGGAAAATTGTGGGACTCGTACATGGGTCTTAATGCCCATAGGAAAATATTCTAGGGCCCACAAAATAACTGATGAAAGCTCACGAGAGTATTTTATTTTACCGTAGCTTTCTGTTTGCCTTTATACGAGCGCGCTAGTGTTGCTGAACATTTTTATTTGTCTGTTTATTACTGTTTATCGTGGTAGTCTCTTTCTGTCTGCGCGGCGATCGGAAGACGTATTTCGTGGGAACGCGGCATAATAACCGGTGGAAACGAGGCGGAGCAGGGCCGATAGTGCTCGGCGACGGCCCGACAGGAGGAAATTAAAGGATAAAGAGACGATCTCCGCGCGTTCATCTTTTGTCGCGTAATATTTTCCGATAAGTGGCGGAAGTATTGAAGGTAAATGTTCGGGAAATATAAGCGGGAGGGACGGACAGAGAGGCGGAGGGAGTGGGGCATCGTCGTAGCGATGATAAGCGAGGGAAATGTACCGGGTGTGCTCCACTAAATCTTCCGTCGAGGCAAAGTTTCCGCGGAGGGCGGGTCTATTGTCGCGAGGACGCGCGAAATAAAGGACAATGAGATTGGCCAGCGATTTACGGCACGGTTCGACCAGCTGATTATTAATTCCGATATCAGGTCCTCTGTAGAACCTCGAGAACTACCCGTCGACCGCGGTGTCACTTGGTGAATTAATCGTTACATCGCTCCTCCAACTATCAATCATTCAAAAGACACCTAAAAACTCTTATCCGAATTTCAACCCCTCTGAAGAATTCCTGTGGGCCTTACGATTTTTCTACGGGTTCCCAGGATTTTCCTGCAACGACCTCACGATGTGTTCGCCAGGGGTTGAAGGGGTGAGAAATCGTGGTCGCGAACCCACCCCGTGACCGGAACCGCTCCTCAATGTTTCATCGCAGGTTGTTACAGTACTTAGCGAATCGCGGGCCATCATTCTCCATTCGTTGCGGTTAGATTCGACGGCGTTAATGTGCGACCGAGTGCAGGATGGCAATCAATAGGCCTAATGAACCTGCAGAGGGAGCCGGTAATTAACGTCTAACCACCGGATATCTCCTTTCTACCAGCAGCGCTATCACTAGATCAACCCCCTTTCTCTCTGTTCATTGTCGCTATGACTGTGGCGGAAAAATCTGAAGATGAATACCATATAAGTCCCCAGCACGGGGCTGCCGAAACACATTTATGAGCCAGGGATAATATTCTTTGAGGACACACCCCTAGTGATGGGGATAGATCTGGAAAAATTTACAAGTCAGACTTTTGGGACATTTATGGATAAAATAACGTACTAAATATTATCTAGGTCATGTTTTAATATATTCTTTATGGGTTACGAAATAGACACCGAGTGTGCAAGGGAGCATTTTGATAGGCTGTAAAAACAGCGCTCAATAATCAACGCTGCCAGTAATAATTAATAACGTATACTAGAAACAGATATGAATTTTTGCCGGCACTTCAGCGATGCAAATCCGGAGTAATTGCAGATCCGGAGGGGTTGATAACTCGTTTATGGAAACCGCCGGCTAATAAATTCCACTAATAACAGCCGCGAATTTTTAATGAAGGCGTCCACGGCTATTAGAGCAACTTATCTGCACTAGGGAAACCCCTGGCCGGACGCCATTGTTGTTTCGGGAAACCCGCCGGAGGAAGGGCCCTGTCCATCCGCCGATCTGAAACGCGGTAAATTTGAATGCGGATCCCTGCGAACCCGTTTTTCTACGTACCGCAGAGCGCACGCGGTCTCGTTTCACCGTACACAGACATTAATATTAATAACCGACGTCCGCTGATCTTCGTGCGAAACTTGTGTTTTCGTTGCGCTGCACTTCGACAACGGAATAACATTGAATCTCGATCGTGGAAATTCTTTTACAACTTCAGACCTTCCCACGGGAGTTAACAAATCTTTTTTTTCCGTAAGAACATTTGTTTCTTTTTATTAAATAATTTATTAAATCGCACACTCCGCACACTCCGTAAAAAATAAAAAAAATCATCTCGTACTGATTGTCGAATAATATTTTCGTACGCAGCGAACGACATTTTAATTTAAATACTGCCTAACCCTTTTGTTTGCCATTTTATGTTCGGGCAGCGGCCATTTTGTTGCAGCCCCGCTACCGACTGTGAAATGTAAATTCGCATTACTCCGTGGACGGCGGCGACGCTCTAAATATTAAATTAAAAAACAGTGAAATCCCGTGCGGGGTACCGGGTACATTTGATTTATTTAATACGTTTTCGCCCGTTTCGGGGGTAAAAAGCACGTCCGGCCGGGATCACGGTGATACGTTCTCGCCGGTAATACCTGAATAATGGTCGACGTTATCGCGTCCGGCAATGACGATGCATATCGCTGCGATATACTTTTTCTCATTAGCGTTAAAACGGACGGACGTTTTATATGCGGGACAAATATTTGCGCGCCGGATATTCGACGGATATTCCCTGTGCGTTTCGCCCGACTGCTCGCACACCCGCGCTCTCCCGCTCGATCGAGATTTGCGAAAGTTGGAACGATCGTCAAGTATCTTGTCGAGCAATATTTCAATTATTTAAATTCCCCTCTGGAACGTTTAATGTACCCTGTCCCGAACATAACAAGTAGACTGCGGATCTTTATGCAAAATATTAATGCTTCGCCCCAACTGTGGAAAACAGAAATAACATACAAAAATTGATTTCAACCCTGAAGTTTTTAATTTTATATTTCCTACGATCAATTTCTTCATAAATGCATAAAGAACCGCAGTCGCGATATCGTGCAAGTTGGACGAGTATTTTAGAAGGTTTTCATGAATTTTTAAATCCCTAGCCCTATTTGGAGGGATTTTTTTTGTACATCTAGATACTGACAGAACTATCAACATAACCTCACCTCGTTACTACCGCCATTACCCGTCCCAGTGATATAAACGACCGTGCAGCCGGCTCAGGAGGCGAAATTGAAGAACTAAAAGGGAAATGAAATTCCGCTGGAAGCGTACAAGAGATCAGCGTCATCCGGAGGACAGTCTGCAGGGGGTGAGCCACCCTTCGAGCGTCGCCTCGCCCCTCCCCGCGTCAGCGACAAACGATTTTAATCGCGAGCCAAGCGTTTCCACCGCCGATCCCGATTTTCCTGCGATCCAATCCGGCTCAATTGTTCCGCGCACCGTGCATAATTCTCCGGAACGATCCTGAAACGGTACGATGAAACCGACGGGGTGGGCGAAAAAAAAAATAATATCGTAGTCGATTCGTCGATGACGGCCCGGCCCGGAGTCATTGTTCCCGCGAAATAATAGCGGCGCGCGTCCTCGTCCGCAACGAACGTTTCCTAAATCCGGGAAAATAATTAAAACCCCGTCGACGCTGGAAAAACGATGATCGAAGGAAACCGGTGGGTGGGGCGAGTGGGTGAAGTGGGCGTTCTGTACACACAGTTCGCCCCGTCCCCTCTCCCAATCGACTCAGCCCCCTCCTCGTTCCGAGTCCTCGCAAATTCTTTCTCTAAATTCGTTTCGATCAACGAATGAAAGATAGTTCTGTCATTCATCCCAGACATTCTCAACAAGATTTTTCTATTGTTTAAATGGTTCCAAGAGGATCGGACAGTTTTGTGTTTAAGTCTTTTTGGCAGCGTTCTTAGACGACCCTAATTCCGAACGTTCATGAATGAAGATTGTGAAATAAAGATGATGGGACATGACCTCACTTTTGGCGTGACGTCAGGCTCCAGATTCTAGGGAAGTCCCTGGGGTCGTCCAATTAGCGGCGATATCCCTAGACGAAATAATAACTCGGTAACAATGAGCTAGGGGAAATCTTCTATAATAGAACGAGTGGTCTAGGGGATCAGGCCTGTCTCCCGGACGGACCTAATCACGGAATATTACTCGGCGAACCCCCGATTCCATTTTCTCCCCCGTCGGCGTCGGGTTTCTGTCCGTCGAGCTCCGTCAAAACACTGGTCGTTCAACGTTAATTCTTTCACGGAAGAACAGACGCAATCAAACTTTCTGGGAACCAACCCCCTCGTCCGCGCGGAAAAAGGGAAGTGGGTCGAGGCTGTATTTCGCGTGATGGTTTTCCGTCTACAGATCGTCTCGATACCAGCAACTCGGCTGACACTGCCAAAAGAATGCAATCTACCGCTGACAATCAAAATTCTAGACGTAGTTCGATTAGCGAATTTTCCACTTTCATTTCCTGCGACTTCTCTAAGGTACTTGTCTTAGAAAAAATTGGATAAAAGTTGAAACATTTGAAAAAACTACTCGATATGCATTTCTGCTGGATTTTCCGAGGAAATTCTTTTTGAAAAAAAATTTTCAGCCGCCTCCGAAAAGATTTATTGTATTTAATGTGGCATTTAATATGTTATTTTAATAATCAATTTTATTTATTATTTATTTATTTATTTTATGTTGGAGTGTATTCATACAAATCAAAAGGAAATTAAATTGTATTTAATGTGGTATTCAATATTTTAATTTCATCAATTTTATTTTAAAAAGCTATACGAAGATCTCGAAAGTGACGGGTGATCTTTTTAAAATGAGTCGAATCTCGTCGCCATTTAATTTTTTTACGCGAAGTCAAAACGTCGATTTTTAATCCGAGATTCCCCGATTCACGTGCATGCATATATGAGTCACACGACTATCAGATCTAATTATACGTGACTGGTCCGTGGAAAAAAAGTAACTCTACTTCCGCCAGTACTGCCATACGTCACGTGTCCGAGGTTCACGGTCTTTTTCAATCGTCGCACGGCTGCCAGCCACCCCCGCTTGTTTAGAGAACAGGCCAGTCGGGACGAGGAACAGGCGCGTGCCACGTGTCAACCTGGTATAAATATGTTCGATGCACCCTGTGGCAGCCCCTTGCACGTAAAAAGCATTGCGGAACAAATTTCCGTCGACAGCGAACACGACAAACACAACTCCCCCGGGGAGAAATTCCACTCACCCTTACTCTTTTAATCACAGAAATCTGTTTTACCTACGGAGGAAAAATTGCGTAAATTCAATTATTAATTTAATTCAACGGTTCGCTGGTTTTCCTACATTTTTCCACAAAGGACACCGTGTATATAGGTCGTCGGTTGGCTGCGATAGAACGAACATTCGAATGATCGCGCGCCTGTATATATTAATCAGAGAAGTAGGTTATTGATCCGCGGGAAACCGACGGACAGATTACTGGAACACGAGCCGCCAGACGCATATGAATTTTCATTAAAAAGTAAAAAAGAACAACGACAGAAAAAGAGAGCGCGAGAGAGACAAACGGACAGGGAGGAAAAATAAAAAGGAACCCGAACGACGAAGCGTCGTGGCAACGTGGAAAGGTGATGAGGGTGGTGGGCAAGGGGGCGGAGCCGTGCGAAGGCGGGAAATACGAGTTCCATTAGTCAGCGCGTAATACCAAAACCTCCCGGGCAACGAGTCCATTCTACACGCCCGAACGCAATTTTTTCTTAATTAAAATACTGAAAAACATTGTCGGGTTTATCGCGCGTCGCGTTCCCGGCGAATTAAACGAAATTGTTGATATTTCATCGCGCGGATCGAACCGACAAATTTTTATCTGGCCGATCTGCTCCGTTGACCGAGATAAATTTAACAACCTGTACAAAATTTTCAGTGATTTCGCCCGGCTATTATTCAACCGGCAACAACGGAACAATGGGTATCGACGAGATTGTGCCAGAAATTTGGAGATTAAATTGGAATGACCTGTAGAAATAATTCTCGCGACTAGATTCGATCTTTGCGAGACTATTTTGGAAACTAGTGTTCCGTGAAAAAATGTGGGTGGTCTATGGGGACGTACCGGATGTTGTCGATCGTTTTGGCCGAAGGACGGGCATCGTTTTCGTGTCGCGACGTCATCCGCCGGCCGCGGTGTCTCGTGAATTGACTCATTTTCAATTAACGACGATTTTGGGCGATTAAAACGGGCCCGCCGGTGTTGTGGCACGCCCATGTATGACGAGTACCATCTGCCGGTGCATTTCAGCCGTCACCGCGGTGTACCGTGACGGCCTGGAAAAATTTCACGTGTTCCCTGGCTCACGTTAAAACAGTGGCTTTCATCCTATCCACCACTTATCCTCTTCAACATTTTTATTCGGAGCTTTGACAATTTTCGACATTTTATCACGACTCTAAATCCTCTCTCAAACAAATTGATCTATTTTTCAATATAAAAATAAAAATAACATTAACTTATTTTTCAATTGTAGTTTCGACGGCGGAGTTAATTCTTTGCGAAAATTGCGAACCACTGAGCCACACTCACGACTTGCCCATTCAATGGAACGCGAGTGGGTGGGATGGTTTTAAACGTCATCTGATGTGTTTAGATAGGGGACCAGGTGAGGCAGACCAGAGGTGTCGCGCCATATGGAAAAAATCCTGATGGTTTATTAATAATAGTCGACGGGTCACGTCCATTTGTCAACCATCAAAAAATTTCATCTCAACGAAACTCTGCTCACGTCCACAACCAGCGAACCGTCATTGTTTCTATTTCGGTAGACATTTTGAAACATCCTGCATCAATCAGATTGTTTTGAAACACTCTGTATAAACTATTTAATGTTATCTAGTTTCTGTTTCAAATCGAGATTGGGCAGATTCGAATTTTCATTTTAATACACGTTTTCCCGCCCTTGTGCCGTAGATCCGAAATAACAGGGGTTGGAAATTTATGGTACGCCCTGTACAATGCGGAACAATGAATTCCCAAACCTCTGAACGGTCGACGCGGCAAATGTCTAGTTCTGTAACGGCGAGCACAAACCCGGAAACTCTACGTAACCGTTTACAAGGGTGGTTTTCGACGGACCCAGTCTCCATCATAGTTTCCAACACCCCTTGCAGCGATTTCACCCCCATCGCTCCACGTGAAAACCCTGCGGCACATGAAAACGATCGTCCAGCCGCCGCGTTGTGCTGGAAAAAACAACTTTTAATCGAATAAAAATAAACCATCCGTTAACCCGGACCATCCCTTATTTTTTACTGCATTTTCAGAACGTTCATGTTCGAGTCTACTTTTTGGGAGTAGTTTCTATAAAAATTGTTATACCTCAATTTCCAGAACAAAGTTAGAAAAATTGAAAAAATTAACGAAAGAGTAATTTGTTTATAATTTTCATCGTATACAACTGATTTTCAAGAATGATCGATTTCCAACGGATATTTTTTATTGCATTTTGAGAACGTTCATATTCGAGTTTCCATTTTGGGAGTAGTTTCTAAAAAATTGTTACACCTCAATCTCCAGAACAAAGTTAGAAAAATTGAAAAAATTAACGAAAGAGTAATTTGTGTATAATTTTCATCGTATACAACTGATTTCGAATAATGATCGATTTCCAAACGGATGGAACGGGATGTTCTGTCATCGTGTCGGAGGGTGATGGTGCGGATTTTCGATACCAGCCTCCCATCGACGATCCGCACCCCCGGAGGGGGTTGGGGGGTTTGAAACGGATGGGACGATGCGTGTGGCGTGGCCGTAAACAAGCGTGCAACTTTCACGAGGACTTTACGTGGCCATTACCAGCGACCCATTTCCCGATACGAGGTTCACGAGCACCGACAAGCTCTCGCAGCCACGAGCTTCGTAAGATAATTGTTCATCGGCGGGGGTCGGACGGGGGTGGCGGAGTGTGTAGACCGACGTGGCGCGGTTAATTCCACCGCACGCGAAACACCGGCGTGTTTCCCGTTTATCCTGCTCGGGGATCTGTCCCCCGCAACTCGAGCGCACTGATTGGAAGTCGTCTGTATCTTCCTTCATCCCCTTGTCCGCCACCCTCTCCGCCGCGCGCAACCCCGGACTCGCCGAAAATCGCCATTTTTACTCGACCGAATCAACCAATCAAAAATACACCTCGATCCTTATAATGACAATTTTTTTTACCGAAAATTACTAATTACAATTTTTTTTATCAACCGAAAAGTCGTTGTACAATTTTATACCAATTTTCGTGCGAGCAATCATTTCCGAGGCACTGGCGCAAATACTTTTACCATTAGCAGACACTAATTAGCAATTTGTTTGACCATTTTCGGCAGGAAATTTTGTAATTCAGAAAATTATTACCCGTGCCATAGGTATGTACAATTTCATAATTTAATTGCTGTTTATTTATATTTATTATCTGTGCAGTTTTTAAATTTTGCTCCGCGCAGCGTTTCGTCAAAATATTCTCATGTTAAAAATGGAACGTGATTTAAAAATTTTGTTGACAGCTTCTGTAGGTCGAAGCCACACCCCGAGAGTCGCATAATTAGATCTCCCCCACCCGTTGCAGTTCTTCAGGTGAACTGAAAGTTAACAGAAATTAGCGCAGCTCGAGTGTCTACGTGACGTAAAAAGATTTGTTAAAAATATCTCCTCGTCCAAAATCCAACATCGGTCCAAAGTCAAAAAACCAAATATCCTCCGAAAATATTGTGCGTACAGAAGGCAAGAAGAGTTCGATGTTTGACAAGAAGAGACTCTTGAAGATACAGCAACCGAACAATTTTAATTAAATAATTCTTCGGTAAAAAAAAACTAAAAAATTTAAATAAAAGAATTAATTCACCTGCAGCTCTCGGGTAATGAATAAACAGAAAATGCTAGCGACGCGAAACACGTTGTCGTAACGGGAAACACACGATTCGATTAAGGGAAAAAAGGGGGGCGGGCAGCCACTTAGCCTGAATGGCTTAATGACTCGGACGATTGTTGACATGTACACGCGTGCATGGTTCTCTCTCTGTGTGTCACGCATTTTAATGCTTCCCCTATCGAATCAAATCGACTGGTTCAAGCGGCCGCGGATATTTCCAACGGAACAATCCATCCTATTCTCGCAGCAATTCCATTAAAATCCATGAAACCAACAGTCCCGGTTATTAAGCGCGCGCGCACAAGGGAGAGAAGAGAGAGCGACGATGATGGCTGCGAGCAACGATGTTCCTCTACCATGCATCGCATTAACGATAATGTCAGGTAACGAGTGGTCGCCTATCGATATCCCCCATTTCACGAATCGATGCGTATCCGGGGATGAACGCCTGCTGGCCCAACCCTTCGTTAAACCCCCTGGCGAAATCGTGTCACTTCTATTGGGCCCGTTCGGCAACACCAAAGTTAAAAAAAAATATTTATATATCTTTCACAATACTAACTATATAAAAAAATTAATTTATTCTATGTAATAAAATTTTTCAAGAATTTACAAAATTATCAAAGAAAGAAAAATTTAGTTTTCGTTTCATTGAAATATATTTTTCGCGCATCGAGATATTTCATATCTTTTATTTATGATTGAATAAACAGTTTTCGATTCAACCCCTCCGATTTCGCAAACATTTTTGCACGCCCTAAAATTCGCTCGGTTGCCCCCTCGCACGTGATAACGATTATCGTATGGCTGCAAATATTATAGTACTGCAAATATGGAGTTTATGCAATGTTACACAAGGGTGAGCAGCCGGAGGTTGTTCGAAACCAGACCAATGAACCACGTTAATTGTATAAATTAATTAAAAGTATCGAACTAAATGTTCGACTGAATTCGTAACTCAATTATGCTCGACTAAAATGAGGTATTACGTGAAACACGGGGAAGGAGAGAGGGTGAAAGAGAGAGAGAGAGATAGACAAAGGGAATGGCAACAATTCTGCGAATGCGGTGCAAGTATATTCACGTTAACATGTATAGACACACCGGGTGGCGTAGAAATCAAAACGGTTCTTACAGAGCGACAAAAATCCTCTGGTTTGCCGCGGAGGGTATATGCGATGGGGTTAATTGGAACGCATTCTCATCTCTGTTTTGCTCGCCTGTGTGCTTCCCGGGGCCCGTGTGGATAAACACGGTTTTTTTTCCTCGTTTTGCATAATTATTTCATTTGCGCCCTTTACGCGAGCGGTTTTCTTCGTTTTACGGGCCGGCGAATGGGACACACGAAATCTGAATGCGAGAGGGGCTGAAAAACGGCGTAGGTTTAAATTATAATGTGGAAACTTCCCTTTCGCTGCTTAATGAGACTCTAAAATATTGAAAAACCACCGGCTGCTAATGAACAAGGGGACATTGTTGCGAAAACCAGCGACTCGAGCGAATTGTATTACACATCGAGTTTACATCATTACAGAATCGTGTCACGGCTAAAAAATAATAGCGAAATCCCTACACAGAAGACAAACTATTTTGCTACTAGTGATTCTAACAAAAATAGTGATCCTTTTTGTGCCACGTAATTCCACAAAATCCAAGACGTCTGATTATTATTTATTTTTAAAACATAATTAATTAAATTTAATATTAAATTTATATAAAATTTGAGGGGGTTGGTTTATTATTATTAATTAGAATAAAATCTTATATATATAATAATTTTATATAGAAAATTCTGGATCGCAACAGAGGA
Organism: Lasioglossum vierecki; assembly: GCA_028455595.1. NCBI lineage: Eukaryota > Metazoa > Arthropoda > Insecta > Hymenoptera > Halictidae > Lasioglossum > Lasioglossum vierecki. Next base: position 2,074,168 of record CM052344.1, on the reverse strand, counting down.
CAATAAATAAATAAAATCGGTAATAGAACGACGTTATTGTAAAACATTCAAGAAACAGGGAGAGCCACGACACTCCCAACCCCCGAAAGAGTGAAGTTTGAAGGGGTGCGGGGTTGGTACGGTTTAAGGGGGAGGACCGGGGGCGGCAGGCACCTCTTTAATATTTGCTCGCTGCATCTCGCGGACTCTCCGGGGAAGATCGATGCGACTGTGACCTCCTTCTTCCGCCGAGTGTTAAATTAAATTATTATGATCGTTATCGTGCGACCGGCACCGTGCTATCTCTCTCGAATCTTTCTTTGCCGATGGATGGGGCGCGCGTGCCGGCACACCTGTACCGGCGAAGACGAAACCGGTTTGTCGACGAAGACGTTCTCTCGACACGTTCAAAGTTCACGTCGAACGCCTATCGTGGAGGGGATGAGAATTTGCCGATGCCATAGGGCGTCTAGAAATAGACAGAATATAAAATTTAAGAAAGAATTGATTTATAAATTGCACCTGGCAGGTGCATCGGTGCATCCATATCAAAAATAAGGTCATAGGAAGTCAGTATATATTGTGACATGTGATGTTTGTCTATTTTACTATTAATTTATTTAAAAAAGAGCAGAAACTAGTTCCACATCTTAGAATCACTTGTTGTGCAGGGTGTTCTACAGTTCATTTGAAGCAACATTTTCCTTTGCAAAAATAGCGTCCGCGGCTTCGTAAAGTAGTTATTAATGAAAAACCATCCTGTGTCAACACGCGTCTACCTCGCGCTCTGATTGGTCCGTGTTTTTCGTTAATAACTCCTTAACGAAGCCGCGCACGCTATTTCTGCAAAGGAAAATGTTGCTTCAAATGATCTCAAGAACACCCTGTACAACAAGTGATTCTAGAATGTGTGACTAGTTGCTGCTCTTTTTTAAATAAATTAATGGTAAAATAGACAAAAATCACATGTCACGATACATTCAATTTCCGGATGTTGAACGAATTTTGGTACACCCTGTATGTAGACTGTCCCAAAAGTTGAGAAGGTATACAGGGCGTTCCGATGAGTTTCGCAAGGCACTCGTCGGTCATCAGAGTATTGCACGGCGCGAGCAAACATGTCCGGCGAGTCGGGGGCAGCCGTAGGGCATCGCTGGCGCAGCGTTTCGCGGCGAGATCGCGCTGCGAGATGCATAATTCTCTTGCGTGGCTAGGTAGGGTGAGGGGAAGATAGGAGGGTGCCATCAAATTATATTAATCCACTTCCATCAGGAAATTGGAGCTCGTTGGGAGAGCTCCGGTCGACTCTACGAGCGCGGTTCTCCTCGGCACACGCCGTTGTCTACCCGCCCTATCGATCTAGCCCTCTCTATCGGCGATCGGATCGAATAATCCTGGAAAAATACCTCGGCCGTTCGTTGCACTAGATTTTAACTCGACAAACAAACCGGTGAAAAAGATTCGTTAACGTATCGAGATATTTCCATCGTTTCGAGTAAATAAATCACGCTGACTAATTAAATGTGCAATAACTGGAACAATGCACAGCCGAATTCAGAAATCAAGTGTAATTTGAAGCGTGCTCAATGCAATCGCTCGTTTACAGTGTCGAGCTTTTCACCGGTTCGAAAAATTTTCCAAGAGAAAACGATGAAGCGTTTCGTGTTATCCGTAGCGGGGAAAATGAATTTTCAGCCCGAGGGACGTATTGGTGTTGGAGGTGTTCCGTGGTGAGCTTGTATATATATCGTTTATCCGAGGACCGCGATTGTTCGACGAGATCGGCCGAAAAAACTCGAACGGCGTTTGGGTGATTGGATCGAACGGTGGGCGGGGCGGGGGATGCCCCCGGGGCACCTCGGAGCAAGCTCTCGCGCTCCGACGGGCGGATCGTTTATCCCGTATCGCGTAATGAGTTCCGGAACGGGCTACGCGGAAGGAATGAACGCGGTGGAAAGGATTCCGGGGGCCAATCCGTTTTACTTTATTCGGCGAGTTTTATTCCCGAGCTTTTGTTACGGCGGTTAAAAACCGATCGGCGAAAGTGGCACCGGATTGAGAATCCCCGGTGGCCGAGAGGCGTGTGCTGACGGGCTTATACGGCGAACACCTGAGTTACAGGTGTAGAGTGCCAGGCCGGAGATTCGATGAGAGATTGTCTCGAGTCCGGGAGAAAATAAGAGGCGACGGTTTCAACGACGACAATGCTTTTCCGTGAAAGAGAAGACCAAACGAGATTTTTACGAGCGACGGAGCTGCGGATGCTGGGATTACGGTACTGCATTGTTTTTATGCTTTTATGGACGACGGGTGAATTAGATTTTCGATGTTCCCCTCTTTGCTGTGTAAAACCGTTGCAAGTTTTTATTTTGTTCGTTAACGGTATGATAATTCTTTTGCGCTATTTTTAAGCCGCGTCGGAAATTTCTCATTCACTTCGACAGACCGCGTTAACCGTTGCTTACCGTTAAACCGTTCGGAAAATTTTTCACCGTCTGTTAAATAAAATAGTTAATAATAGATCGAACGACTAGTGCTTGCTTACGGATTTATAAACGTTATGATCTTTGACAGGATCGGTTAATTTTAAACCGCTTTTAGAGTAGCTGTATTTGCAACCCGACAATATCAATCGTTAACCACTTCGATAATCCTCATTCGGTTTTCATGCATTTTTAAACAACCTCCCGAAAAACCAGTCCTCTCGATCGTTAAGTATTTATTCGTTTTTAACAGCTTCATAGATCATTTATCTACCTCATCTCATTCGTTACAACCTATCCACGAATAACCGCTTCTCATGCGTCTATCGACAATTTATACAATTCCCTAGCACCGTTAACCACATTATCCATCACCGGCCGTTTTGTACTCCTTCAACGGCGTCGTAAATCTTGAATCACCTTCGTCGAACCACATATTCCCGCGCTATTCAGCATTAACCGCGTTAAGGTCGATTTATACTACCCCACGCAGACACGGAACGTATCCATAGCATCGAAACTAAAATGACCAGACGCATTCAAGAATATTTGTCTAGTCGAATAGTATAAATCAAGCATTATCCGCCCTCAAACCGTTCCACAAATTTCTGGCTGCCGTCTTCACGACTACCCTTAACCAGACCAATTTATCCATCTGTAACCACCCTATCCATCGTCGATCGTTTTGTCTAACCATTGTGCTATTAACTCTCGACCATCTTTCATCCCAATCTACCCCAAGCATCCCCTAAGCTGTCGTCTAGTCTTCCGACTATTTCGTATCAACCCTGTCGTGCTGCGTCGCAGATATGCTGCAATGGGGTTGGAACGGGTTCGCAAGGTCCGAATCCAAGAAAGTCCGAGTCGGTACCCCCGGGGTTTATCGAACAAACGTCGGGGGCGGGCAGTGGAATTTTGAATAGATCCGGAGGCACGCTACACCCTCATCGGTGCTGCCGCATAGAGTGACACAGCACTGCATCGGTCCGACAGAACCCGCGGAAAAGAGCGATTCGTTATCACGCGAGCCTCGATATCGTCGACAAGCGAACAGACAAGATGCAAGACAGACCGACAGTCATTCACTCACCCTCGACGACGAAGCAGACCAGCAGGAATCCGAGTCTCCAATCCATGTTGTGTTGCTCGTCGCACTCGAAGGAAAAAAAACAAACCGAACGGAAAAAAGGTAAACAATAACCAAGAACGCCGCACAACAGAAGTCACTGTCACTGATAGACGTTCTGGCGTGCACTAACAAAGCGGTGCGTCACCGAGAGAGAGAGAGTTCCTTCTTTCTCTCCACGTCACAGAATACCGTCGGAGAAAGAACCGCCGTCGATCGACGGTGGCGGCTTCTGCGAGGGCGGACACGGTCAACCGTCACGGGGTTACACGGGTCTTGTCTAAGGGACTCCCCTTGACCTCTCCCTCGCTCACGAGGAGCAGCGACACGCGTGACGATCGCGCGAGAGGCACGCGTCGCTTCGAAGCAACCTCAGCCGGTCAGGCATTTGGCAGAACACCGTATGTGTCGCGCGGTGGTCGCGTGTACGAGTGCTGCCCCGACGCCAGCTAATGCAGCCCGCTCGACACCGCTGCCCCCACCACAGTCTCGGCGCTCCCCTCTACACGCTCAGCAGCGCGCCGAGAGTACCCGAGGACAGCCGAACGCCGCCGAACGGGTCCCCGCGCCCGAGATCCCGCGCAACCCGCTCGACTCCGGAGCGGTGGGGTGCGGTAATGACGGACTGGTGGCAGTTTCGCAGGGGCGGTAGTCGCGAGTCAGGGGCCCCCCTTCCACCAGCACACGGGCTGAAATTCGCCCGGAAAATTGGCGAGCTTCGCCGTCCGGCGTAGCGGGGATAGAAAGAGAGAGCGGCCACGCGAGAGGGACTACTCTCGGCCGGCCGGATATTCGGTCGGACAACCCTTATCGCGATGATGCTCGGCAGGGATGAATCAAACGTCGAGGTGGCGGGTCGGCCGACTGTATTGTGTCGTTTCCCCCGTGTCGGTGAATGCTGCGCTAATCCCCGGCGAAATTAAACGGTCGAGGACACCGAGGCCGTTTGCTTACCTGCGATACCTTCCGACGGGTTCTCTCTCGTTTGTTTTCCACGGCACCGACACCCTACTTCTTCTTTTTCTTCTTCTTCTTCCTCTTCTTATAAATGACCATTCACTCGTTTCGTCGCTCCAGAAGCGGAGTCTCGCTGCAAGTCGAGTGATGTACACTGCTGCGAACGTCACTCTCTCTCGAGCATGCTTTTGCTATTACCCACGGGAAACGGGGCTGAATTAAATGAACACTCTACGGGACGTCTCCCTGGTTGCTTCGTTTACGACCAAGTGCCACTTGACGCGTTACTAATGCGTTACCCGTCTTCCGCCCCCCCTACCCCATCGCTACCGTCTTAAGCGCCACCGGACGAATTAAATGGACACTCGAGCGGAACGGACAAACTGTCTCTCTCCCCCCACCTCTTCACGCGTTTCTGTTTCTTCGTCAAAGCGGTTCGAAGTTTATTCACTCTGCACTCGAGCGGTTCTTCGCGGCTCTCCACGGTATCGAAAGGGAACGCGGTAAATAAAGAGCGCTACCAATTAACGGGTACCATGTAATCGACCCCACGACGCTGACCCCCGCTGTCATGAGTGAGTGTGCACGTCCACGAGGCTGTCGAAGACAAGATGAAGACAACGTGGATGTTGAAGCAGCATCTTCCTGAAATATTTTTTGAAGACTTCTCCGGTGAGTACTCTTTTTGAGATATTATATTTTGTAGTTTGATAGAAATCGTCGTTGAATTGGAATGACACACAGTGGACCCTAGTAGCACAAACTATTGTATACGCATTCATATAATATTAAAAAGAGATTCAATTTTATTTTAATATTCAAATATGTATACAATATTTGTTTTATATTAAGTAACAAATATTTCATTTTAAATATGTAGGAAATATCTATTTCATGTTACGAGAAAAATATTATACGGATCTTTATTTCATATTAGAAGTAGAATATTTTTTCCTAATATACAGATAATGGTTGTCCTTGTACATTTTACATGTATACAATATTTCGATCCAATATTTTTCTCATGAAAAAATATCCATTCAATATTTTTGTGCTACTAGGGTAGTTGAGAGAAACAGGACTACGAAAACACTCCATCTTTGATAAAGCATAACACTTCATGAAAGACTAAAATTTAAAAAAAGGTGTTGAAGTATTATTCTGTACATATCTAATTATCTCAAAATGCAAAAATTTTAGACAAAATTTTGTAATTCACTTTTGGCCAGCTTTTCGGCCCAAATACTCCACTGTGCGACATTGGAAATTGCAAATTTGAAAAATCGTTTTATCCGCGGAGGCGAATAAACTTGGAAATTGCGAATGAACTATAAATAGGAGACAATTGGCAATTTTTCGCCGAAACACCGTGTATAACGATTTTTATCGTCGTCCTCGGCCAGTTTTCTCTCGACTCCTTTTTTTTCCGGCGGGATTACGCCGGCCTTCCCCGCGTAGAATGGATCGCGGGAATTTGAGGAACCGCTTTGGCGTCGCCGTAATTGTTGACGTTTCTTTCGTCGGAGAACAATTCCGGGAATATCGCGTCCCGTTCTGCATTTAGAACGGCTCCATCCGCGAGGCAAAGGGGTCGGGCGAACGGGGGGGGGGGGGGGGCAAAACAAGAATGTCCCGTCGTCCCGGGAGACGAAAATTTGTGACCGCCTTTTGTTTACCCTCCCCATTCCCCCGGCACCCGCGACCCCCCCGCCCCTTAGTTGCCGTGCCGCCCCCGCGAAAGCCACTCGAGCAAGTTAATTAGATTCTCGTTGCGCGGGGAAAAAATTAAAACGAGGAAATTAGCGAGTTTCCAACCGTTAACAGTCTCTCCCTCGCGTGCCTCCCTTATTTTAATTCGCGGGGCTGCTCGGCATTTCCTTTTTTCTCTCCGCTCTCCCTGCACTGCCGTCTCTCCGTACCATCGTTCCTCCAAGCTGAAATGCAGGAACGGAAATGCGAGAAACAACCCCGTGAAAATTGTTGGCGTTCTACCGTGATGCTCCGCTGTTTGGAATTCTGACCCGGAGATAGATCGCGGGGAAAAATATCAAGTTTCCGTAAGAAATGTGGAAAAGTTGGAGCTGTTTTGCAAACAACAATTATTTCTGTTTATTCGAGCCAGCGAACAGAGTTCCGACTTGGAAAATTTGTTTAAGTAAACGTGGGAATTGACCTACCGAGGCCGTTTCAATTTTCCTGATAAATCGAAACGGTTGTGTACCGACATTTTCGAAAATGCTTTAATTTTGTTCGAACCAGTGAAGAAAGTTCTGACTCGTGAAATTTGTACGAGTAAATATGGGTATTGATTTGGTTTTTAGAGTGATTTGATTTTTCTGCCGAGTCGAAAAATATGATTAGATTTTATTATTTATTGAATATGAAAACAATTTTATCGTTTTATTCGAGGCAGCAAAGAGAGTTCTGACTTGTGAAATTTATATGAGTAAATATGGATATTGGGTAATTATTTTGGGCAATTTTTAAGAGCGATTTGATTTTTTTGATGAGTCGAAAATTTCGACTAGTGTCATTTTCGACATAAAAAAAATTTCGTCATTTTATTCGAAGCAACGAAGAGAGTTTCAACAGGTGAAATTTATGCAAGTAAATATGAGAATTGATGTACAATTTTTTCTGTTGAATTGAAAAATTAGTTAGTGACATTTTCGACATCCGGGGAGGAACATTCGCCAGATATCGGAAGCTCGCGCGAAAGAACGGGGTCCGTCGATGCGCGTAAACAAACGGAACAACAGCGTTGAACCGTGGAGCCGCAATAACAAGCTGCTGCCGGCTGCTGCAGTGGTTATCGTCGCGTGTGCATGCAATTATGACCGCGCCGGGGGGTTGCGCTCCGGTTGTACCGGTTCGCGATTGCACTATCGGTCCGTGTTCTGCTTGGCCGTGCACGCGAAGAAGTCGGGCTGTTTGCAGAAAAAACACCGGGACACACGTCTCTCGCGACCTTAACGTCAGAATCACAGAACGGCCGGCCGGGCGTTTCACAAATACCACCGATAAACACTCGATCGTGTCCCCGGCAAATTTACCAAACTCGCAAAGGCACTGTTATTTAATCAACGGCCACTTTGAAAATTGACGGACCCGGTCCGCGACCATTTTGCAAATAATAACGATTCCACCTTGATTAGGTGAGTTCAATATTAACACGAGAATCGCGAACAGGAAGAGAATTGAAAGTAGAACACCGCGGAAATACAGAAATAGAAACAATAAATAGGGGGTTGAAAGAGAAAAGGGGTGTAGAAAGTCAATAATGGAGGAGGTCGATTTAAATGATTAGAAATAATGGGGCACAGTGGAAAATACGGAAATAGAAAGAATAGAAGGTGTACTGGGAAACAAAGAAGTGAGAATTGTTAGTTAAAAGGGGATTGATAAAATAAAGGGTTTCAGACGGCAAAATGGAAAACAGAAAACAGTGTTGGAAAACAGAAATAGAAACAGTGAAAAGTGTATACTAGGAAATAAAACACTGAGAATTGTTAGTTAAGGGGGGGAGCTGAAAAAAGCGCAGGGGTACGGATGGTATATAGCGATGGTTGTTGATTTAGCTGATAGAAATGTTTGTCTAAAACAAAAATACGAAAAATGAAAGTACAAATAAAGCTATGCAAAAATGGAGATAAAAATGCTGAAACAAATAAAGGGGTGCGGAAAGTAAATAAGGGTGGTTGTTGATTTAAATGATAAAAAGGAATGGGGCGTAGCAAAGAATGCAGACATAAAAATTTAAAAGGATCGTTGAAAAATCAAAAATCATTAATCGAATAAAAAGTGGTTGGAAAAACGGAGAACTGCAAAAAGTGAACAACGTCAGTTGTAGATTTAGACAAAAACGTTTATCGAAAATGCTGTAAAAAGAAAACGGACATAAAGCAACGGAAATGGAGGAACAAAGAGTGTCAGGATAAAAACGGGAAACGGGAGTGAGAAACGAGTTTTCTAATATTTGTTTGACAAATAATATTTTTTTAGATATCCGGTGTAGATTTCAGTGTACGTGTTCGTGGAAAATATTTTATTTGGCGCTGCCAGATACGCGGCAGGTAATTCTCGGCGTTTTTCATCCCTTCGGTAAGGGCTGGAGGGGGGAGTAGGAATAGTTCAGACAATTTTCCAAGCGACTTTTCTGTGTCGCGAAGTTATTTTTTTCACGCGATTTTCACACCTCTCGCCGGCTGTTGACGCATTCTGGCTGCTTGAAATGCAAACGAGCCGCCGCCCCTGTGTCATTATCGGGCATTAGTCATGCGCAGGTATCAATTAAACAATATTTCTCGGCTGAAGGGCTTCGAAATGCGCGATAACCGGAGCGAAATACTCGTTTTCCTCTGTACGACCACTTCATCCCCCGTGAAACAGGGTAACGTTGTAATTCCTGTTTATCTCTCGATTGCCGCTTAGGGGTGGAAAAATACGGGAAAAATCGATGAGGGCATGCTCTCGCATATTTTGGAGAGGGCACGCCATTTCAATTAAAATATCTCTGTTAACACTTGTAAACGTTGAATACTTTTTTTTCACATCATTTTAAATGTTTCTCATAAATGCGTAAAATATGAAGTCTAATTATAAAAATCACTCGTGTAAGATTTTCTCGAGAAGGACTGGATATGGACTGCCCAGGGGTGAAGATCGCAGAGAAACTACCCCCTGGAGCTAATCAATTTCGGGATCCGTAGAAAAGCGGTGAAGGAGTATCGATAGGGGTTAAGGGGTGGGCCAGGGGTGGTTAAATCGAGCGGTTAAATAATATTCGCCGCTAATGGAACTTTCTTTCCGTAGGATCGGGGGTTTCGCGGGGGTGAGAGGGGTTGATCCGCGCAGGCGCGTGTCCTTTGGAGATCCTGCTACGTTCCACGACCCCCTAACCGAGACGGGAAAGTAGGGAAAGAGTGACGAAGGATGGAGGGGAGGGAGGGGTGAGAGAGGGAAACATATCCGACCGAGATTTATCGCGTCAATTCCTCGGTCGCTTTTCAAGCCAAAACAGCGACACATTGTTCCGGCGCGCGTCTCGGCGAGCCGCTGAAAAATCGTTCGCTCCTCGATTTCTGGCTCTAATCAATTTTCAACCCCTTTGAAATCGCGCCGCAGCCTGGTGGGGGTGAAATGTCGCCTGCCAAAAATGTGGAACCTTCGAACGAAGATAAACGTCCCCATCTTTCTCTTAATAACTCGTCTCCGCGTCAATCGCAGTGTTGTGCGTCTCTCTCCCACCACGGAAAATCGTTCAATTTTTTAGACACCCCGGAAAAAATGGCGTAAACTTTATTTCTGGTTAAGGAATTTCTCTTGCCCAGATGCACGGGGAGACACGATTTTTCAGTAGGCCAAGAGGCTCAGGTGTTGGCGGTGGATGCTGGTTTCGCAATCCCTTTTGTGTTTCCCGCCTTTTTTCTTCTCCATTTTCCGCCCCTCCCCCTCAAAGAGAAAGAGCTGACGGCCAGCCCTTTTTTATTGCGTCCGTGAATTTCGGAACGGTCGAATGCTTCCGGCGAGATTTACAGGGAGGTTTACACTTTTATTTTTATTCGCCGATCGTTCACCGACGGCTCGCCACTCTCTTTCGCCATATTTAGAAGTCACACGGCGGGGTTAATTGGATCACGCACCCTCCCCCTCGTCGACTTGCTCCGCCGTTCTTGCTCGTCGCGAACGGATAATCGCATTTCTGTCTTTTTAAATGATTTGTGCTCTGGCGCAACCCTTCGCTTTCGGCTGGTTTTTTCTACATTTCGCACGGTGCGGACGCGAAAAAACAACACGTGTTCAAAACATAAATGCACGTAACCTTTTTACTCGTCGTTTAATCTAGATGAAGTACCGACGAACGTATCGCGACAGTGCTTTTCTTCCGTTCAATTTTTACACACTTCACGGCAAAAAGGGTTTACCCAATTAACAAAATCTTTGACTACCCTAATGTAGGATAAATCACGGTTAATTAACAAAATTAAGGGGTGGTGGTCGAGCGGGAAAAATACAGCCTCGTTATCAGTTGCACTTATTCGTGTCGGACAGCTTGTGCGAGAACCTGAAATTTCGGGAAACCCGATGCTCGGGTCGGGTCGGGAATTTTCGGCCGAGAATAGTCGGGTTCCCGAAAGTATCCGGCTACCTATATATGTCTTCCTTTATTCAACCCGACCCGAACCCGAGATTTCGGGTTTTCGTACAAGCCTGGTGTCGGAATTCAGGGCCGTAATCCGGCAGGGACTTACGGTAATTCTGCGCCGAGGGTGGAAGCATATTTATCCGGGCGAGAAATTAGCCGGGTAGCTTTTCGATAGAGTACCGGGAATGGCCGTTTATGTCCCCCGCTGGAAGAATAACCGACGCGTAAAGTGCATTCCATGCAGTTATCTTATTTATGCCCGCATGCACGTGAAAACACGAGGTCGGGGGTGGAGGTGAAGGAAGGGGGGCCGTGTATGCGGTTGAATTAGAGGGAGGAAGAAAAACAGGAGAAAAAAAGGGGTACAACAATGTAATTACCTCGAAAGAATCGCCACGCGGCACGACCACCCCGGTCAACCCCTTTTTCACGGGACACGTAAGTGTTTGCGTTTCGCAATTACCATTCCGCCCGCCCTCCACCCCCGTTAGTAATTAACGTCCCCGTCCGGTTTGATAGTGTCCTTTTAGCCCGGTAGAGGATATTCGATGTAATTGCACTGGGAATCATTTTTGAAATATAAGCCCTGTTCTCAGTGTCCTCAGGCATGTTTTATATTTTATGCGGACTGTAGACATACATAAATGGCGGTCCGCCATTAGGGTAATGGCGGAGGGAACGTCCTTGAGTACACGCATTTAAATTTGAACAGACTATAGACACGCGGAGAAATTTAGAATCTCGTTAAACTCGCTCGAATTCAGTTTCGTCTCGGCCATAACGGACACTAACGGTCCATTTGCTGCAAGAACTACCAGAAACGACCTTGAACCACCCGCACAATACCGCCCCGAGCTATACATCCCTCCACAGTGGCTGCGTCGAAACGATTAATTTTCTCTTCCTGCGAAGGACATTGTCCCGAAAAACAGAAATTCCCCCGGAGCGTTGAACCAACCGGGTAGAAGTATCGCTTTATTAAAAACCCGAAACAACCCTTGTGTGCTGGCGCGCGAGCGCGTCCTCGTCAACATAGCAAACATTTATGCGCGATAAAAGGATTAATGCTGCGTGCACACCGGGTTCCGTCGTTTCTTTTCTTCTCTGAACCTCACCGTCCCCACGGTTTTTCTTGTTTTCATTTTTATTTCGCTCGTGGCCCCGCAGCCCGGCAAAATTCACTACCCTCGCGCAAGGGTGGATGGATATGGAACGCGTGTAAAAGGGTCGCGCGCGTGCGTCCTTCGACCTCTTCTTCTCTCCTTCCGCCACGCGAAGAACCATCGTCCAAGATTTATCGTATATTATTCCCAGCGATTCCTACCCCCGTTATTTGTCCGGCACTCCGCGAATCGGCCACCCTCGATCTTCCCCGGGAAGTTTATGGGCCACTTAGATCGAAATATTCGCCTCGAAATATATTTTTTTCCTCTATCCGGCTGGAGCAGCGTCGAGAGAAAAGCCCGTTCGATCCCGGCCGAGAAATGAAATAAGGGATGACGGGGGTGGCGAGCCTGATTTGTGCCCTGCATGAAATTCACGGCACTGTCGCGTGGCACGCCTCGGCTAGGCTGTCCTCCGTGCGACAGTATGACAAACGTTGTATCCTCTCGTGCTACAAATTCAGGATTTTTTTAAAAAACCATTGTTTATAATAGCAAAGAGTTTTTTGGAATATGTTCATTATAGTTCCAAGTAGAACAGAACATTTTATGTATGTATAACCTGTACGATTTTCAAAGAATGCTTAAGGACATTTCGTGAACAAAAAAGAATGAATAGCTCGCTGCAGAGGTGATTACAGTAGGTACAAAATTGAAATGACCGTTCAGGGTCACTACCCCCACTACCAGACCGAGGTTAAATCGATATCCGTGGCCGTTTGCCTCGCGACCCGTTCGAAAATTAGTCCCCCCTCCGCGCTCGAAACAAAAAGGGACGCACACCGATTAATTTCATTTCGCAGTAATACCGGCGGGCAATCGAATAACGCCGAAATTAATTCGTATGACGTCAGCACACGGTGAACAGTACCGGTGACCGTATTAAACAAATTATGCAACGACAGATTAATTATTACCACGATTACGAACCAAGTCGGACATAACCGGGCAACTAAAACAGCCGGGCCTGTGTCTCTGTTCCCTCGAACAGACCCCGCCATTTTGTTCCCCCCTCCTCTTTGACGATTTCGTCGTTCCCGACGCGAATACAATATTTATCAAGTATCGATTCGAAGAATGACAACATTAATAGCCGGTTCCTGTCGCACCGGAATTAATAGAGGTACCCGGTGTATCCAGCAATTTTGCGAATCTTGTTCGCATTCGCCCGGCCCAGTGGTTCTCAACTGAGAACGAGTCGTGGCTGCGCCACTGGATTCCCGAGTAAATCCAAAATTTGATAGACGTGAATTTTTTAGTGCGTGAATTTTTCATGCATCGCTCGTTCGACGCGTCGAAAATCCGATCGGGGTAGAAATCAATCGTACGCCAGTGGTTCTCATCCGTCAACCCCTGCTTTTATCAAAATTTCCAAAATTAATTCCACCTCCACACAAAAATTGTTCGCTACCATAATTCCCATTTCAACCCTGTCCAAAAGATTTTGTGACGTTATGTCGACCATCGGTGATCAACCTGTCTGTTCGACAAAACACGACGAAACGAATTCCCTTCAGCAAAACTCTTTATCCAGAAGTCCGGCACAGGGTTCCATGTAGAAGAATTAATTTAACGGCTACCCTCGGCGTGGAACCCCCACCCCGTTGTCCTTGCCGTCCGTTTTCGAGCTAGAAGTTAGCGAGAGGATGAAAAGAAAGAAACGGGGGTCCAACCCGCGTGGCGGACTTAATGAGAGATAATTGAGTTAAGGCGAGTTATTTTAAGCGGAAAAGTTCGTGCCGAAAAGCGGACTCGAGACGATCCAAGGAGGGTTGCCGGGGGGTGTAGTGCGGGGAATTGAGAGGGGGTGGGTTGGCGAGGGTGCGCGCGCGCTGGGTTAACTCGAAAAAAACTTACCGGGGAAGTAACGTTAATCGATCGATCGTCCGAACACGTTGCTCGCGATCAAACTCACCGAAATTGCAAGCCCGCCTCTGTGCACGCTCGTCTATCTGTGTAGTCTCGCTTGAGCGAGTGTCTGTTTCCTTAATGGACGATTAATTTTCTCATGGACGGTTAATTGAGCCACGGTCCGATGGCATTAGCGGCGGTCCTTGCGAGTTACGAGAAATTTTAATTGAATGAACTCACGCTTCGGGGACGGGTTGATGACTCGAATTTCGGGGGTTGATCCGGCCGATGAACTCAAACAGGATGATCGATAAATGGATCAATGGAGCTGTGTAGGTCGGTGAGCAATTTAACAGTAGATCGGTGAGTCAATAAGTAGATCAATGAGTCAATAAGTAGAACGATGAGTTAATAAGTAGATCGATGAGTTCATTTAATAAAATAACTGTCAATAAGTATACGATCGAGTAAGTAGGTCGACAAGTTCAGTCGATAAGGTGTCAATGAGTAGACGAACGACTAAGTAGGTCGAGAACGCTTCGAGTCAACAAGTAGACTAGACCTCAAGTCAATAAGTATGCCATTCCACGTATCGATCGATAGATCACAGCCGTTGCCAATAAAAACCGGCTGAGATTCGCCATCAGAAAGAGTCCTCGGCTATTCGCTGAAGCTGTCGCCGGTTATATTGTCTCCAACTCTCGGTCTTCAACACCAGGTAATCGTAATTTCGTCTCGATTCGTCACAGACCAGAGAACTTCTCAACTCTCGCAGAGGAGGGTGTATCTGAGGGGTGGGTAGTAACCCCGTTAACTGCTGGCAAGTTCGGCCGACTAGGGTGATCCATGAAATTTTCAACGTGCCGGTGCAGACTGATCCAGGACCGGTTTCCGGGTAGCTTCGGTAGTTTATTTCGGTGGGATTTCCATGAATTTTTCAACCGGCCGGTAAACTAATTACCCGTCGCTCGGAAACTGTCGGCGGACGGGTTCGAGTCGTTCCGGACGAACTGACTGAGCGTTTTCGGTAGGGTGGCAGAACGGAGAGGACTGTGTCAGTGACGGGGGTGGTAGAATCGACTACAGTCAACTAACGGTAGTGGTGGTGGTGGTGGTGGTTGGATAAAATCAACGACGCGCCAACGGTCCGGTTGTTTATCGAACTTTCGGGCAAATTAATCGGCCGTATCGCCACCGCATTAATTGCCGGCTAATTGTTAAGCAATAATTAACGTTTTATTCCACACGACTTGAGGCATCGTTCGCCGATGCGACGCGACGCCGCGCAACACGTGGACGGTCGCCATCGACAACAATGCCGCCCCTGCAGCCAGTATGTGGTAATTAATCGAGCTCGCTCGTTTGCTCGATAAACATTTGTCGAATCAATCTCCAACTAATCACGGCCGACTGCGCGGTACGTTTCTTGAGAAGGGCGGGCTCGACCATCCCCAACCCTTAGCCTCTTCGAACCCCAGTTGAACAGCATTTCTTGAACCGCTGCTTAAAACAACCACTCCTGAAAATTCTTTTACAAAATACTACGTCTAAAAAACATTTTTATAAACAACATCATCCCTATAATATTTTACACCCTCAAAAACTTTATTTTCCAAAATTGAGCAACAACAATCCCTAAGCCTAAATACGCCTCGTAAAGCAAATTGGAGAGGATGTAAGGACTCGTCTAGCAGGACCAGCAGCCGCCGACAAGACTGGTCAACATCGGCAACGCCAAAGCCACCCCTAATTCAGCCCCTTTCGATCCGGCGAGCAGCGAGGAATCGCAACTGTCCAACTATATCCCAGGCGCTCCTTAATTACCGGTTCGAATTTCGTCTCCCCGAGAGATCTACGGGGGTGGGAGTTAGGGGTTGGTTCTCGTGGAGCGACACGGGATCGGCCAGCTGGCGGGACGTGTCGTGCATCGATACGGTAACGATCGCGTGCTCATTATCCTGGCGGGCGGCAGGGCCGTATGTCGCGCATTCCGGCCGCTAACGGAACTCCATATTTATGCCGGCGGCCGGCCATATGCGTTTAAATACCTTGCACGTTACACGTGTCGCACGTGCGCCCGATTCACCCCGTCGACCCCCGTCGACCCACACCCATGTATACCTGCGTGGACTGCTCGCTATCACGACCGCTCTGAATTTCTGGCTACGTGACTGACTACAGTAAGGTTCGACCCTTATCCGCGGGTGGTCACCCTTAAATTTAAAAATTCTTTTCTGCAGGTATTTAACTGTTCGCTATATAATATTTCTTCTACAGCTACGGTGATTAAAACGTCTTTATCCCCAAAAATCTCGTAGAAGATTTCTTCTCTATTAAAATCATTAAGGGTAGGCACCCTTAAATTTAAAAATTCTTTTCTGCAGATATTTAACTGCTTGCTATAACATTTTCTCAACAAATATGGTGATTAAAACGCCTTTACCTCCGTCTTTCTCCTCTATTAAAATTCTTAAGGGAAGAAATCACATTGAATTTAATTTCTATTTCTCGCGATCGATGCAGACAATTTTTATTCCATCTAAAAAGAAATGCGCAACATTCTTAATTGTTACTTTGTTAATATGTGATTAACGAAAAACTCCGTTTTTCGAATAAATAAATTGGGGAGGTTTATCCAGACCTGCACCGGAGATCAAGTTTGTAGACATTTCTCGGAATTAAACGAGGCGCGATTTCACGATAATAATCCATCCCTGTAGAATAAACACGTGATGGCCGGAGCTTATTTTCCCCGTAACTCGCCGGAGGAACGCTTCGGGAATGGAAAATGGTCTATATCTCTCTTTCTCTCTTCGGTTTTCGAGGCCCGAAAAACTTCCAGCCGTCTACTTCTGCGGGATTTCCTCCCCTTCTCACGGAAAAATATCGTCGCGGGGTACCACCCTCGTGCGCACACTTTCCGATATTCGTACAAATATTTTATCGAATATCCCAAGCTACCCTTCGCCGTCCTCCGTCCCCCCGCACACCGCCGTGAAACGTTATTGAATTCGTGAACTTGCGGCGAGTGTGTCTGACGGAGTGTTCGCCGAATTAGGGGTGGTTCCCGAAAAAAATCGATCATTCCACTGCGCTCGATTTATCGACCTTTTTTCTATCGATTCTTATAGACTCGTTGAAAAGCCAAAACATTATTCTTCGATATTCACATGGTTCTATTCAGGCGACAAATGTTTTGACCTCTGACGAGAGGGTTGGGTGTGAACAATTTTCCGAAATAGATCATTCGATATTTACAACTCGTTCAAAAATATGCGAGACACATTCACGTTTCACACTCTGAATATTTAATATGCGAATTGTTGGATTATCCTTCGAGAGGGCTGTGTATCTGGAATTTCATGGAAACGTTATGAAACCATTTCATCCCCTCTCTCCAACCCCGAAGAAAGTGTCCCCAGCATTGCAGGATTTATTCTCGCTCGAAAAACAAAATCCAAAGGATCGAGAAGGATTCAAGTATCCGCGCTCCATTAGCAATCCAGCCTTCAACCCCTCTGGTTTCGAAGAACCGTCACAAAAGGATTCTTCTGCACCTCTGTCGCCCTCCCACCCCCCTGGGTTCAACAATGTCCCCGAAGAAACCACAGAAAACTCTCCTGGCGATATCAATCAATGATAGAAAGCTGGTGTTGGCAAACTCACTATCCCCCCACCTTCCCCCTCTCTCGTTTCACCATAAAAAGGGTTCTTCCTCGGCTCCTGAACCGCCGGAGAGACGGAAACGCTCTGGATCGAGCTTCGGGAGCAGGGGAGGCAGAGTCTATTCATTGTTATTATCATTATTGTTCGAGCCTTTTAACGCGGAGTACCTCGATCCAGCTTAACGTGACACGAAAAGAGAAAACGTGTCCCGTTCAAACTTTGAAACTGACAAACGTAATTGCAAATCTATATAATATAAAATATTTGTAGAAAATTTAACAAGGCAAAACTTTTAATATAATAAAATTTAATAAAGTTGATAATATTTAATATCATGATAATATAATTATTATTATATCAATATAATTAATATTTTTTATTAAAAAATTTATTCAATAGTTTAATGGATAAATTTCTTGATCACTGAAACTAGGAGGCGGCAAGTACACTCAAAGTTGAATAAAATAGCAACAAAAAATCGTAGACAAACTTTTTTCGTCTCGTTGGGAAGCTGAAACTTCGCTCTTCAGCGTCATGCTAATCCGAATTCCGAAAAAAAATTTCCAATCTCCGGAGGGCCATTTGAATCCGAAAAACTTCGCAAATTACCATTTTCTATTCCCCGTTCATTTGGAAGTGTAAAAACATTCTTTCAAAAAAGGAGACTTCCGGATGTACAAAGTGGAGATTTCACGCTTTCGAACGAGCCCTAGAAGACCCGCGTCGGATTTTTTCTCGCGAAGTTACGTCAAGTCAAATATCAACGATTTCTCCGTGAGACTGGACCGTGTATTTTTAAAAGTTTGCCGGCCAAAAAAATGCAAAAAAACGCGAGGATTCCCCCCTCCGCCGTGTCTGCAGCGTTTCCCATAGCCGCCTAGCCGTCTGGGAACATTCCCTGGAGCCTCGACTGACTACCGGCCGCTGTGCTTATCTTCCTTTCCGTTTCTTCCATTTTCCTTTTCGCTCCTTCTCCTCGTTTTTCCCGCGCTCTCCTTCCGCGTCAACTTTTGTTAACGTTCCTCTTTGTTTCGCGGGGTAGGACGATACGGGGGTAGGGGAGGGGAAAGGATGGTAGGGGGCACGACCGGAGTTTCGCTTTGCTCGTTAGCGGGATAAGATTTCTGTTGGCCGATGAGCGAAACGGAAACAGAGAAAGATAGAGTCCCGAGTAGTAGTAATTACGTTTGAGACCGGCCGGAAGAAGAGGAAATCTATCTTCGCGGCGTGGGGAGGGGGTAAAGGAGAGCTGTCAAAACCTTTTTCAAGGGAACATTGTTGCGCGAAGAGGGGAGGAAAAACTGCTATGTCACCGGGCCTGTCGTTCGGGTCCAATCGAAGAATCGCGGTATCGATCCCGGCACCGCCGTTCGCTTTGTTCCTCTTCAAACCTTTCGCTACAATGGACGAGATATCTCGTTTCCACGATGTCGCAGAAAACGATGCCGTGGACGAGATATCTCGTCGCTATGATGAAGTGTTTTATTCCAAGATTATTCGAAAGTTAAAATGGACATTAAACTTTTGGACTCGAAGCAATTTTAATGCATTACAAATCTATGGTTTACAATCTATTTAATGATTATAATTTAGTTAATGCATTACAATTTATTTAAATCTGTGGTTCATGGCTAAGCACTTCTTAATGGAACCTTCAACGTGACAGCAATTTTCATACTAAATTAATAGGTCATCCTTGATAACGTCATCTAATACTTTCATTTAAGATGTCGATCAAATTCTTTGACAGTCAAATTCGATGTCGGTCAAATTCGTGAAGACTGTGTCGGGGAAATTTGTGTCGGTTATTTCTATGGGACCCCAGTGACACACACACACTTGGCCCCGTGAACGCATTTAGTTTTCATCGAACATCTAGAACATTTTGAATACGCGAGATTAGATTTTCTCTCGACTATGGAGGTTGATCTTGTCGAGTGACGGTGATCGTGGGGGATTTCGAAAAATTCCAATCGTCGAAATGGAGCGGACCACGGGGGTAATTGCACGAAATGCGGGCTCTTACGAGAGAGAGATGCACGTCTGCACGAGGGTACGAAATAAAAGCGGCGTGTTGGCGGAGAGGGCAGGAGAGAGCATCGTGGAGAGCCATAGCGGGGGGAAGTTTGTCGGAGTTTTGAGGGAGGTCCGGGGAGAAGGGTGGAGAAGCCGTTTTCAATCGACCTGCGTCCATATACGGGCAATAGAAGTATAAAGTACTGCGCCGCAGTTAAAAGGATCCTTAAAGCGCTCGTAGAATCACAAAACGACGCGGAGAGCGCGCGTCGGCTTCTGTCTCCGTTTTATGTCAGGCCGTTCCCCCCTTACGGGCTTCGGTCGACTGTTTCCGTCGACGGCGGCAGGGGCAACACTGACCCGCATAAATATTTTGATCGTGAATCGTAACGATCATTATTAGCGGCGTTACGACAGCGCACGCGACGGCGACGCTTTCTATTATGACTGTTTGTCCGACATAATCTCGACGCGTTCGGTTTCTCGGTTGGGTATTCGAATTTTATGCGTTCGTATGCTGACAGGCGTGACTGGGATTGCCGCTCGTAAAAAAAAGTTATTGTAATACGGTTAGACTTTTATTTTCTGCTTGTTTGTCCGACCGTGTACCGAAACGTACAGTATGTGCATCGTAGAAGAAAATACATACGCCTCCGCTTTTCGGTTAGCTGTCTACTGATAAAACATTCTCAAGAAATAAAGAAGAAATACGTCGGTCCTCGATTTTTTTTCACGAAGATACAAAACTTCAAACATCAACAGATCTTCACTTGATACGCAGTAAGTTCTTCTTTAAAAATGCGGCAAAATAGTAACATAAGTTAAGAGGGGTTGAAGATTTTTTTTATTAACATTCTTTCTTCTTTTCGTAGATCAATTTTTTTGGACTCGTTGACTATTCTCGAAAATCGATATCGACAAACGTGCGAGACAAGTTTTTCGTGTACCGGAGACACGTTTGAGTTTGGTCAACTCGTATAGTAATTTATCTCCCCCACAATTTCATATGCACCCGGCTACGGTCACCCGTGTAATGAATAAACAATAACATCAATGACAAGGTAACGCAGAGTAGGAATGTGCGGAGATAAAGAGGGAAAGAGAAAACGGGACCGCGTGTTGAACAATGAAGTCCGAAGAATAAAGAATGGAGGGTGGAAAGGATGGGACGAAGAGAGAGAGATAGAAATAGAGGTGGTTGGAGAGGGTGTGCAGGGGTGGTCCAGGTCCGGTCGAGGCGGCTGCATTTTCCGTCAGGAAGACACGAAGTGGGTCATCTCGGGGAGAAGTTCGTAAAAGCGTAAAATGCAAAAGTAAAACGAGCGGGAGGCGTCAGGGAGGTGGAGTTCGCTGGGTAGTATGGGGGACGGGGTGGGTGCTGTGTGGGTTTGGGAGGCGGAGACGTTGCTGATGTATACTTCGAGATGATTTGCATAAAGTTCCCCTTCTCTCGACCAAAAGAGAGAGAAACCGTCACTGTCGTAGGAATGACGCTAACAACAACAACAACAACAACAACAACAGAACGGCCACGCGAATCTGTTTTTCGCTCGGTTGATTTTCGAGCTATCGATCATCATCCGCTTAGTCCGGCCCGGCCCGGCCCGTGCATCTGTCGTTATTGAAATCCACGCTCGTTTGTCTTCCCGCGTTGAGTAATTACCAGAGCCTGTCGACGCGTTCCATCCCCTTCTATCATCCCCCTCCTTCGCCGTCTCCTCCCTTTATACAGCTCAAAAAATGATTTTTTTCGCATTGTCCTGGGCCGAAAAAAAAAATATTGAAAATTCATCAGGATCGCCCGCGGCAAATCATCCCTCTCTTTTTCTATTTAGCGGACGCTCGATGTCCTGTTCTCGGTGGGAAAATTCGAAACCGACGATACTTGGCTTTTAGATTCGCTGAATGGATCCGATGTAGTGGTAGGGTGAAAATTCTGGTTGGGTCTGGTTTTATTAAGATTTAACCTTGTTTGGTTTAAGTTTAGGGTACGTAAAATTTTTCTACGACCTCAGTATTTTTCAAAAAATCGAATTATAGTTAAGCAGTTGAACTTTTATGTTTTCAAGGGTAAAAACATTCGTACATAATCTCCCTATTTTTTCTATATTCTGCAAAGTTTCGGCTTTAATTTAAAAACAAATTTCTTCGCTCTATCTCATTTCTGTCGAAAGTTGTTTCTTTTTGAATCGAGAAAAGTCAGTTTCCCCCACTGCGCGGCGTTACGCTCGACCAACTATGTGTATTATTCCCCTACTTAGATCTAGCTGAAGTCCGAGTCGAAGGGGTAGTCTGATTCAGCGAAAATCGACCGCGGAACTAACTCCTCCGTAGGGTGCAAAATCCGAATTGCAGTCACGGCTGGTCTTCCACCGAATAATTCAGTTGTTTCTCGGTAGGAAAAGCAAGGTAATAGCTCGTCTGGAACATCGAGCCGTCAATTATCTAAACGCGAACATCTGCCGAATTTCTGTCAGCGAGTCGGGGCCGGACAAGAGAGAGCGACGGCGGCAGCTGGCCAATTCCGTAGCATAAGGACACACAGCTCGTAGCGGAGGCCTTGGTTAATACGTGGAAAGTCAATTGGCAATGGGGGTCACCGTACTCCCCCTACCCAATTAACGTTGTCCAGGATTTCGTAGATCTCATTAACAGAACTGCTAGAAGAATCGTCCGGTAGACGGTTTGTTCGCCAACATCGTGCATTGTACTCGAAAATTAGGGAACGATTGTCGGCCCTGTTCGACGATCCGAGGGACCCATTGTTCGCCAGGATTTCGAGGGTTAAACTCGAATCGGTGGTTGTTTGCCCGGCTAGATCCCTGTCGATTCGTGAAACTTTCTCTTTTCTACTGGATCTACCTCTCCCCCGAGTTTCACCGAGCACGTACATATACACACACGCACCCAGTAATTATTATTAATTCGAGGGAAAATTATAAACTTTCCTAAAATAAGTTTCGTCCATCCTGGGGATCGTCTACAGGGCGTCTAAAAATTATAT
The DNA here is from genome assembly GCA_028455595.1 of Lasioglossum vierecki. Lineage (NCBI taxonomy): Eukaryota > Metazoa > Arthropoda > Insecta > Hymenoptera > Halictidae > Lasioglossum > Lasioglossum vierecki. Next base: position 2,051,778 of record CM052344.1, on the reverse strand, counting down.
GTCACGGCCACGATAGCGTGATTCTACACCTACGATTTAGTGGAAATTGACATAAAAAAATTCAATGCAAAATTGACCTTGACCTTGAAAATCAAGGTGAACAAAAGAAATTTGTTTTTTGTGTTCTACTTACGCTACGAACGCTTACATTTGCTAGATTTGTTGTAGAAACTGACCGAACCTTGCGCTGCTAAATTAATTCCTATTATTTTAATATTTCGATCAAGATAAAAATTACGTATGAAAATTATAACGTTCAAATCGTTGGACAGGATCGATAAGAAAAAAACGGTATGTGGGTTAGGTCTGGGTCAGGTCGAAATACACGCATGTTCAGCTTTAAAGTACTGGGATGTGTTCAGCCTCTCGAAAGCTGCGGCCATTACGAATCGAAAAGGATGGCTGCGAACTGGGTTAGGTTAAAAATTCAATCTGCTTTACGATGCCGTTTAGCGCGGACACATTTTCGAACTTGTTAGCAAACAGGAATCGAAACTTTTGCGAAACACAATAGTTAACAAAACATCCTCGTAAGACGGAAAATTTAAAGCGAAACATTTAAAGCGAAATCTAATTATGAATTAATTAATCCATTAAATCGCATTATTGCAAATTCATGCACTATTTATAATCGTGTTGATTTTGTTCACCAATTCTTTATTAAATTTTCAAATACAGCTACGCAGGAACATCGAGGGGCGTTGGTAAGGACCCTCTCTTCGATTCACTCACCAACGCGATATTTTCGAGTGCGACCACTCATGTTCTTGGCATTAATTATGGATAAAATACTGTAATAATAATAATAAAAATAGCAGCTGTTCTGTGGGTTAGGTCAGTGTCGGATGCTCGTCTCGAGCCTCCCATTGCCACAGAGGCAACGTCCGCGTGTTAGTCTCGTTGTTAGGGTAATAAATCAATAAAGAAGTCCCGAGACGAAATTGTCAGAAAAGCATCTTGTCTAATAGGAGAGACTCGGCGCGGTCGTGGACGCTTCTCATCACCGGGGCTTATGTACATATTCAATTTGTCGGTCGGCCTTGGTACAAAGTGTCCCGACGCGGCGATAGTACATATAGTGTTCTCTCGTGAAACCGACGCGCGCGCGTGTTCCCGGCGACCTGTGCGGCCGACGCGCGGCCCTTTCTCTCTCTCTCTTCCTGTCTCCCTCTCTTGTCTGAAATGACACGATGCCGGCCGCGTTTTGACGCGCGTAAAAACACGGCCCAGGGGCAGCGCTCGTTTAGGAGACAAGAAAAAACGAACCTTGAAAGGTTTATGATCCCCACCCGTCGCAATTAGGCGCGCGTAACAAGATATCGCGCTCGTGCCAGTGCACGCCCTTTTCCAGCGCAATTTTCGACCGCCCCCTTCTGCCGCCCCCCTCTCTGCTCCTCCGACTCCCCTCTTCTTTTTCTCCTCTGCCCCCTCTCTTCCTCTACTCTCCCCACTCCCTCCAGAGTCCGCTCTTTTCCGAAGTAATTAACCGAGTTAAGCGTCGCTCTGCTCCTTTGTCGTTGTTGTGTCCGCTTCGAGAGTAATTACGCGCGTCGCTGTTTTCGACGAGGATTAAGCGATTCGTTCGCGGCCTATCGACCGCCTTTGCCTTGGGAACGCGTCCGCTCGACGACGACGCAGACCCGATCCAGATCGGCCGTCATCGAAAAAATCGGTAATTGCAACGCTCGCGGGCCGGTTCGCCTCTAATTTTCAGCCGGTTTCCGCTCCTCTCCAGTCGATCATCGAGAGACGCACTCCAGCGATTCAACTCGCCCGCCGATCCCTTTTGCTACGCTCGGTTTCAGGTCGATCGGATTTCTTCAACGATTTCACGACGAAATTATGTTTCCCGGCGTTTTTTCCACGGTTCTGCTGCGGTGCTCTTCGGTAGATGATAGTTGCCTTTATACTGTCAACCCATACTCGCTCTGGCTTTGGCTTCGCACTTTAAACTAATAAACTTCGGATATAGAAATGGTCTGCGTATTCAGATTTTGATGAAATTTTAATATGTAATGCGGCAACACATTCTGAACAACTTTTTCCTTTTGCAATATCAGGGGGTTGCTTTTAGTTTTTGAGATATTTGCAAAAAACTATTGCTTATACTGTATTGAAGTTTTCGTATTCCTGCACGCTCCGCGGCAACGTAAGCCTGTCCCGGCGCGGCGTTTGTTTTCCCTCAGATTTTTCATTCAGAAATACTTGAAAAAAAAAATATCCGGCAAAAATTGTTTGCACGTGCTACAATGTTTAGAATATTGTAAAAAATTATACCGTTCTACTCAAAATAGTTCGCAGAATTGTTTCATGCGAGGTATATACAAAATATTGGAAGTTGTAAATTTGATTTTTGTTATTGTATCGATTGTTGCTGTTTGAAATTGCATTTTTATTGGCCGGATAAAAATCGTATTTAGCGAGACGATTTTATTGGGGTTCGAATGTTGGGTGTTTCCGAAACATTGTTGGGAACAATAAAAATACACCGATATTCAAATTTCATCAAAATTGGAGGGCGCAAATCTTTTCTATATAATTACCAAACTTCGCTTCACATTTTAGAGAAAAACGTTTCACAATACAGATAAAGAGGAAACATTCATTTTTCATTTTTCACCCTGAGGAGCGTATGAGGGTTAATACATCGAGTAACCCTTCGAATTAATTTTTAACGCTAGTCTGTGACGGTGGACCATTGACGGGGCATTATTGTGCCTTACAATTTGAAAAATAGGCCGTCGCAGTTGTCCTGTATCTTTCGTGCGTCATTCCGTTTGAACCACATCGCTGGCCATGTTCGTGGGAATAAAGGTAGATGAATCCTAGGGATTCAATGACGTTTTAATTATGTCAAAGTAAAACCTAAAGCGGCTGGATAAATTCAGCGGCGACCGCGTCGCTCGCAGCCGGGGAACGCCATTAACGGCGTAACGGGACGCTGATAATGCGGCGTTAATGTAGCCGGAGCCGATTCGTTGCGATTAGAACAACGTTCCGTCCCTTCATTTACGGCCAATTGCGTCGAATCGTCAACGGATTCCGCGGTTCCCCGTATTTCGTCGCTGGCACGACGGTTTATCGTTTCCAGCCCACTCCCGCGCGATATAAATCGATCCCCACTGCCGCCGGCGCCAGAATTTACTGTGAAAACTGGAATCGTTAACGAATAAAATCGCTTTGGTAACAATATACTGGTCCGCGCGGCGGCAACAAGACTCATTACGGTCACGCGAGTTCATTCAAAACCGCTGTTGTTTTCGCGCCTGGACGCGTTATCGATCGGTCGATATCGCAGATAGATCGCGGTAGCTCTGCCGATAAAATTTATCCGCTATAAAAATTCTGCGGATCGTTATCGATTGCAATATGACTCATTATCGATCGCAATATAAATCGTTATCGACGGATGCTGACCGTACCGACTGATATAGATCGGTATCTACTATTATCGACATTTATCGACCCATTTAGATTGTTCAATTGTCGACGATTATCGATCGTACCACCTGATATATATCGTTCCCTGCTATATTACCAGCCTTTAGAGTTTATTGTCGATTATTATTGGGGATTGATTTTATCGATCGATACGATTTCGATAATTATCAACCGGTTGGGAGGGTAAATTCGAAGAAGAGTAAGCGCTTCCTGCAGGGTTAAATAATCCAGGGGCCGGACAGGTTACCTCGGGCGGCTATCCGATAATTGCTTCCCGTCGAGAAGACCCGATATTCGCCGTGAACGGGTCGGATACTATCCACGAAAGAGGTCGGGGGCGGCAGGGAGAGAGCCCGGGAAAAATACGAACCGGCACTATCCGCGGGTGCCGCGTATCTTCTGAAGCGGCGTCGATCGAATTCATGGAACGACTCTCGGGAGAAAATAGTCGCGGGGGTGGGTGTGCGGGTTGATGGACGACGAGGGGGTTCGCCGGGGGCGGGCGGGGGGATACGGGTAAGGGCATGAACTCGATATACAAGGTGACGTGGTGGATTTGGTCGGGAGATAAAAAAACAAACGAGGGAAAAAATACAGCGAAAAATCCGGTATCGACCCCTGTCATCGTTCGCATTCCCAATTCGAGATGGCACCGAGCATTTCTCTCCCGGATTTATTATCCCTTAATTTATTACAGGCCGCGCACGATGGACAATAGGGGCGAGGGAGGTGGGGAAGGCTAGATAAGAGTTCGATAAATATTTATGGGAAAAATTCATACGCCATCCCGACCCTTTTTTTTGCCATCCGATGACACGTCTCGAGTCGCGAGTATTCTGGGAATCACGAGTCCTGAATATCACAGGCGAGGGTGCCGACTCGATTTGTCCGACAGATCGAGACGCGTCCTCGTTTCGGGGACGTTTTTCATTGGAATCGTTAACACTCGCGATCCGACAATCCGTTGTCGAATTTCATCTTGATCGCCGCGTGAGGATTAACGAAAATAATCCAACCGGTCCAAAAAGCTGTCAATCGAGACGCACCCGTGACACGGGGATATCTGTTCGCAGCTCGACGTTCGAAACAGAGAGTCGAGATAAATCAATATCCCCCCCCCCCTTCCACGGTGTTTTCCGCGAGCGAAAGAATTTTTACGACGATCGTATTTATCCGAGGAGACCGGAGAATGGAGACGCGACCGAGGTCTCGTCGAACCGATGGAAATTAAAGTCCGATGAATCACGGGTTAAGGGAACGGAGGGCCGATACTGATTCCTTCCGGAAGGCTGAAATAAAAAATTGGACTCACTGTTTCAACCCACCCCCGACCACACAAATCCGACCACCGGTCCTTGTTTTATGGCGGGCCGACCAACGGGGTTATTGCGTTCTTCCAACGTGCACGTAAAATTAGAAATAAAAATCACCTGGTAATAGGGGATGGACTCCTGTCCTCTTAAAACCGCTGCTAACAAGTTGCTGTACATATTCCAGAAACACCAGGGAGAATTTCAGAATTTCAAGACACAGAAACTTAGAACTGTTTTCAGTATGCAAACGACGGTCGCGGGCGACAGGGTGTTCACCCCTTGCGGTTACATCGACTAAAACGTCTTTATCCCGAAAATATAGAAGACAGAAAAAAATTTGTATTTTTCTTATGGCTTCATTTATTCCGATACTTAAAAATGTAGATAATATTTCCTAAAAAAAATGCGTAACATTTGATGGACTTGAAATGGTCATCAACAAGACTGACTCGTTAAAATACATAAAGGGGTTAATATCGTGTAGGATTTTTTAGGGGTTGTGCGCGTTGAGGTACGAAGAAGCGTGTGACAGACTTATGGCGTCTTATTGGGTCTTTTGTGACGCTCGAGCGATTGATCTGGCCAGCTGCAGGGGATCGAGAGGATATATCCTCATGGTCTGGGCAAAAGGAAGCGGCAGGTTTTCCGGACAGAAGCAAGTGGTACGAAGGAACAGCTCGCGCGAGCTGTATCTCGGTCGCGGAGGCCGTATCGTCGCGTTTTCGCAGGAAAACCAGCGAGTCGAAAGAAATATTAAACGGGGGAGAGAGAGAGCGCGAAGCGGGAGGTCGAATATCGATTTTCGGTCGCGCTAATAAATAAGCGCATGCGTCTTGGTGCCGGCGTTTATTCAGCTTGGTCGAGAGGAATACCGCCGCGGCTCTTCCACCGGATTCTTCACGCCTTTTGCCGTCCGGAATGCTCCCTTTCCAACGGGAACACTCTTCCCCTTGCCTTGTCCCCTTGCCACGCAGCCACCGAAGAGGATTAGAGCCACTTCCTAATTTATTCTCGCATCGACGGCCACCGACCTATTCTTGTTCCATCCCTTCTTCTCTCTCTCTCTCTCTCTCTCTCTCTCTCTCTGTGTGTGTGTGTGTCTCCTTGTTTTCGGAACACGTAGCCACTTTCAGCCCCCTTTCACGTTACCTAAACGACGTTATGAGTGACGGCCATTGTCGCCGACGAATTGGGACACTGTAGTTTAGCGTCCCGAAAACCGAGAGAGACCCTACGTTGCCGAGAAACGCTGAAACACGATTGCTTTGTACGCGACGCTCGCTCTTTGGACAGCTCAATCATCCCCCGGGCTGTAGTTACGTTAACGGTCACTGTCTTGCGGGAGGTCTATCGTAAAAATTAGGGTCCGAGGAATATCGAGGGAATTGTCTTTGGTGAATGATTTGGTTGGGGTTCACAGTTGAAGGTACCAGTTGCGTGAATTGTGGGCCCCCGAATATAGGCTACTCCGTGTCCCAGGCGTTGTCGTGGTTGCATATTCGCGGCGGTTAAGTTAACCATCGCGTAACGTGACTTTAAGGATTTTTTTCTTAACAGTAACCCTAATGCGCTCCTTAGAAATAGTTGTATAAAATTACAATACAGATAAAGACAAACAATCATTTTATAGTATGTAAAAATAGTAAATGGGTGAATTTTCACCCTGAAGATCATATGAGAGTTAAGAAAAGGGTCATTGTCTTGTGGGAGGTCTACCGTAAAAATTAGGAATGATTTGGTTGGGGTTCACAGTTGAGGGTACCAGTTGCATGATTTCTGTGCCCCCGAAGATAGGCCACTCGGTGTCCCAGGCGGTGTCGTGGTCGCTTATTCGCGGCGAGTCGCGACACCGTACGTGGCCCGACTGTACAGCGGGCTTTTACCCTGCGGAACGTGCTGCTTTCTCCGGCCACAGATCTCTCCCTTATTTATCACAAACTCGCTCGACACCGATGACTCCTGCCTTTACACGAGCCCAGGCTAACCACTTTTTCCACCCCCAAGTGTTTTTGTTTCACTGCAAATTATGTACGATTTTGCATTTCGCCCTCTTCCTCGTCGACAGCCTGAATCGATGGAGATCTGTCGATCGATATTACTCCACAATAATAATTCAGTAAAAATCAGTCATCAACATCATTACGAGGTTGAAGAGGTCAGATGAGATTGTCTGCGAGCTAAAATAAAAGTTGCACAGTTTGTTGGAGCAGCGTAGAAAATTTCGTAAAACCCAGACCCATTTATAATTGAACAATGGAACGAACAACCCCTTCGACCCCTCGGGCAGTTTATTGTCCATGTGCGTCGCATGTATCATCCAGAGCATGAATCTGTCCGATAAGAGCCCTTAACGTGTAATATCCAACGGCAGAGATAGGGCATCTTCCGAGAATAATTTTGATAGCTGCCCGCGGGGACAGACGCGATACCGATCTCGATAGGACATTTTCAAAGGTGGTGGCCAGTAAACCTGCCGGGGTTGAAGGGCGCACAGGTAAGAACGGGGAATCTTGATAGACGTCATCCAATGATAAAATGATTTCCGAAACATTGAACAGGTTGGAGGATGTTGCGCCGATAAACGATTCCCGTCGAACCCATCCGAACATAGCGGACGATAATCGAGCCAGCGATTCGAAAGTTTGATACCGAGGGGGTGGGACAGGCTTGAAGAGGGCTAGCCCTGCGCAGGGGATGCTGGGAAATTCCGCGAGCCATTCCGCGGATTCGATTACCATCGACTCGTTTTTTATCCCGTGAATTGGAACGTAGAACCAATTTGGGAGGGACGTGATTCCTAGGGGGGTGGGAGAGACTGTTTGAAATTTTCAAAGCGAGGGAAAATTTCGACAATGCCTTGGGAAGACGAGATTAACGATTGCGAAAACAACTTCCGGGTCGTTATTATTTTTGCAACAAGTGGCGCTCGGTGGAAACTGCTGCCACCCCTCTCGAAATCATTCCGACGATTTTCTAAATGGTGGTTGAAGAGGGGGTAAGGGTTATACACGCGAATTAAGTGGAAATGTGGGGGTCGAGGGTCTGGAAACCATTCCAAGAAATCTTTATAAGCTTGCTTTCGTGTTGCGGATTTCCTCCCCACTCCGAGGGGATGTATGGGACGAGGAAAAATTATTTTATACTTTTTAGTCCGTTTTTAAAAACGTGTTTTATCGACAACTGACAATTGTACAGCAGCGTTCCGCGTTCACAATAAAAGCTCGAATAATCTCTTTTTAACAAGCATAATCAAGATTTTGATAGGGTAGTTTCGCCACTGGGGTGATTCTGTTCCAGTTCGAGATATCGGCAGCCATATTGTATTCGCTACCGATTTAGCAGCGACGGGAAACCCAGAGATCGATGAACGCGGCATCGAAAAATTAAAAACGTTATTCCGCGACGGTAGGAGGATTGTTTTGGCATCGTTTCCGGTCGGTCGTCACCGGAAGTCGACCCGAATCACAGTCGAATCCCGCAGACTCGAATTCGACAAGCCGCGAACCTCGAGGGTGCTATTTCGGCATCCCCCACTGTGGAGGGAGTTGCAGAGGGTTGGGGGACAGGGGATGAAAGTTCCTGCGGGATTATCCGATCCCCGTAATTAAGCTGATAACTGGACTAATTAAAAATTCGAGTGCAATTATCAGACGCTTGTGGGAACGGGAGGAGGGGGACTATTTTCAACCGGTAAATGAATTTTTTCGATGCTACCAGGGATGGAGAACGGAAATTCCACCTCCCCCTAGAAGCTTCTGATAACCTTGCTCAACGCGATCTGACGGTACATTTTCTTGTTTTTAAAAATAATTTAATTTATTAAATTATTCAAAAGAAATTCTTTCGCCGAACCATGCGACGTAACTCGAGAAATTTAATTCTAAATAAGAAATTACTATATTTAAACGAAATTTAAATTACTATATTGTTATACCACAACTGCAATTTAAATGGCACTGACATAAATAAATTCCAGCACAGAGTACGTACTTGGAGAGCGAACCGCGCAAAGTTTCGCGAAGCTCGGTGATCCAGTATTCGCCGAAGAAAATTCGCAAAGTCAAGTCTCGATCGAAGGGCAGCATCGCGTAGGGGTGATATCGTCTTCGTAAGAAACGGAATCCGTGAAACGGTCACGGGACAGGCTGCGATCCTGAGATGCACTGTTGCACAACCTGTGGACCCGGTCTGTAAATGTCGGCACGAAGTCACGTGTCTCGGATAACCATTCGGTAGGGACAAGTAACGTTTCACGTGTGGGAATCCGACGCTCCACGTGGTCGGGTCGTGTGTATCGATTAATCGCCGTGAATTTCGGTGCCGTGCGACGTATGCGTGTGCGTGTTAAAACATCGGTGTGTGCGTCCCGTGTGTTTGTGCGCCGGTTGGCCAGAGGGATCGATAAATTCATTAGCACGAGAAGAATTCCTCCGGAATAAAGCGCACCCCTCGATACTACGGTCAACTATAGTCGGCCGCAGCAATGTCACCTTGGTGCGCCGCAGAAGACTATAATTGCACGGTGTTCCACGTGCTGTTGCACGCCGTCTCCCAAACACTAGACACCAATAGCACAAAACCGTATTTTTCTATTTATCAGATCGCTCGGATAGAATTTTGTTTCTTTTTCAAGGGAAAATGAAAACCAATTTTTCACCGTTTAGTATCAGTTTCACGACTAGATTTGTTCGCGAAGATTGCAAGACCCAGTGACCAAATAAAAATATGGTAATTATTGCGAAAGGGTTGCTTTACACCGATGTTTTCACCGGTGCCGGTGATGATACCAAATTAATTACAATAACCGGGGGGGATTTTTTAAATAATTTCATGCAATTCAACGCTGTAGTACATTAGCATACATCATAGAAATTTGTTAATTTTTCTGTAGTAAATGAGTTCCAAGCAAAATTGATTGCGCCGAAGGTGCGTACTCGCGAGGATGTGCCATTAGTAATATTTTTCGCAGGTGAATTTTTGGGTTTTGTCCAGCTGGATAACTGTGCGGAGCCTCGATTGTCCTCTTCGCAATCTATCAACGACGCCAAGCGACATTTTAGGCTGCTCCGGATTTTTTATCCATTTTTTTTTTAAATCGAAAAGCGTCGGCGGCGAAAAAAAAATATTCGCGTGAAAGGAGAGAGATTATTGGGAATCGACGTTGGACAGTCGGCAATTAAAAGGTAGCTTTGGGAAGCTTGATTCGATCTCGGAAGCGGAAGCTAGGATTAGAAACCATCCGGAAGATCCTTTTCTCCACTGGATCCTCGGAGAATCCCATTTTAGCCGACACCGAGTCGATACGACGTCGACCTTTAGTAAACCAGCCGCGAAAAATTTCGAGTCTTCCTAGTTCTCGGAAAAACTATTCTTCCTAAATAAAATGCCACATGGTTTGTGCTGAAATTCGGTAAATTGTGGATTTGGCAGCTTGCAACATACACGAAACATAAAAAAGTTATCAAAGCCTCGTCTACATTGAGAAAACCATAATTCTGTTTAAAACTACAGGCTTGAAAAAATTTCCATGCATAATAAATAATATTGTTAAGCATTGTGGAAATGAATAAATTTTTATGTTAATGCGTTTCGTCGAAATTAATTGCAGAAGCACCAACTTTGGTTAACGATTAAAATATTTGAGGACATAGAATTTTCGAAGATGAGATTTTGATAACGAATTAAGCTAGGTAGGCGAATATCTATGATGTGCATCGGTTCTGCACTTATCCGGGGATTCGTCGGTCCATGGAATTCCGTAGACAGCCGTTTCTCCCAGCCTATCGCGTAACGCGCTTATCCGCGACGGTTTCGGGAAGAACTTGGGATTCCGTAGCGACTAGCTGACACCATTCCCACCGATATTCCCCCGCGATTTTGGCCGGCCTCGATCTATCGATCGACTCGCGAGCAAACTCGAAAGCTTGGAAAATAGGATTACCCGATGGATGATAGGATCTCAAATATTACAGTAATCAAATACGCTCCAATTCTACTGATTGGCATAGGGTAGATTAAAGTCTTAGCCTGAGCCCAACCTGGCCCAGAACCTAGCTTATGCAAGCCTGCCTGACTAGGGTTAGCTCTGGGACTAATCAAATTCGCAATGGTTAGATTTGGGTCCAAATTAGAGGGCTGGGAACGTGTTTGCTTTGGTAGATTGAGGTCCAAGGTTAGGTTTTGGTGTTGGATTGAAGCCTAGATTCGAAAACTAGCTAGCAGATTAAGGTCCAATTGTAGACCTAAGCTAGTAGATTGAGGTCCAATCTTAGACCTAAGCAAATAGATTGAGGTCGGATGTTATGCCTGGTTCAGTGGATTGGCGTCCAAAATGCAGTGTGAGTCTTTAGATTGAGGTCTGGGTTAGAACTAAGCAAGTAGATTGAGGTCGATTTTTAGGCTTGATTCAGTAGATGAACATCCAAAATCATCAGACCCATACTGGAACACCAAAGTCGAAAACTATGCCTACATTAAACGACTGCCTCCAAGCCGGTCCCAAATTTGCAGATTGAAGTCTACATCCGCATTGTCGTTCAGACATCTAATCCAGTTGAAGATCATCAAATTAAAGTCGAACACGACGGGGTGCCGTCCATGAAAAAGCTTGTTCAAAGACGGTTGTTTCTTATTAGCAAGCCGTCCCAGGACTCGTGGAAGTACTTGCTTCTCATCAAACGCAAAACAAAGAAGCCTGGGGAACAAACGGTCTCCGCTCTTTCGGAATTGCTATGCGCGGGAGGGTTCACGCGCGCCGGTCGAAACCGAAAGGAAACACCGGCGGTCTCGTCGGAAAAATCCGCATAATTCCTGGCGGAAGAGAGCGTCTCTTCCCGGTTGGTATCCTAAGAGTAGGAGGTCGTGGCGGGAGCGTAGCGTATTTCCCCCAATTTCGTTAGCGCCTGCACGCATAGGGACATATACACACACATGCATAGAGACATACAGGTACACGCATACACATACATAGGGTCAGAGTAACGCGCGAGCGAAGTAGCAAGCCGGCAGTCAGGCAACGCATCGAAAAGAGGTCCGCCGCGCAGGGGCAGGGAGCGAGATGGAGAATTTTGCAGCGATCATCGACTTGGAGAACGGCGCAGTCGCCCAGGAACCGACTCGAAATCATTCCATCCTCTTCGTTCAGGTCTAGTGTTCCCGTCCTCGTCGTTGCCGCTGTGCTCCCGGCAGCTCCTCCACCCTTCTCCCGCCCCGTTTCCCAGTCCCCTCTTTACAACGCTGCCACCACCATCGTTGCTTCTACCACCACCACGACGAACCAACACCACCACTACCATCCACGAACAACGTAGCATCATCAGTGGTAGCAGCAGCAGTATCAGCAGCAGCCGCTACACCAGCAGCAGCTAAACCAGCAGCAGCTACACCATCAGCAGCAACACATCGGCGGCGGCCTCTCCTGTTCCTGCTGGTGTGTGCCGCAGTAGCGGTCCGCTTCTCTCTAGACCCCGGTATAGATTTTCAATTAGTGCAACCCGAAGGAACGTGGATAACGATGCGCCGCCGGGGTGACGACACCTGCTGACCATCTGGAAGGTCGCACAGGAGTCCTCTTTCGAGCATCGTCTTCTCTGCCGTGGTTTTCTTTGACAGTGCAGTTTTGCCGAGGACCAGCTCGTTTTGCCTTCGGGGGGAGGGGTCCACGGGGACACGACGGAACAGAGAGAGAGAGAGAGAAAGAGAGAGAGAGAGAGATAGATCGATCCCTCGTTCCTCGTTCAGTGCGTGAACAGTGCTACCCTAGCTCTCCGCTAGCTTCGAGGGACCATGGTTGACCAGTGACACCGTTCTAACCCCGCTGTTGCGAACAGGACACCCTGTGCTCGTCGACGTCGTCAATGCTGCATGATGCCAGAAGGATCGCCGAGGATGACGCAGCTACGGACAATACGCAGGACCCTGCTGTCCAGGCTGGCGGCGCTCTACGTGCTCATGCTGCACTCAGGTGGGTCTGCCAATTACCAATCGAAACTGCTTCTACGGACCGGTTCCGAGGGGGATGAACGAGGATCCGTTCGGGGCTTGATGTCGTCGATAGACGAACACCGGGCAAGTTTCGTTGGCCCGCGAGTGGTGCGCGAACGACCTCCCTTTCGACGGCTGTTCCTCGATCCTCCCAGCTCCTGGTAGATGGTGCTCGCGAATTCCAGGCCTAGGCGATTGTACCTCGTTCTAGTCGTTCGCGATAGTCCTGGTGGTGACGTACATTTTAGGAAATTCCTGACAGTTGTTTTGGTTTACATTTCGATGTAGGACCTTGAGCGAAGTGCAGTTTTGAGGGATAGACTTTTGGGTTGAGGTATGGTCTGAGCCAGGTCGGGTACTGGTTCAGAATCTGTCTAGGAGTCTAATTGATGGCCTAGATCTATTTATAAGTCACATTTCCTAACCCCACTCCCTATCAATGGTCCCAATACTACCTCAGCGAGAATTTCAATCCCTACCTCACCGACTCTAGCTCTATTAGACACCCCGGATTAGGCTCCAGGTCAGACACTAACTCAGACTCTATCTTAGCCTCCGAGTACTATCTAAACCTCTCTAACTGAACTCTAGTCTCCAAATCCCGAGGCAATATGGTTCCACAAGCATAAGCTCTAGGTCCTCTTAAAATCCAACCAAATCTCCCTGACGTTTAGCCGAGAACGGAGCTTAAGGATCTTTTAGAGGAAGCCTTCTTTGAGCCTTCGAATAGCTAGATCAAGTAGATCCTAAAGGTGTTACTGATATACCGGCACGCTGATCCCGAGGGAGCGAAACAGGCATCCACGATTCCCATTGGCTCCGTGGTCGATTGAGCGCTCGCCAGGCGACATATAAACAATTAACGGGGGTCACTGTTGTGATAATCGTGGAAATGGCAACCGCCGTGCCGATTGCCCGGCGGTATTCCAACGTCGATATATAGGAGAGCCAACGATATACTATGCACGCACGTCCACGCGGCTTTGCGCGGCGTCGCCCTCGCATTGTTTGGATGTTTGCGCGATCACGATCTACGGATTCGACAATGGCCTACCGTCGTGGCATTTCACCGTCATCGATCTCTGTCTAGCCCGTGTAATTTGCTTAACCTGGACGCCACTCCTGGGATCCCATACAACACATGATCGCCGTTCCATGATGGACCATCGAATTCAATTTCATTCTACTAGAATTTGTTTGTGCTAGAACACGTACTTTGTTGTGCAAGAATTTTTTAATAAGAAAGCAGCTAATCAAACCTGTTCATACACGTTAATGGAACAGGAAGTCTCGACCTTCAAAACGGGCCAAGGTACGTTGTTGTACCATTTTCTTTTTTGTACGGAGCTACAGGTAGTTGAACATCAATACTCTTCATCCCCTAATTTTCGTTTGGTAGAAGCACAGTAACCACACTGCAGCCAATAGTCTCGTCCACTGTCGATCTTGCTTCTTCCACGAGGAAATTAGTACGAAGACGGATGCAATCCACTCGGGCCCGGCCCGACAGCCGGTCATTTGTTCCCGGTATCTGATCCCCGGACTCTTGTCTATCTATCGAACAATCGATCCACCTGAACACCGAACGCGTGCTCCTCGGTCTTCGAGCCAGTGAAAATAATGGTGTTATTTTACTTAGGAGTCAACAGCTAACGATTATTAACTGGAACGGGTCTGACTATCGAATCCAATTCAACCGGACCAAACACTGTCAAACTCAACCAAACCTGACACATGACTATCCAACATCATCTTCCGAGAACCACATGGCAATAAGAGCCAACGAACTCCAGCCCTACACCATCGGCCCTAACTATGCTCCAGGCATTCAACTCGAGCTTAGACGGATTGGATTTAATTCAGATCTAACGCGGTGCGCCGATCTCCTAACCTGAACCTACCTCAACAGTGTAATCGGGTGCAGCGAGGCGTCCCGGTTCGGAAAAATTGATGGAACCATTCTCGAACGGTTTTTCCCGAGAAGAGCTTTATTCACGGCTCGTAATCGATCTACTTTCACGGTGGGATCCTCGAGAGGACTTCCGCGCGTCCCGGGGAATCCTATTTCTGTCCCCTCCGCCCCCTGACGCAACGCAAGGTACCCAGGTCCTATCTAAATGTCCGTTGGTTACCGCATTACCCAGCGTTCCCCGCACCCGCCAGACGGAAACATTCGTCGACCTTCCGCCTCTCTTTCCTTTTCGGGTCGGTTCTGTACGATATTTTAATTTCCTCCGCGTCCCTTGTGCAGACCTCGTTCCTTACCCTTGTTGAACGGTGGACGATGAAAGGAGCCTGACAGCGCGAACCGCCCCGGCAAAAACCGACGGAAATCGTTTTCCCTTTGTCCCGACGGCTGGCCCGTGCTCCACGATCCTATCACGGGACCGATAACCATCCTTATTATCGGGCCAGGTTCTCCAGGGGCTTGGAAACCCGGTCTCTCTCCTGTTGACAGTACCCCGACGACTGGCCACAATGAGCCTAATCATTTCTCTAACGCGAGGTGGCTGTCCTTATTCCTTCGCTTGTTGGTTAATTGTTGGGGAATTGATGTTGGGGCCAGTTTCACCCGGAACGTTTGGAGACTTTATCATGGTTAGGTACAACAAAGTCTTTCCGGAATTGAATAAGTCCTTTAGTGCCAGTGTAGACTTAGTGCGACGAGTCTAAACCGGTGTAGGAAGTATTACGAACAGTAGGTCCCTACACCGGTTGAAAGCCTCTTTGGGGATGGGGTTTTAACCCCGTACCGTGTCCCACATTACCCCCAAGTCTCATTTTCGGGGGTGTACTGAAATGAATTTCCCCATCGACTTTAAATATTGAAAGGAAGGTACAACTAGGTCTATGGAATAGCATATACCCCCAGCGGAGGATTGAATCAGTGTTGATGCGTCAAAGGGAATCGTAGGAGTTAATGCGCATAGTAGCTCCCTACATTCGTCTTACTCCGGGCTAGGAGCACAACGGGTTTAAAGTCCCTAGAGATCAGTTTTTTAGTGGGTAGTGGATTGACCGGACCGTCTGGTCATCTGAGTCCCACAGCCCCCGGACTAGCCGGGGGCCAGTGACGATAGGTTTTCCGATGTTAGGATACCATAGTGCTAGGTCGTATAGTGGCAAAATTTATCAGCGTAGGGATTTCTAATGGTGCTAAGACTGATACGATAGTGTCCCTCCTAAAACACCGGAATCCCTATTTAGTGAAATCCTCAATTAATGCTTGGTCCTCCAACATTGGGACATTTAGAGCTTGGTCTTTAGACTTACCAGGGCTAGGTCTTATAGCATCAGAAAATTATCAAAGCGAGGTTACTGGAGCCTTCTTGATGCTAGGATTGATATGTGAGGCTCCTCCCAAAACATCGAAACCGCTATTTAGCTCCCGTCTTGTGTGATCAGCTTCAACATTCCCAGGTCCACATCAGTCATAGGACCTCAGTCCCCAGTGCCACTCTCTCAATATTATGTCTCCCAAATGATCGTCCTACCCTCAAAGTTAAACAACTCCTCCGGTCTACCGCAAGTGATCATACGGCTAATATTGGGCCTAGATTGAATGATCAGCGCAAGATCAGGTCTGACCTACATCCGACTCGGACAATTATCTCAGACATAAACACAGGCCGAACCAACAGCCGGCTCTACGTCAGGTGATTAGCTCGAAGACTATATCCTTCGAATTGAACGAAACCCCGTGTACCGAAGCGGGCTCGAGCATGGTCCTTACGGGAAGGTCATAGTGCTCTGAATAATCGAGTAGTCGCCGCCAACGACAATCCAAGTCTGATTCGAGCGAGGTCGTGGTGGAATGGCGAGCTTTATTGGAAATTCAGCCAATTAGGGTACTCGAGTTAACGACCTATCGTAATGCGGCTTCGCGGGACGTTTACGCCACGTCCTCCCGGTTTCTTAACCGGACGTGACGTCACGGTTATACGCGTATGTTTACGCGCGTTTCGTCGTCCGCGCCAATTTAGTGACACAGGGATTCCCAATGGGGTCCAAGTGGAACCCCTCGAGAAGTTGGAAGTTTAAAAAGAGTCTCTAGTATTTCTTTGGGGGGGGGGGAGGTTTGCATTTGGGATCGATGATAAATGTTTCTATTTTAAAATCTTATTGAATTTTTAAGAAATGTAATTATTAAGTAAAATTAAAAATGAAAATAGAGAAATGATAAAACTTATTTGCAATTTTGTTAGTATTATGATTCTATGCTCTATAGTGTAGAAAAAAACTGTAAGGGTGTCGACGAGGAAAATGATTTTTCTAAAAAGGGGTCGTTGTAAAAAAAGGTTGGGAACCCCTAAGTTAAATGGTCGCGTCACGCGATTAGGTTCGCAGCTGAGAGTGAGAAAGAAATTAATCTTGATCTGTTCTCTGCTCATCGACGACCGAGCACATCGTTAACATCTACTTGACAATCGGTCGCGTGTTGCGAGCACGCAGTCTCCCTTCCTTATTTTTCTGTATGTTGGAAAAGCAGTCGTGGCTACCCGCAGGAAAATTCAATAACGCCGACTCGCGAAAAATACTACTCAGACATGCGAGTCGGGAATTAACGTGAACGGTCGTGTAACGTTTAATTCACGACACGATGCCCCTGCCAGCCACGCTGAAAGTCTCTGACACCGAACACAACGCGATTTCTCATGGTAAAAGTGGGCTGAACAGGTGGGACCGCTGGTTTATTACGCGGCCACGATTTCAGTTGACTCGGCTGACCATTGCTCACCTGGTCTACTTGATGCTTTGGCTCTGTAAAAATTTTCTGTTATATCGTTCCCCTGAAAACGAGTGGTAATTATATAGAAAAGGTCTGCGTAGTCCGATTTTGATGAAATTTTAATATGTTATATATTTGGATGTTTTGAAGAACTTTTTCCTTTTACAATATAGGGGGATCGCTTTTAGTTTTCGAGATATTTGCAAAAGACCATCGCTAATACGTTGCCGCGGAGCATGCAGGAATACGAAAAATTCAATACTGTATTACCAACAGTTTTTTGCAAATATTTCGAAAACTAACAGCGACCCCCCAATATTGCAAAAGGAAAAAGTTGTTCAGAATATGTTGCTGTATAACATATTAAAATTTCATCAAAATCGGAGTACGCAGACCTTGTCTATATAATTACCACGATTTTATATGATTTGTGCATTTTTATTATTTCCTACAATGTTTTTGAAAACATCCAAACTTCGAACTCCAATAAAATCGTCTCGCTAAAAACTATTTTTCTCTGGCCAGTAAAACTGCAATTTCAAACAGCAAAAATCGATACAATAGCAAAAGTAAAATTTTCAACTTCCACAATTTTTTATGTAACTCGCATGAAACAATTCTGCGAACTATTTCGAGTACAACGGTATAGTTTTTTTTTAACAATACTCTAAACATTCTAGCACGTGCAAGCAATTTTTGAAGCGAGCATCGTGAACGCTTATACCTTGCCGCATGTTTTTTTTTAAATATTTCGAGAATGAAAAATCTGAGGGAAAATCCAGTTGCGCCGTGTTACGAAGTAGAGATTACAGTGTTATTTCATAGAATTATAAAATTTTGGGGGTTCGCGTTCAGGCGTAACGAACGAATGAAGTATCGATTCGTGCGAGAGCGTTGGCGGAAGGACGTTCCTCCAGCCCCTTGGCTGTTCACGTGAACGTTCATCATTGCCGTGTCTTCCCTGGTTGTCGGACCGCAGACGCTCACGTCGCGACGCCGCTCGCACGTGCTCGTGACGGACGCCGACACGGTCGATTTAATTAAAGACAATCGGACGAGGGTTGAATGTGTGTGTGTACCTGTCGCAGCGGCAGGTTAATCAGCGGCCGGAAGTGTATACCGGATATAAGGCTAGGTCAAAAATCAATTACCATAACTGTGCCGGGGACTGGGAAACCCCCGATCATTATTTACGCCCGAATTACCCGAGCACACACAAAACTCCTCGATTCGTGTTTTTTTTCCAAAATGCAAGTACAAATATTTTACCATCATAACGAAACACATTCAACAAAACTTTTTCGCCTCTGACAATTATGGAGCATTCGAATGTATTCAAACATTGT
>CM052344.1:1849357-2032866 GCA_028455595.1 Lasioglossum vierecki | reverse complement strand
AGGTATCCGAAATTCAGAAGTACAACTCAACGGCAAGTCAGACGGTCGAAAATTGGCGAAAATTTTCGAAAACCTCGGAAATTGTACTTTGTATTAGGAGAACATGATGTCGAAGGAGGTATCCGAAATTCAATAGTACAACTCAACAGCAAGTCAGGCGGTCAAAAATTGAGATTTCCATTAAGAAAATTGTGATATTGAAGGAGGTGGCATGCACAGGTCAAGGAAGAAAGAACACATAAATAATTGTAACTAATATTCTTTATTTTTCACCAAAAGATTACAATATATATTAATTAAATATGTATCGTGATGAGATGAAACGAAGGTGTCTAGCAGGACAGGTGGCTGCTCCCCAGAATTCGGTAAAAGGTGTAAATCGAAGAAGTCTCCGATTTACGGGTGACCACGGGGGACCAAAGTCGAATTATTCAGAAGGCTCTGGTTCAAAAGTCAGCCATTCTGCCCCTGCCAGCTGCAGCCCGTCTCGCCGGTGATTCAATTCTTTATGTCGGTAACATAGAAAACCAGAATACGTCATAAATTAGATAATTCACATTATCAACAAAGCTAAATTCATGGAGTAATCACAATTTGAAAATAATTATGACAACATACTGGAAATATAACAATACTTACGGCTCCATGTAATTAAGATTGGGTTGAAGTAATAAGTAATTACTATTGAAGACCCTGACGATTGTAGATTCTTCTATGCATAGTAATCATTGACGCCGAACAAATTAAAATATATTATATGGGCTTCTGGGACTACATTCATGCCAGACCAATTTGTTCTCTTTAATAATTGCTTGTGCGAGAATCGAAAGTAATAACTTACTTAGCAATTGTTAAGCAATTAGTTGCTTTACACGTAGACACCGAAATGTCTATAATAGTGTCGGGTATATACATTTTACTGCTGTCCCTCCTACTATCCTTTTGTATTGCCGCCATTTTGGACTATCTAATGAACTTGATATACAACGTAATTTCTATGTTATAAATGCATGCAAATAACACATCAATTTCCGTACGTTCGTGGAGACGGATAATTAACTATAACAACAGTCAATTTATATCAATTAACGCAGTAGCCTAATTATACGTAAATATAATGCTTTCGAAAAAGTCTGGCTGTTGAAGCTTCAGTAATTTCACCATTAAATCAATCACCGCCCTTCTAAATTATTGTACACCGCATAATAAAGACAGGCTGCTTTCATCAATCCGAAAAATCGTATCAAATAGTTAATTAACGATTGAGAGTGTTCTGGATCCGTCCTGCAGAGGGCTGGACCATATTGTCCGATATCACCATGAACAGTGGTCGACGAAGTCGACGAAGGTCTGCGTGACAAGAAACAAGAGTACACTTTCCATTAAAATATAGTATTGCAAGTGACACGATTCGAATAGAACAGCGATCGTAATTGATCTGGTAGTATGAGTGGGTCTACCTGAGTTTCAACTGAAATCGAACTGGTGTCGAGTTAAACCGTCATTCTGACGCGCAGTTGTCGAGCCCAAAAATGTTCAGAGAGGATGGCAGCAAGTCCGTGGTATTTGCGCTGGTCGTCCTGACGTTCTTCTGCGGCGAAACGTCCTCGAAATGCATGCCACAGACGCCTTGTTCATGCATGTTTCCCGACGGTCAGGGATACAACCTGACACACCTGGTTACCTTAGGGTCAGCACAGTCTCTGTCCTAACCCCAACCGTGTCGTTTCCTTCGTTTACTCATTCACGAATTATTTCATTGCAGGCCCTTGACGGCAACAATTCCTAGCAGCAATAGCTTCTTTCAATTTCATCCGTGCACAAACACTCAGATGAATGTTACCAAGGATAGCGAATGTGGCCAAGGAAAAGGAGTATCTGTAAGATAAACAATATCTAAGAAAAACATCCTGTAAACAAGAGCCAAGTTCTCTATGGCCGTAAAAAGTTGCGAGTTCAAGCAATCGAAATACCTCTTGCAATACTGAAAAAAGCGTTTGTAAAAATTAGTTTGAAAGAACGCTATTTAATTTTTAAAGAGTTACACGGAGGGCTAAATTACTCAAACTTGGCCGTTACCTAACACTTTTCATGGCCATTGGTTTAAAGAGTAACGTCCAAGGCTTTAAATGGCTCTAAAAAACAGCTAAGTTGTTTCGTGTAAAAGGAGGTAGTGCGAGAACTTGGCTGGTACCAATAATTGAATTACAATTTAATTCAATTACTTTGTAATTATAATTCTGGAGTAATTCAATTGTACCTTGAATTGTTCTTCCAGATGTGCCTAGTAGATGGGAATCATTCCATCAGCCTTGGAACGGTCGAGGAGACTTCTATGGATATATCTTCTGAGCTGACCAAACCTTCCTTAATTCTTGCTCATAAGAATCACATCACGAAAGTAGATCTGTATTGCTGTGATAACTGCACCACTAGTTTAGTATCAGAGACTGATACTACGAATGAATTGAACTATGTAAGCTTAACCTCAAGCATGACGACAGAAATGGAAAGCACCCCTACATTCTGGTCTTGTTTCAGCATTTGATATTGTTGTCGCCGTTCTCTTGCAAACAGCAGCTGCGCCCACGTCCTGGCCTATCCACTGGCTCGTTGTTGGTGATTTATTTCTTTATATTCACCGGAACATACTTTACCGGAGGCGCGATAGCTTTGAACCTGTTGAGAGGAGCAAGAGGTTGGGAGATGGTACCGAACCATAAGTTCTGGAGGGACCTACCATCACTCGTGCGAGTAAGATTTATTTGCGATAACGTAGACAGCGAATTTTCTATGCAAAATGGAAATTTATATGTCCGTCCCTCGTTTCACATTTTCTTAGTAGAACAGTGTAACCTGTTTCGAGGAAACTGTGTTGAACAGGGACGGTTGAGGGTTAATATGTTTATCAGGTTGAAAATTACAGTGCCTTTTAAACTTTTTTAATTTTTTCACCGTCGTATATCGCATGTATTCTTTTCACTGTGAGAAATGCATAAAATCCGCTGTCTAGCGATAAGACTCTGCCTCGACAACATAAATCAACATTGTCGCATTTTCCTCAGGATGGCATCGAGTACACCTTCAGCTGTTGCTACAGCGGCAGCTACGACCGGATCTAGAAGGCCAACATGTGTCCCCGCGTAGCATTAGATTCAGTGTTTGATTTCGATAGATTTTATATTGTATAAAGTAACAAATAACGTTTATGTTTTCCGATACAGTTACGTATGTTAGAGTTTACCGAGGAACAGTAACGTTGCTCGATGTTTTGCACACACAGTGGATTTTTCACTCTACCATGAGACAGAAAAGTATTTTGTACGACATATACTTCTCTTGTACTTTTGTATAAAGAACATGTGATATTTATTTCTCAGTGGCTTTTTTCTTCTCCTACATATCGTATAATATTTATCGTATATAATACGAAAAAAAAAACAGAAATAACATTAAGTCGGGGGCTCCGAGCCGCGGAACACCGTCGGTTTAACAATGTAATTCATTATTTTATTAACGCTAGCGATACAAAAGTATAAATATATTTATATACATACATCGAGATTTTATTTCGAGAGCGTTTCCAACGAATACACACGGGACAATCGCCCTAAGCTATTCATAGTCGAACGATCAACGACGTTCGTGTCGGACCTAATACGTCGTTGTCATTGTCGGCAACAATCGTTTTTACTCGACAATACTTCGAGTTTTTAAAATACTGTATCTTTGTTTTTTTTTTTTTAGAACGTGAACAAAAAGAAAGGCAAGCTCGGAAAAGAATGAACTAGGAACCCTAAGTATACCTCGGTTACTTCGCTCTGCAAACGACATACACCGGTAGCAGAACATTATACTAATTGCTTCGTCGTTCGCCCCAAGTTTCTTCCGTCGCAAGAAATAATTAATGGACGTGCTTCGCTTTAAGTACCCGGCCCGTATGCTTAGAAACTCTGGATGCCTTCAATTTTCAAAGAAACCTCTTCGTCGGTCTGAACGATGATCCAGTTGCCGCCGGCGTTCAAGTTGTGGATGTTGATACCCTTCGTCGAGAATGCGTTCACGATCTGTGCCAGGTCTTGGACGCCATTTCCTCGGTACAGAGCGACGTGATTCCCAAGAGCAATTCCATTGGGAAATACTGCGTCGTCCAGGGACAGCAAGAGCAGTTCGTTGTTGCGGACGGTTCCTGAATAATTTCGTTAGAATTGGAACAGTGAACATTTGGACCCTTCAGCTGGGGTTTCAGCTTCAACAAGAGCCTGCTTAACGAGTTACCAAGAGGGACTAAGTAAATAAGTAGCAGCTGCTTCAACAATTAGCAATTTTGGGTAGAGTTTAGAGTATTCAACCGGGTTGCGAACTATTTGAGTCATTTAGAACGTCAAGTGGAGTTAGGCAAACAATGATCAATGTGTCCAAGTATGGACCACATTGAGTTGATCTTTAGGGTAGCCAGCAGGGTTTTGTGGTTACCTTTAAGTGTATGGCCCTCGACTTCAATGTTGATGGCCTGCGTCTCAGCGTCCCGATGGCTCGGTTGGACATTGACGCCTATCTCCCGTGCCAGTATAGGCGCGTTAATCAAGTTCAAGCCGTTCTTGGTCCGTACGAATAGAACACCGACTAAAATGGCGGTGTGAATGAACGCCTTCTCTTTCATCCCGTCGCCGAGCGTCTCGCTTTTGAAATCAAAGTTGCCCTTGTCCTTGGAGAGCCGGGCAGCCAGCTGACCCAGCTTCTTCGATAGTTCAATCCACGGTGCGTTCTCTTCCGTCATTGCGCCGGACAGCATGGGAGCATTCACTATACCAGTGACTGCGTACTCGGTCGACTTACCGGCCAATACTAAAAATTGTTGGGCTATCTCTACGGCCACTCGTTTCTGGGCCTCGGCCGTGCTTGCTCCTGCACGATGGAGTAGTTTTGTGTTAATGATTTGGAGACTTGTTCAGGTCTACATAAAAGCCTAGACCAGTGGTTATTTTATTTTAGTATATAGTATTAACCGACTTTTTAAAACTGAGTCCTTGTAAAGTAAAGAAAGGCTCTCAGAAGAAATCTACATCGTTGTACTGTTGATATTTGGCTCTTTTGAATAATTAGTTTGCCAACCACTGGTCTAGAGCTAGTTGGAATGTTGCACAATATCGAAGTAGCCTTACCAAGATGAGGAGTAGCGACCACCTTCGGATGTGCGATCAGTTTCAAGGTGATGGGGTCCTTGGGTGGTTCCTCAACGAAAACGTCCAAAGCGGCGCCACCACAGTGGCCAGACTCGAGGGACTCGAGGAGCGCCTTCTCATCCACAATACCCCCACGAGCCACGTTCACGATTCGCACGCCTTTCTTGCATTTTGCCAGCGTGGTCGCGTTGATCAGATCTACGAGGAGGACGCGTTAGTTTGCGATAATACAATTGTTAAAATAATACAATTGTTAAAACCTACTTCTAGTTTGAGGAATCAGGGGCGTGTGCACGGTGATGTAGTCCGCCTGGGGCCATATCTCATCCAAGCTAAGCTTCTCCACGTCTAATTGTTTCGCATCATCAGCTGTGAGCAACGGATCGAACGCGATCACCTTCATTCCAAAGGCTTGCATCCTCCGGGCTACTTCGCGACCGATTCGGCCCATTCCCAGGACAGCTAGAGTCTTCTCGGACAGCTCGAATCCAGAGTAGAGTTTCCTGTCCCATCGTCCCTCCTTCAGGGCCCCGGCTGCTTGGACCATGTTCCGCGCCAATGCGGAGATCAGCGCGCATGTTAGCTCGCAGGCGCTGATGCTGTTTCCACTGGGTGTGCTGAAACATAATTGCACGGTTAGGAACCATGCAGTTTGCACCGGCAACAACGCAGTAACGCGCCCAGGATTTAATCTTGGGAGGGGGACTTGGCCCAGTGGCTCTCCACCCCTGGACGCGTCACCTCAACAACCCTCACTTGCCCCAGAGAGCAGACAGCAAGGGCATTCTCGACAGAGGAGCAGTCAAGTCGCTCTTGCACCTTGTAGAGTGCTCTGAGGGGGCGTGACCTAATGGCCCTCGGCTCCGTCTCGAAGCTAGAGAATTTTATAAAAAACAATGGTGTAAAAAGGAAGACTTACTTGACAACAACGACTCCGTTTATCGTGGCAGCTTTCAGGTCGATGTTGTCCACTCCTGTACCAGCTCGACCGACCACTCGGAGATTCGGGCAGCTCTCAAACACATCGCTGGTCACTTTGGTTTCCGATCGAACGATCAGAGCGTCGTGGTTCTACAACGGAAAAGCGAAAAATGGATTACGTCATTTTTGATAGACAGATGTTGCGCACATACTCTGACGAATTGATTTCGAGAAACAAAATATATTATTTATATAAAAAAATATTATTAATATTTATGTGAAAATACATTATTTTATATTTTATATAAAATGAAAAGATACTATCAAAAAATGCAGTACCGACGGTATTCCGATTCGAGCCAAGAAATTGTTTAAGAAGATGCGCGGTACGTTAACAAATTTGTGGAAAGAGATTTCCCAACAATGTGGCAGTCGATAGCACGTGTTTATCAGTGGCGAGATACATCGTGGATCATATGGCACATAGTTGGAGGAGGCGAGGAGGGGGGCAGGGAGAACGGGGAAGCGTTTCAAACTGATTGATAAGTACAACGACCCGTACACTCTGCTAACCGGTATTCGCGTTTGCCGAGCGAACTGGCTCGAACCGGCTCGGTCGCTCGAATGTAACCAATTAGCTGATACAACCATGGGGAAAGGGGTGAGAGAACGGCGGCTGTAGGCCAGTTGGAAAGTCTGTCTGAGATCCAGACACCGGATATCGGTGAATTGTTAACGTTCCACACGCGACAACCGGGTAGCGAGTCCCTACAAGTGATTTCCTGGTATGTTCAGAATTTTCAGGAAATTATTTACTCGAAATTGTCTCGAATTAAAAGGACCAGACTTCCGGCTCTTGCACTGGCTCGCAATTATGCAACGTACAGGAATAACGTTCTTGATCTAACCAATTAAATCATCAACTATTATCGAGCACAAAAAAATGCACAATATCGGAAATGGATACATAATAAGAAATTCGTCTAATATTTTTATCGCTTTAAGTCACGTTTACTCATTTTGTATAAACGCATAAAATCAATTTAATAATAACGATTATTATTATTGTTAGATAGAAAAATTGCTTGTATTAAGCTTGTTAAAATTCGCTCGACAGATGTTGTTGATCCGAGAATTTGCGGTTTCGAGGATTCTTATGAGGAGACAAGAAGAGGTCGAGTTACCTGAAGCTCTTTCACTGGCTCGCAATTATGCAACTTACATGAATAACGTTCTTGATCTAGCCAATTAAATCTTCAATTATTATTAAGCACAAAATATGCACAATATCGGAAATACAACAAACTGGAGTGAAATAGATACTTAATGCAAAATTCTTCTAATATTTTTATTGCTTTAAATTATGTCTACTCATTTTGTATCGTAAACGCATTAAATCAATCTAATGATAATAATAACAATTATTATTAGATAGAAAAATTGCTTGTATTAAGCCGTTAAAATTCGCTCGACTGATGTTGATCTGAGAATTTGCGGTTTCGGGGGTTCTTATGAAGAGACAAGAAGAGGTTGAGTTACCTGAAGCTCTTTGATTAGTTGTTCTTTGGTCAGCTTGTTTTTGGCAGTGACCGGGACTCCGTGGCGAGCCAACAACTCGCCGCAGCAAGCGTCCACGGGATCGCTGATGAGAACGCTCCTGATTCTGGCCGACATGTTATCCTTGAACAAACCCGAGACCCGTTCAGTATGTTTACGCCGATTTCCAGCCACCCGGTAAACAAGGCAAATTCCCCTCAATTTATATACTGTTGTCTACCGTTCGACCCATTGCGCACTGATAAATATCTACGATCCGCACGTGGTGCCACTTAAACACATTCCGCTACACGTGAAAATTATCGATTTCGTTCACGATCGCAGTCTCCGACTGGTTTTACTTAATTTATGATCGTCTATCGAAACTTCGAACTCTGAAAATTCCACCGTCGGACGCCTATCAACCGCCCCTTGCCTGTGGCTGGGTCTTCTCCGACCCGGTCGTTACAACGCGAGTCAATAGCAGAAAATGTCAGGCTATCATTTTGCATAAAATTGTGTGTTCCCTTTTTAGTTATAGCGTAATTGATTTGAAAATAGATTGTTGTTTCAAATCGAAAATGTTTATATTATTTACCAACCGAGAAAGGAAGCTGTCATTTGCATAAAATTGTTTGCTCTCCTTTGGATTCAATTACAATTAATATTAACTGCTTCCTTTTATCTCGATCGACAATTGTAAATAAATAAATTGATATTTTCGGCACACAGATTCGATCTGATGTTATTAACTAAAATGAAATCAATGTAAAAATTATTATGTAAAAATTAATCAATGTAAATTATATAGTTCAATTAATATTATTTGTAATATAGTTGTGGTGTATACGTCAATTAAATTACTTATTGAAATAATTTTTAATGCATCGTAGATTGAGAATTAATAAAATGAATGAAGCGGTTTGACGAGAATGTAATTTAATAATCGGTTACGTAAAGTGGAAACCGTGTGGGATCGAGTGATCGTTGCAATTGATCCGTAGATCGTGACACGACATACCTCGTGCGAGAACGTAAACTTGCGGTTGCACGCGGAGATTCCTCGGAACGATCGTGAAGTCCGGAGTCGATCGTCGATCCAAGACTGTTTTCTCCCGGTTGGCGATTAATCTTCTTATAGCGGTGTCCCCACCACCTTGCAAATCAGGCCCGAGACAACCGCTCGAAGGGAACCAGCCTTGTGAATTTTAGAAAATCGTTACGGTTACAACGATCTAGTCCTGAACCAAATTTAGGTAGAAAACAAAAGATGTATTAATGTTCTCAGCGCAACAAAAAATTATTTAATTAAAAAATTAAATGTTAATATTATATTAAAGTAATATTTTACTTTCCCCATTGTTGCTGGATCGTTTTACAAAAATTTCGAAACGTTCTTATCGAAGCTTTGATTGACAATTTATTCTTAATAATTTTTATTGATCGGAGAAAATTTGCAAAGTACATGTACTGGATCGTTTTTCCTTCAGAATTTAAAATTCTTTCAATTGGGTCCGCTAAGAGATTAGAACCGACACCTGTCGGTGTCCAGGTGAAACGTTTAGATCAAGGGCTGATCGATATCGATCGCAAACTTGGTCTCTGACAAGAATTTCGCGTCACGCTTAAATTCAATTAAGTAAAATCCTGCAAACTAAACATTCCAATTAATTAATTAACCTTTTTGAAGACGGAAGTTGGAGGTCGTCTACGAACATAATTTAATTAATATACATATTAGTTTAAAACTTTCTTACTTCGGTATCCATACGCGAACAATTCAATTAATTAGCAACGTACTTTGTCCTTATCCTGAATATTCAACGAGAATTAAATTCAAAGAGAAATAATGAAAAATACTTCTGCGGGGGGTCGAAATTTAAAAGAACGATTTCCTTTGATTCTTAGAGCGAATGATGAAATATTGCGAGAAATCAGAGATTATTTGTATTTTCCACTGGGAGGTCATCGGGGTGACGCAACTTTCTGCTGGGGGTCCGATGTAGCAACAACAATAATCGTCACGTCGTTATCAGGCTACGTCTCTTCCCTCTTTAGCTACTGTTTCTCTTTCACCAAGCCTGATAACGTCTCCCATTTACTCCGGCGAACTTTGATCGCGTTTTAAAACGTGTCGACAGATCGAGACCGATTAGGATCCTCTCCTACTTGAACACGTACTCGGATCTTCGCGTAGCTGTACCCCCAGCGGACCGTGTTATCGCGTTCGCGTGGAAAACAACTTTATCGAGACGGCAACGCTGTTGTTTTTTTCCGCCGATGATAAACTATTTCTGCTGGAATAATTCGCAAATGTTGATCCAGCCAATTGTGCACCGTTTCGCAACGCTCGAGTCGTAAAAAATCTGTTTTGTTGGGAAAAGTTGGCTAGCTTTCGGGATCTCCCACTACCATACTTCTACCCCCCCCATTACTACCACATCATGTACAGGGTGTATAAAAATTATATGTCACTTTTGTTAAAAAAACTTCCCATAAAATTGTCCTTGACTGACTTTTGTAAGGTTTTCAAGGTCAATTTTTTTTTATGATTGCATCCTTTTTCATGATTTATTTTATTTTATACTTTTTATTCTCTGGATGAGTAGAACACGATGCAATCATAAAAAAATTTGACCTTGAAAAACTTAAAAAGGTCAGTCAAGGACAATTTTCCGAGAAGTTTTTAAAAAGTAGAATCACACTATTGTGGTTGTGACATATAATTTTTATACACCCTGTACAAATAAACTAGAAACGTCATCAGTTTGTCAACAGAACGTTCGTCGCTACTTCGCAAAACCACGAATGCTACGAAACATGAAAATCCGCGTGCAATTCTGACGCAACAAACTGGTGGAACGACACCATTGAAGGTGAATTGAAACATCAATGAAGAACCGTCTCGTTTAAACAGATTAAACAGGTTAAAGGTGGACATACATTCAAACACGCGCCACGATACTTTAAACGAGAGTATTGCACGACGCGTGTCTGTGACACGATTTTGTTGACACACGGTTGATAGCGTTATCAACTATTTTCTTCTCTACGATCCGAAAACACTTCCTCAAATCTTCAATCGTCCTCCCGCAATTTCCCGATTATTTTTTCAAAGACTGATGGTGTCGAAACAATTTTCTAGATGGTGTAGCAGACCCTTTGAATTGTTCAGCATTCTATTAAATATGCTAATTACTTTATAAATGGAGGCTTTGGAGGAGTTCAAAAATTTTCGGCAATTATATAGAACAGGTCTGCGTACTATGATTTTGATAAAATTTTAATATGTTCTAGATTTTGACATTTTAAACAACTTTTTCCTTTTACAAAATTGGGGGTCGCTTTTAGTTTTCGAGATATTTGCAAAAAACGTTGCCGCGGAGCGTGCAGGAATACGAAAAAATCAATACAGTATTAGCAACAGTTTTTTGCAAATATCTAAAAAATTAAAAGCGAATCCCCTATATTGTAAAAGGAAAAAGTTGTTCAAAATGTCGAAATCTATAACATATTAAAATTTCATCAAAATCGGAGTACGCAGTCCTTCGCTATATAATTACCAAATTTTCTAGGTGAATTCGAAGACATTTTAAAAGATTTCGCATTTCATTAAAAATACATGAAATTGATTGGAAGACACTTGGGGCATCTCACAATTTTCTACATAGTCGAATAGTCAGCGTAGCAAACTGTTCTCGGGGAAGTTTCTATTTTCCAATGTTTCAGGCGATCGAGAACGATGGCGGAAGGAACGCTGTTTCCGAGAAGTGCTCGAGAAGCAACACTGACTTCGATAATTATTCAGTCGCCGATTGGCGGTCGAATCGAGCGTTTCCCTCGATTACACTACCCCGGCCGCTTTATTCCGTTAATCCCGTTTCACAGCGTGTATCGGTAGATAAAAATTTTTCCATTTTGTCCGGGAGCTGACTCGTCACGTCGCGCCAGCCCGAGACAATGATACAGACAAATCCAGTGAACCAACTAGCATGAACCGGTTAGCCGGCTGTGATCCCGAGACCCCGTACGATATTGGTCCGAGGAAACAAGAAGACAAACGATAACGCTCACATGATTCGATTGGGAAAGAGAGACCTACAAATGCATCGACGAAAACAGACAAAAATAAAGAGCAGATCGAACCGCAGAACTACACACCGTACCGGATTCACTACCATTGAGAACTCTCGAAACAAAAACCAATCGGATCCATACAAACTCGACGGGAATCGCAAATTCGAAATAGATATGCAGAAGAAATGGTTGAAAAAAGATAATTATAAAATATAATTATAATTATAAATTATATTAATATAAATTATATAATTATAATTATAAATTATTTAATTGTAAAAACATAATCATTAATCGAGATTATACATGCGCGACCACGTGTTGCAATGACCGATTAAATAATTCCGGAATTATCAATTTCATTGCATCAGTTCTCGAGAATTGAGAAAGTATAGAAAAACACGGCCAGCAACGAGAAGCAAATTATCAGTAATAAATGGTTTGTAATAGCTGAGAAAATACAGGGTTTCCGCAGTGTCGGATTAAGCCAGTGCGGGGCCCGTAACAAATGTTATCAGGGGCCCTAGGTTTTGCACAATAATATAATAAAACACGATGAATGACTATTTTTTTAGTAAAAATATCTGGGAATGTTATTGACCAAATTTTAGGTGAATTTTTTGTTGCAAGCACGGGGTCCCAGAAGCGCGGGGCCCGTAGTATTTACTACTACTGCTACTGGGCTTAATCCGACCCTGGATTTCCGAGGGTCGGCCATCTTAAAAATATACATAACGGTGTACGCAAATGATCGCAGTAATTGGTGTTTGCAGAGGTTTAACGTTTATTATTTTGTAGAAGTGGGCCGTTTCGTATTCGAGTGTCAGCGAATGGACTCAACGATTCCTCCTCCGAATAAGTATCCGGAGGCGGCTCGTTATTTTAATTAATTTCCCCGAAACGTTTCGAGGTGGCACGCGAGCCTTCGGCAACAACGGCGGCAGAGTACCGACGGCATACTTCTCGTGCTTTGTTAGCCCGGTTATCGATCGACTGTCAACTATTATCTCGTGTCTGTCGGTCGTCACCGGACGAGCATCGGTCTTATTCCTATCGTAATTAATCGATCGATGAAATTCTGCGAAATAACAGGATATCTTACATCCGCGAGCTCGAGACGGTTGCAGCCCGTAGCCGCCGCCTTTGAGCTGCAACTATTGAAGCGCGTGCTGCGGGAGGGTTGCCATTCGTAGGCGTTGCGTTTGTGTCGATTTGTAGCGCGTGTTGCATGCAGGATCCTTTGATCCTGGATGCCCGCAGTAGTGTCTGGAAACGGCTATTTAGGTTTAGTCCTGCGAGACAGACATTGGGCATCCTTATCTTCGGCGATAAGGATGGTTATCCATAAGGAATTTCCCCTAATAAAAAATTTTTCTAAATAAATTTCAGCCGGAAATGTTTCAATGAGCGCTCTTTGACAGTTGCAGCTCTTAGGCCCCGCCTTTGAGCTGTAACTATTGCAGCGCGTGCTGCGCAAGGTTTGCCGTCTTCAGGCGCTGCTTTGAGCCAGTGCTGCGTGAGGAGGGTTGCCATTCAGTGGGGGCAGACATTACGAGTTGTTCTCGTAACAGCCACTATAATTCCAATTAAGTTTTATTTATTTATACTTCAAGAACGATTGAAACCGTATTTCATTTCGTAGATAATCAAGCTTATTTCTCTTTCACGCGTCAAACAATCTGGTTGTTCATTACTAGCGAACAATGGCCAATGAATTTCGCTCCAAAAGCGCAGAGTTCATCTCGCCTCAAACATTTCAAGTTGTTTAAATCCGCTTTGCAACCAGTCATTTTCCATCAAGTTTAATTAATGACTCTTCGACAACGATATATTTGAAGCCGGGTGGACCGTTATTACAGGGGCTAATTGCGTTTTTGCTGCGATCATTTTCACCGGTGCTAGCTAAAATTATTTCACTGAAATGAAAGCGCGTGTTGCGAGCGATAATTTGAGATTCGTTCGGGGTCTACAGGAGAAATCCTATCCGAAAAATATGGATAATTACTGGGACCTGAGCGTTGCGAGATAATTCCGTTCAGCAGTTATATCGTCCCCGGCTCGAATATCATCGGACGTTATTCAGAAAAGTATTACACCGGTGATGTAATTCAAATGAATGTGTACCGTGTCTGGAAAATGAAATTAGGACAGCTAGTCTCTCGGACAGGATTATTATATCACTGGAAGGGAGCTCCTTGAAATTTTGCGCAGATGTAAAGTGCACATTCTGCTATTAATTCACTAGCCACTGTGTTCATATCATTAAAATTACTGGGACGAGAGGAGCTCTTCGAATCTACGTCACTTGGACAATAATTTTTAATTAATAAATCGTTTCTATTTGTTTCGCGCTGATAATAACTCCCACAATTTTTAATGAAATGCTTTGTTAAAATGTACGCTGTTAGTTTTGACAAGTGTAAATGTCTGTAGAAAATTTCAGTTTGCTGGTTCTGACGGGTTTCACGGAATTAATTCTTGAAATTAGTTTGCCGCGGAGCATGCAGGAATACGAAAAATTCAATACGAAAAGGAAAAAGTTGTTCAAAATGTCGAAATCTAGAACATATTAAAATTTCATCAAAATCGGAGTACGCAGACCTTTTTTTATCTAATTACCAAAATATAGTTTAATAATATTATCGATATAGTCGATAGTTTTAATCGATGGTGCCCATCACTAATTGTTTGAGTTGGCTCCTTTGCGGCGGCTGAAGGGTCACTCGAATCGAGTGGATCGAACGGGTCGTCGATTGTCGACCGCCCGAAAGAGCGGGATCGATACTCGGGAAAGAGCAGCTTTGTTCATTAGTCGAGGAAGAGCGCGATTTTCGCGGATCACGGTGTTTGACAAGCCGACCGGGATTAATGTTTGATCCAAGTATTCCAGGCGTGCAATAAACGTTACGATCGGGTTTCGTGTTACACGCGTCCCATTCCCTTCGGGGATTTCACGGAATCACCGAAATTTTGCTTTGCATTTATACCGTGACCGGCGGGCTTCTGCGATTTCAATGATTCAGAGGCTTGCCGGGTAATTGGAGAGAGCCTGCGGCCGTCTGAATATTTAAAACCCCTTGAAGATAACATCAAACTGCTGCTGTCGTTCTCCCAAACACCTTTTCAAACTCCCCTTTGCTTAATCTTTCAAGCAACGATGTTTCAAGCTCACGATGTTTTTCCCGAACAACGTTACCGTTCGACTACAATCATGTTTGCCACCGACGTTATACTGTGAATCAATTACCCTAAATAGACTTCGGCGACATGCTTCGTTAATTTTACAAATTTCCCGCAGCTGATCCATTTGCGAATTTTTTTCTCAGAAACTAGCGAATCGATCCCGACGATTCTCGACTTATTCGATAGAGCATCGTCCATTCTATCATCCAATTTTTTCTCGATTAAATAACTCGTTTCCTTAACATTGTAAATTGTACACAAAGTTCCGGTGATATCTGAGAAGTCAACGGGCAAGTCTGGTGTTCGTAACTTTCTAGAAAACAATAATTATTGCTTCGAAAAATTTGTGAATGTGTACCGGAAGCTTGGAATTATAATACCAAATACATTTTTTGAAAAAATTGTCTGATTGAGTGGTCCTTGAAAACATATGTCAAGGTCAAGGTCATCGGAGCTACCTTCCCTAAACAAAAGGATTACCGATGTTTGTATTCCTTATTGAGTCGTTAACGTCTACTTACGTGTTCGTAAAGATGTCTTGGAGTCTTGGTTATTGGGAAAACGATGGGTTCGGTCTCGACGCTGGTTGTTCCCATTCATAGTCCGTTGCGGGTGCAAAGTTTCTGCCAACCCCCGTTCGAAGCAGATGCAATAAGTGCCTCGGGCCGGATGGCGTCGGTGTATCGAATAACCGCAGAACATGTTCGGGTCGTTGCGAGTTCCAATAGGAGTATATTACTCGGCAAGTCTTTCCTTGCCACCGGCGGAAGGCCCCCACGGAAAGTATTGTCTAAGAGGCGGGTAGTTGCGCGACGAAATGACTAGTACCGGTGCCAAATGTTTACACCGGAGCGAAATTAATGCGAGTTCCCTGTCATCGGGGAGTCGACGGCTTAGGACATAGAGCCTTGGAATTGCCCTGAATATCCGTGCGGAATCAGGAATACCGTAAAAAGATTCACCGTTCGCAATTCTGAGCGCCGAGTCGGTCCAACGTCTGTTCGCCGACGAAATCCGCTGGAATTGGTGTTCATATGACGCACACTTTATCTTCGACGAAGTCCAATTTCAGAATTTACCAAAATTTATGTAGTACCCGACCGAATTACCGATTAGAACCGTTACCGACTTCGTCATCGATCGTGCAATCGATTCGAAATGTTTTACCGACTGTTTTACCGATTTCTATCGTTTAGTACACAGTCTCACAGCACTTTCCCTCTTCCAGTAGTCCCACCAATGTAGATCTTGAGCAATTTGAAGATTTCCCTTGCGTCTCCGGTATTGGAAACCACCATTCTGGGCTTCGAGCTCCAACAAGATGAATATACGACTGACACCGAACCCCCGAGCTAAAAACTGAAGAGGGGAGTATCATTTATGAGGTCCAAAAATTTCTTTGAATTATAGATAACTATCCCCCAAGCTATATTTGAATAGATCACTGCGTATATCAATTTTTAGTGCACACATTTCAATGAAACAATCCATGCACATTTCTTGAACACGAGATCCAAAGAGATCCATTCGATAATTTCAAAGAAAAAAAATTGCAAAATTTACCTCAGTTTTAGCGTTCTAAACCGAGGCGCACCCCTAGGTCAGCTCGGTTTCAGCGCAATCGGTCTTGGTGCCTTTAATGGCCTCGGATCAAGAAATCTTCTCGCAGATCACTTGTCTGCTAGTCCTGGAGCCTCGTGGACTATCACGGATGGAGCTAAGCCGTACCATAGAACTCTGGGGCTGAGTAGTGGTTATTCCATTCTCCTGCCTCGTCTGGGTGTTCCTGGTGAAGACCATGGCCAGACTGACTCCGCGACCCCTGGATCCTTTGCAGAGCAACAGCTCCTGGATCCCCCGGCGGAAGTTGCGCGACAAAAATGCGTACAACAGTGGATTCAGGCAGGAGTTCATGTAGGAGATCAGGAATGTGGACAGGGTGAGCAGCGTGCTGAAGTCGGACGTCCTGTCGTAGTCGGAGTCCCAGTGTCGCCAGACGATGCGCACCTGTTGCGGTAGGTTGCACACGGCGAACATCATCACCACCGCGATCAGCATCCTAGAAGAACGAATGTCTCTAACCTTTTCTAGTAGGCTGGCTGGAGGGTGGGGTCCTCTCAGGAGGTCCCCTCTCACGCCTGGGGTCTTATAGAGTAGGGTGGGGGATCTAACCACTCCCCCAGGGATATTTGTCAGCTAAGGGAGTGGCCAGTTCAGTTCGGTAGAGATCCTGGCCCCTCCCTCTAACTGTGCGGTTTTAGTGGGTAGGGTTGGCGGAGGGTCGTCTGGACAGTCCCACATAACTTCAGTCCCCTCTAGGAGGCAGGGTTATTCGTAACGTATTTCCACACATAAAAAAGGCTGGCCAGAGGTTTTTTGGGACACACCCACCTAAGCTAATGTAAGGAGGGGCCAGGATCTCAACCGAACTCAACTGGCCAAAGGTGACGCCCACCTGATCACGCCCCGTCTGTCTCTCAGCACGTTCCTGCCGTAGCTATGCATGTTTTGGCCCCCGCCATGCCTGGTCCTATCCATGCCAGGGGCGGACAAGGTAGCCGCGCTTCTCCACAGCCCCACAGCGATCCTCGAATAGAGGCAGGTCATCAGACCAAGTGGTATCAGGTACAGGAAGATCAGGTTCATCGCGTCCAGAACGTTCTTGTTGTGTTTCTTGATGTTAGCGATGCAGATGATGTCCACATCGCCTGTGTTCAGTCTGTTGCTCACTGTCTCGACGAAAAAGAACCTTGGCGAGGCGTACACCGCTGCCATCAGCCAGACCACGGCCACTACCAGCCTGAGACGTCGTCTGGTTAGTACGGACCTGCATTTGATTGGGTAGACGATGGCCAGATATCGTTCGACACAGACCAACACCAGAATTAGGACGCTAGCAGTGTAGGACAGTGCGTGCACGAACATGTAGACCTTGCAGAGTAGGTCGCCTAACTGCCAGCTGTTCGTCAGATAGTTGGTTAGCGTCTGGTAGACGCAGAACACGCCCACACAGAAGTCAGCTACCGCTAGGTTCGCCAGGAAGAAGTTGGTGATGCTGCGCAATCGGCTGGAGAAGCTCACCACGAAGATCACCATCAGATTCCCTGGAAATATCACCTGATTCGGTCAGTGGCGGATCTCTTTTATGCCGCTATTTTTGAGGAGCATATGAGGGTTAAATAAATTTATTTAACCTGGTATCCTTTAATCTGGTATACAGAGTAAACTAAAAATTTGTTTTCTTCCTATTCCAAATTACGTTTAATTTTCTGAAAATGTTGTTCTAATTTTTCCTAATATTTTCTCCCTTAGATAAAACACAAAAACTGACCTTCTTTCAAATTGTTCATACCAATTAAAAAATAATCACGCAGTGAAGGTTCAATGTGTATTTCCCCCAAGATTAAATTCTGGATGCGCCACTGCTCCGCTCGACTGGAGCCGCCACTGGACTGGGAGCTTGGTAGGCGTGGCTTCGTCGCTCTCGACTTCGTCAGAGCTGTGCGAATATTATGTCTAACTTGCCCCTAGTACTCGGCAGTCCCGGAAACAGCCGCGCGATAGTTGTGATCACGAACTTTCCACAATTTTTCATGGTCGCGACGGCGAACTTTGGCGGAATCGCATTGGCCCCGTTCCCGTTAGCATACGCTCAGGGGCTCTCCATCGTAAATTCAACGCTCGGGGCGTGCATCTTCCAACGGAGGAATTCAGCTCTCTCGGAATCGAACCGTAGCTTTTATCGACCATCTCGAGGGAACCGAGACGATAAATTGAGACATGCCAATCTATGTTCATCTTCGAAACAGTTTGAATAAGTTAGGGTCTTGTATATGGGTTGGTTATCGTTGCTTGAAGCGACAGAAGCGATTGCTGTTTCACGATTGGTCGGTTATTCCGTCTCGGGCACGCAGCGAATTAGTCTCGAAGAAAATATACATGCGCAACAAACGTTCAATGTGCTATTCAAAGTAATCCGGACTACTTATGCTTGTTAAATGCTTCGTCCTCGCAACTGTAAGTCCGTCTAAGACGG
The DNA here is from genome assembly GCA_028455595.1 of Lasioglossum vierecki. Classification (NCBI taxonomy): domain Eukaryota; kingdom Metazoa; phylum Arthropoda; class Insecta; order Hymenoptera; family Halictidae; genus Lasioglossum; species Lasioglossum vierecki. The sequence continues at coordinate 2,013,927 of CM052344.1, read as the reverse complement.
TTCGCAACACGCGCCTCTTCGACCTCTCGCGTAGAGGGGCTTCGAGGTTCTCTTTGGGAAATTGTATTTTAACCGACGCGCCCGGTAAAGACGTGTCAGCGCATATTATATTTCCCCGTTCCACTTGGATAGCTCTAACCAGAGTAAATTAATTAGTCTCTGCAGCTGCGCAAGCATATACCAGACTAATTAGCAATTTCATAATCTATAACACGCAAACAAAAACAAAAGGATAACGGATTAACAACGTCTTTCTCGTATGGCTTTGTCGTCGTTACTGATTTAGGCACTGTCTGTTTAGTTTAGACACACAGTGCGGCATGCAATGGACAAAAATCGAGATAATACTGGTTCGATTCTAATCTAATTGACCAAAAAAATCAACGTGGTATTTTTAAAAATTTATTTTTGTTTAAATATTTCTTTATTAAACGTTAAATAAAAAATATAAAAAATACCAGTCAATGAACACTACACTCCCTAGATCCCGTCTTCGCCTATGTCTGACTTGGTAGAATGGTCCCGATTGTTCCGTTCGAAACGTGCCTGGAGTCGGGGGAATCTCGCGTAGACCACCATAAACTCGACCAGAAATCAGCAAATGCTGAACCGTCGGGGACAGTCTGTCAGCGTTCTCTGTCGCGGAATCCTTTTAAAAGCTGTCGTCAGGAAATGGCTGTGCTATCGCACCCCGTCAAAAGTGAGCACGCGATTCGATATTCGCGTGATTTGTCTGCAGTGGTATCGACACCTTTCCATTTCTCAAGATTCTCCTCGCAGATTCGCTGCCGCGCGCCACCTCGACGTATTTATTCGACGAGTTCTTCGTTTTGCTCATTTCTTCCGGTAGGAGGAACGTACAGGCTGCTCCAGAATTATCAATTAAACCGTCCAAGTTAGGTTAGGTTATAATAATTAAACCATCCAGGTTAGGTTAGGTTAAAATAATTGAACCATCCAGGTTTATTTGATATAAACACAACCGTTTTTTGTAAATCAATTTTAAGTCCGCCCACTGCTTTGCACAAGTGTGTTTCTAAAGATAAAATTGAATATGTAATGAAATTTTCGATCAGCCTGTAGCAAGCGCGCTCCCATCGGAATTTTTCTCCCCCACAGTTTCACTCGATTTCCATAAGTTAAGCTCCGTCTCGCGCCCGACGGAGCAACTTGTCCACGGTCGAAACACGTTCGTTTCCTGAATATCAATAATGAAAAGTTCCACTGTGCCCTCGTCTGAATACGGTATCGACAGACGCAGTCGTAAAAAGAAACAACATAGCATTGCTAAACTCTTTTGCACTGGAGCATTCTAAACAGTTCCGTTCCCTGTCTCAAAGTCGCTTGTGTGTCTCTAATACAAGACGGTCGGGTAATTATTTATTTGAGGGGCGGTAACATGTATGGGAAAAAGTTGTTCAGAATGAAGACCTTGACAACATATTTCAAGGTCATTAAAATCGGTGAGGAATCCCTCAAGTAAATAATTACCGAAGGTCGTGTTGCAGCTGCCCACAAACGAAAGAAGCTTTGAGATATTTAATAAAATTGAGGAAGCGGATGAAAGGTCCGAAGTGTGGTTACAGGGAGCGAGGTTGTCGCGATCCATTAGCGGCTGTTAAACAGATTTTACCACGACTCACGATTTTGCAATTCATTCCACGGAGAACTCGAGATTCCGTTTGCGGTTTGTCGGCGAGCGAGAAACCAATCACAACTGTCTTTATCCACCGAGGGAATTCCGATTATCGGATCCGGAAATGATCGTTCCCGGGTGTGGTTATATTCAAGGTAAACCCGTCACGATCTTTCCTTACGGACTTACGCGCACGATTGCGCGTACGATTACGTCACGACTCTTCAAATCGAGTTCGAGAATCGCCTTTCCGCCCTCGCGAGTAAACACTTTGCAGTGTAACGAGATTACGAAACGAGAGAGGAATAGCGTTCAATGCTACGGGTGGAAAGTGGGCGGACCGGGGGAGGAACGTCGACTGGCGGGAGCCGAAGGGGGCGGGGCACCGTTGTGTCGACAGAAAGTTGGTTGAAAAAGTTGTGAATGGAAGATTCGCGGGACAGGAAAGGGCGAAGTCGCGAACGGGCGAATTGAATCTTATTAAAACCTGTTCGAGTGGGCGGTCTGCGTAATACTATCCCCCCACCCGTTTCCTCTCCCCGGCCACCTAGTCCGTATTTTATGATTTTGCCTGGCGACACCCGCAGCGGTTTAATGAGTTTCGGTTAAACCGACCGACGACGGTATATAACGATTAGAGAGATTAAAATGAAACTCTACGGAAGTCCACCCTCCTCGGACGTCAAGTTTCGCGCATTTCCGAGGCGACTTCGAGGAACGGATAGAGGTTTGCATAGGCGAGCCAAGCCGAAATGAAATTTGCGGTGAGTGAGCGGAGAGAGGCGAGGCCGAGGCAGGCTTCGCCGACTGCTTCGAGTTTTTGCTGTTTCGTTTCATCTAATCCCTTTCTTTGTACAGCTCGAGCCTGCGAATCCTTGAGACATGCTAAGTTCGAATTTGAATTGTAAGAATGCCTCGTTTCATATCTTATACATGCGCGCCGGCAATCGCGTCTATTTTCGAATTGTCAGTGAATACAGAATGGGCGAAGGGGCACGATACGCCTACTAGTGTCATGTGACCAGCTGGGAAGGTCCTCGCGCTCCCCACTTCGACGCTTGGGTCCCGCCTAATTGTGGCATAAACTCCACCCCTTGACAATAGCCCCTCCTACTAAATCCTTGGAATAAGTTCCTCTTGTATTTTCTTTATACACTTTGGTGTTATGTGTTCTGTGCTCGGATTAACCTTGTGTTAAATCTGTTTAAGCTCCTTTACTGGATCACTCGTCCTAACGCCACGCTCCCATTCCTCTGGACCCTCAATTATCCCTTTTAGCGTTGCGTAAGTTTTCTAATCACGTAAAATCCAGCGAAAGTTTCAACGCGACGGGTTGCACTCCCCAACTATTTCGGACAAAAACGAAATTGCTGTCGTTAAGCGCATCGAGCGTGTTAAGGAGACCGTTCGCTTCGCTGTCGCTCAACAAACACCCGGATTTCCCGGCGGTTCTAAAAAGGACCATTGAAAAAACCGTCGCGATCTCGAGCGATCCGTTATTTTAGCGCGTTCCAACGGGAGTCAGACGATTCGGATGATTAAAGCCGCATAAAAAGTTTCGTTGGAAAGGGACGGTATTTATACACACCACTTTACTTCGTCGTTTTAGACGGTCTCGAACAATTTCGTCCCCGTTTTCCTTTTGTAGGGTTAATTGAATTTTCATAGGATCGCACACACACCGCTCCGTTCGACCGGGATACGAAATTTAATCTGTCAAGGCAATTTTACGAAGGCGACGATAACGCCCCGCCCCTGATACACCACTGCAGGTACCAAATATCCGGCATTCCTCGCTTTATTTTTTGTCGCACGCGATGAATCCTTTCTTCCAGTACACCTACCCCTCCAAGCAACTCTGTCCCCGTTGCTTACTCAGAGAAAATCATATCTGCTGCTTGTTTTTGGCTTTTTGCACGCTTCGCATTCCTGTTTGCTCTCGCCCCCCCCCCCACCCACCCTCCCATCTCCTGTTAGCGGGCCGTTCCCTTTGGAAGTTTACCAGGCGAACAAAAAAAGCAATTTCGTCACGACAACAATTGTGCTCCATCGAAATTCGGGACAAACGAAATCGTGTGCCGCTGGAGCGCGACGTCGCGATCCAGACGGATTTTAGGCGACCAACTACTGCGCTTTAGCGATTTTTTTGGAGCTCCGGCGGTCAGGTTTTATCATCGCTGAAAGGATCTCCTTCTTTTTCGTTTAGTTGGATACAAAAGTATTCCGTAAAATGCCTAGAACTTTTTCGAACGCCATATTGAAATGCGATGAAAGACTTATTGGGATTTTTGTGCCAGGAGCGAGAGTAAAAATCGAAGTTGCCAAAATTGGCCACCGAAAGGGTGAGTTGAAAGCCAGTTTTGAAATGGAGCGACCTTATAATTTTACTGTGACACAGATTTTCAATTCGAATGATTTTAAGGTTTCAAGAATGCGTTCAGCAAAATGACTTTTAATGTGAAATATGAAATTGCAGATTGAGCTGATTGTTTGACGCAATTTTCCAGACGTAATTTCTGCCGATAATGTCGCGAAGATTGCGCGAGACCGTTAATTCCGCGGGAGAATGCGTTTTCAAACGGTTCTTCGGAAAGGGCTGACTGATTTGAAAAACAAATTAGCTTTGAACCGTGGAAACGGCTCGGAAACGAATTCCACGAAGCCGGAGGACTTCCGGTTGGCACGAAGGAGAAATGCAAGATTACCAGTATCGATTTGCACTTTGTTTACGAGGCCGAGGAGGCTTGTCGATAAATCTTAATTCAGTCGCTGGTGTATATCCGGTCTTCGTTATTTTTTAATTGCGACTCGTCGAACGCGCGACATTATTTTCTAATTAAAAATTAGTCCGGCCCCGTGAGCGCTGCTAACTGAATATCAAATTTAACGTTTCTAGAAACGTGAATTTAATTTCGACGATATCTCTCCCCGGTTATCTTTCACTTTGCTAAATTCCTTATGGTACCCGGGAAAAATATGAAACACTTTAAGCGAAAACAAAAAAGTTATGGTGACAACGCTACTTTCATTTTGCTCTGGCTGGCTATCGCCTTCTTTCTCTTCCTTTTCGTACACGTTGCTCGATTGTGTCTTCGCGTGCTTGTGTCGAGACATTAATAATAATTACGCAGGGATGTGATGTTCTCCCAAAGCAGTGAACCATTAACGGAATTAAATGCACATCGTCTGCCTTAGCAGAACGGAAAGTTATTAATTTGTGAACCTTAGTCTGCTGCAGAATACCTTCTCACATTGTTCCCTCAACATTTCCTCGTAAAAATCGGTTTGGTTCCCATTCAAAGTGAGACAACATCGCGAAAAAAAATCGCAGACCAATTTCCGAATAGCCATTTTGAAGGGGAGACTTTTTTCTACAACCTCGCATTAAAATCAACCTGTAAAAAAATTTTCAAATTCTGCACCGTCACTCGAATTTGCAAAATCTCGGATAAATGCAACTTTAGATTTACACCCCGACCCAAAGTAAAAAAAATTTTTTTGGAAAAAACGACAAAGAGGATGCGGAAGTGGAGGCTTCACTCTTTAAAACAAGCCCAGGTACATTGCCGTGTGATACTTTCTGGCGAAGTTACAGAAGGTCAAAGATGGGACTCACCGAAGAAGCAGCAGACGAATACGACCGTGTAGAGTGTGATGAAGATCACTCTTACGTCGGTCCTGTCGAAGATGTAGTCCTCGATCAAGGATACGTTCTGCAGGAGAGTTTCGTTTCGTATAAAACTCTCGTTGCTGCGGATCTCGTAAAGGATCGCGTCGCGGTGCTCGATCATTCTGGAACAAATCGCGACAAAAGTTCGTTTCGTGCACTCTTCCCGAACGAAACTACCCCTCTTCTGGCCTAATTTCATGAGACATCGGAGTCCTTCGGCAACTTTTCCACTCCTCGTTCCGAAGTACATTTGTTTCCTCGCAGACGGCTGCCACGTTGGCCGCTGCACTCTTCCCGGTCTCGAATACCCAACCATTTGCTCGAATCATCTCGTTAATGTTCATACAAAGTGTTTCTCCACCATGTTGGATTCATCGTACATTGGTGATATCAATTTTTACCAGGCTTATATTAAAATGCACTAAAAATTAGAAAATAATTTTGTTTAGCTAATCCACGAAGATTACGTTAATGTAGTTAAATTTTTTTATATGAAAATTTATTATGAACCTTTATAATATTAAATTTTTTATACAAATTTCAAAAATTTTTATATGTGAAATTTGTATAGAAAATTTAAGTGCTCCACGTTTTTATTTATAGCCACTAATATCTAACCAAAAATATTTTTTTCCTTTTTAGTGTTTTCTTAAATAAACGTAGTTTTTAAAAAGTTTTTATATATATTTTTTTTATCTAGTTACTTCGTCGAGGGAACAACCTCTAGGACAAGTTCTAGAGATAGTATTTTCGATTTTGTGGTGCATTTTCGGAGGGTTTGTTCACAGGTATTCTATGAATATGGAAGAGTGTACGTGCCTTTTTCCAAGCAACGGTGTGTTCATTTTTCTTTCGAATTTACGTTCGGCAACACGTGTGAAAGATTTCAGGAAAAAGCGACAAGCACGACGGATTTGTAGCTGGTCCCTCGATGATTATAGTGACCGAGTCATACGTCATTACGTTACTTCATGCGTTCGTATGAGGATCCCGGTCCCCGGTGCATTTGTAAACGAAACAGGAAACTAATCTAACTGACTTCTGCAATGTCGAGAGTAGATATGATATTTTGAAATATTTGTCGAGTTCGTTCTCTATCGATTCTCATATTTAAAATTTCTCTATTTGAATTCAACAACGCTATTATATTTATTCATTTTGTATCTTCCACGGTTCTATTCTGTGGATGTCGCATTATTTCTGTATTTAAACTGTGAAGAAGCTTCTGAAACTCACGGAGTGCTTTGAAACTATATTTGAGAATAAATGAATATATATTTTTAGTCTGTAGCAGAATAGGATTACATTAAATTTAACTCCACGAGTTCCGTGATCGAACGAAATTAAACTTCCTGTCCGAGCTTCCACCTATTATTCCATTGTAATTAGATTTCATTGTAAACGGTTGTGCAGATGTGTTTTACGCGGGTTGTAAAAACACGCAACGGGAATGAGAATTTCGAAAAGCTGCAGTTTCTATTTCTTTGACAAACAATTCGCCTGGGCATCAAATGTTTAGTCAAACTACAAATAGGCGAATCTGTTGGAATGCGCTAGGGAGCTTTTCAAAATTGTATCGAGTATATCATCCACAGTAGAAAAATAATTAGAAGAAAATTGAATCAGTCAACAGCGACTGCGAACTGGAACAAAAACAATTTGTAGAAAAATGTTTCCAATAAAATCGAATCAATAGACTTTAATTTGCGATAAAAAGAAATTTCTAGAAAAAGGTTATGAAGAATATATGACTAGTCGACTATGAATTGCAATGGCCTCGCGAGAATTTAATTTCTTCAATCTAACATCAGCTACAGTGTTATACGATCAGAAATATATAGTGTAAAATCAAAAATAAAATAAAAGAACCAAAAATTTTCTATATAAAATTTTTTGAATTTCTATATAAAACATTTTATATAGTAATTTACTTTATGCTTAAAAAAATGAATATAATTGACATAAAATACGCCACAATTAAAGAAAAGGCCATAAATATTTCAGCTATCAGCACCGAACGATTTATATGGAGTTCGAGGGTTTTTTTCGAATGGACCCCTTGATTTATGCAAAGGGGAAACATGGCGGGCTGCTTAACGGTGTGCGAGACCGTTCCATGGGTTCGCAAAATTTCCATGGAAATGGAGGGCCGGTGGTTTTCTATCAGAGAGAGAGAATTTTTCTGTTTTTCTTGTGGGGGTGGTATGTAAATTACTTCCGGTTCTGTGGGAAATTTTATGATCGAAAAGGGGAGACAACTACGGTAATTATATTGTGACAAACGTGTTTCGCGAACGGAAGCACGATTCTCCTGCATCTTCGGACATCGGTTTCGAATCAATATATAAAATTTTTTATATGATTGATTACATTTTTTAATAAAAAATATTAAGAAAATTTTTTAAAAATTTATTCAATCATATAAAAAATTTTATACATTGATTTTACATATAAGGTGACCCGGTGATGTTTTCCAACTGATCGTCAACCACGATGATCGATCATTGATTTATCTGTCACGTACCGAGGCTCTACTGTCGATACAACATGATAGGAATCAGGAAAATTTTTCGAGAGAGTCTGTCACGAGGCTAGGAGAAAGCCTCCAGCTGATACGAATCAGCTGGTCACTACATAGTATGCGCCTGTATTAAGATCTTCGAGATCTGATCGACGATTGATAGCTTCAATAAATAATGTCGATCGAGTTGAATATTGATGGCAGATATCTGTTATTAGCTTTCTGGGTTAATGGAGACATGAGAGAGGCTGCCATTTACTCATTATTGACTCAGGAGCTAATTACTTTATGAGTCAAACCCTATATTGTGTCCTGGCCTAGGCTGACTAGTATCGTCTTAGATTGTGGAATTAGTAGTGAAAATTTCTGGTGCAGGATACTAATCTCTTCAGACATTTGCCAATTAATAGTACTACAGGTTACCAGATATATTTATTAGTAAATCTTAAATAATTTTAATTACTAGACTCCGGATGTCTATACAAAATGAAAATTACCATCAATAATAATAAATTTTCTGTATAAATTTCAATACTACAAAAATTTTTCATAGTAATTTACTTGTACGCTCATAATTAGTTTGTGCATAAATTGCAAGACACAAGGAGTTTAATATAGATTTATATTCTTCATTAATAATTTTAATGTGGTGGAAATAATATATTAATACTCTTAAATATATTGGAAAAGGAAAAAGTTGTCCAGAATGTGTTGCTGCATAACATATTAAAATTTCATCAAAATCGGAGTACGCAGACCTTTTCTATATAATTACCGAATTCTACAGTGTGGTCCAAATAATATGAAGCATGTACGCAACACCTCAACTATGTACAAATATCTCCGAATCGAAGCTGTGAAGCAGACGATCCTCTTAAGTGACATCAATTAGAGTGGGTACTCGTACGTCATTAAGGAACGTCACCGCGCGGACAAGTGGCGTGGATCGAGTTCCAATTATTCGATTAACAAATCGTGTCTCACCAGGAGGCACGCATCTATCCGATAATAATCATTAAATTGATAAACGATCGGATGCGCTCGCTCTCAAGTTTCTTCGAGCCCACTCGCAACACTCGGCGAATCTGGCTGCATGCAAAACAAGCTAAATATATTCGAATGTTTAATCAAAATCCCCTGTCCTGAAAATATTGATGGATAAGAATTTTTTCGCGAGAAAGACGACGGGACACCAATACCGCGAGCGTCGCGACGCGGCGTTTAAACATTTCCCACGTCGCCGAATGAATAATACATGGCGTCGGCGAATATGCTCGGAAAACGTGGGCGACGGGGTATTAATTGAATATTATCGAAATTTAATCGATAAACCGTGATTTCGATTAAAACTTCGTCCCGGTTGTTTCCGGCAAATAATAATCAATAAAGCTTAATAACGGACGTGTCGGACTGCTATTGGAATTAATCGCGAGTCTAAAGTGGTTGTGCACTGCGCGCGAGCAAACACGTTCGCGCGTTTCATAATTATATATAGAATTGAAAATATAGAATTGAAAATAGAATTGTTTTTGATTTGCTTGTGGGTCCGCGTGTTCCGAAAATTTGTCAAACGGTCAACGCGGTAGTTTTCGTGGAGATTATTAGATTTTATTATTTTATTATTTATTACAATTTTTAATAAATAATTCTTAATTAATAAAATCATTAAATGGACCCTGCGATAGAATTTTTTCGAGTCGAAATACTTGAAATTGTGCGAGCTACAGTCCTTCAAAGAGGACCCTTAAAATTTGTCAAAGTTCTAGTTTATATGTGACTGAATGTCGCGAATGGAGGATGTAGATTTTAGATGAAAAGCGGAGAAACTTACCTGGACGTCTCTTCGGGGTCGACTTCCAGCACAGGCATGATGTTTACTCTAAGTTTCCCATCTATTCCATCTCCTTCGTGTTCTGCTTTTCATCTGGTTGCTTACATTGCGTAGCAGGCAAACGGAAACCTCAGCTTTCCCCAGAGAGAAAAAACAGTGTTCTAATTTCCCGGCAGATGCACACGATTCGTTGTAGCCGCGGAACCTGTTCAAACCGGCGATCAAAGATTAATGAAAATTGATTCGCCGCACACCGACGCTGTTTACAGTGACTGATTTATGCGAGCGAGGGATTAATACCGGTGGCCGCACTAATAGACGTGACTGACAATGCACAGTAATTAAAACTGAGCTAATCGTCGGGAAGATTTACGACGGCTGCGACGAGTTCATACGTCGTGAAAGTAATTTTAACGACCGCGAAAGCAATCACAGGTAAAATCAATTAGATTTAACGAATTAAATCCTTGTGTTGGAATCTGACGTACGAATTCGTCACTGACGATTTAACTCGTCACTGCTCACCGACGATCGTAAAAAATCCAAAGACAAGAATAATTTTATCTCTATATGAAATTTATATAAAAAATTTAATATTATTGAGGTTTACATTGAATTTTTATATTTTTTCAACGAAACGTCGAGTTAAATTAATTTTCAAGTTTACTGTTAGTCTATAAATAATCAAACCGTGCACCGAAATCACAAATTTATTATTATGTTCTTATTAGTACCGCAATATAGATTTTCGAAATTAATTTGCAAATTTGCTGTTAGTTTATAAATGATGAAACCGTGCGCTGAAATCATAAATTTAATTTATGTTCTTATTAGTACCGTGCGCGATAAATGGATCCGGAAGGGATCGATCGGAATCACGATCACGCGGCACTGTTCCGCGCGGTACTGAGAGAACGCTCGAGCTTTTCATTCATAGCCGTTAGCCCGTGTGAGCTGACCGAGATGTCCGGGGTTTCTCGCGCAGGCGTTACAACCACTTCCGTCTGGTTCCTTTTCCTTGAGAGCCCGAGGTCATGCGGAATCAAAAGGTGCCCCCTTTTCCGTTTTCCCAGCGGGCACCGCGATTTTTGTTTGGTTTCTGGAATCGATGCTACCCGACCGGAGCCGAGCATGGATCGCGTCAATAGACCCTACAATAGACCCTCGATCGCTCACGAGAACCACTAGATTTTTTTTTCACGACTGAGTCGCTTTTATACAACCGTGTTTTTCTATCCAGTCAAACGTATCAATGTGACGTCTTCTCTTCGTAGAACCACGACCGTGTTGTAGAACCTACTCGAAATAGGTTAACTGCAAAGAATTTATGCGACCTGAGTGCATAATGCGCGGCAATATTTATGGTATCCGTAGAAAAACGTTTCGGATGGTTCACGGAGTTTCCGGGATATAATGGAACCTGTAAAACATGCTTTTAGACATCTGTGAATTTGTATAATTTGTTTTCTCAGAAGATTTTCAGGCTTTTTTTGTGGAACTGTATTAAAAATTCTAAATTTGCATATAATATTGTTTTGATAAAATGTCACAAGTAAATTCAATTTTACCACGCTTATATTAGAATGCACTAACAAGGAGAAAATAATTTTATTTAGATATTAGTGACTATAAATAAAAGCGTGGAGCACCCACGAAAAAACGTGGGTTTTAAAAAGTTTTTTATATATATATATATATTTTATTATAAATATGACAGAATTAAATAAACATTGTTCGAAACAACAGAGAGATGTTTGTACATCGACAATTGACAATCGACTAAATGGCTGAGCAAATAGTTTACCGGAGGAAACTGTGTCACTGCGGTACAATTGTAAACGTACATATATCACTCTGACGAATTAACTCGTTCATGGAATTAACCGTTTTCTGAAAATTGGCTGGCAGAGAAAATAAACTAAAATAACGTAAAAGGAAAGTAAAAGGAAAAAGTTGTTAAAAATGTCGAAATCTATAACATATTAAAATTTCATCAAAATCGGAGTACGCAGACCTTTTCTATAAATATATTAGTCGTTCGACGTTCTCCAGGCTCTACACGATTTTTGGTAAGAAAATTAAGCCATAAACGCGACCGGAATATTGGCCGAAATAATGACCCGGTATTAGCAAAACTAGGTCAAACAGGATTAAAATAAATACCGTAATAAACGAAACGTTTTCGGGGGAAGCGGCGCAAACAATGGAGTATCGGTGATCGCATAAAAGCCTGAAGCAAACGGTATTCCCAGGGAAACTTGTGTTGGCACGGAACACTTGTATTCCACCCAATATTATCGCGAGATTAAGTACGCCGATATTGTTCCTTCAATTGGGAATCAATTGGCCGAGCGATAAGATTGTCCAAGTGAATTTACCTCCCGTGTAGATTCGTTTCCTATCGATCCGATCGTACATATTTTCTCTTAGGCAAATTCACGATGACGATAATAATAATAATAACAACAACGACCACCTTTGATCGTTGCTCCCATTTCTTGACGACCACATTCGATCCTTACGTAAGCAAAAGGACGAGGAACGATATTGAACTGGTGTAACCATAAGTAAAATTGTCCGATAAAATCGACTCTCGAGATTCGATTCTCTGTATCGATGGAACGTGACCGGTGCGATGAATATGTTCAAGAAATCTAGTCCGCGAGTTTCGAACTCGTGCAATCAGCTCCGCCATTTATGTAATTACACCCCACAGGCTACTGTGCGTTAATCGATCGATATTCATTTCCAGCTGTCTCCATCTCGACTGTCATTAACGGCTGCATTAAACGAATCAGCCGCGCATCATCGTAATAGATTAATTAATAACAATCAATACCCTCACCGTTTGAGCACTGTTTCGTTGTTCACGAACTCGTTAACAATGGATGGCTGTAAGCTTACTGGGAGAGATTGATTTCAGCACACTTTCACTGATTCCGTCGGAAATTGTCAGTTCAATTGTTCGGCGCTGATTCGGATTTCCTATGTGCTCGAACTGCATGTTTGTACGAAGCGAATGCGTCGTCCGGTGATGCTGGATTGTTTATCTCAGGTCGCGGGATTATTTATCTCAGAACGAGGGACGCCTGCCGTGCGATGCAAATAATTCTTATATTTATATACAAGCCGTAAATAAACGACGAAAGTGTTGCGAAAACTGTAAGAGAATTTTTAATGAAGATCTTTGTTTGCGTAAAAACAGGCATTGTGATTTTTATTAAAGTTTTAGCAACAAAAACCGCTTCCTGAAAAGAGTTTTGTTAATTTTAATTATTTTACGATTTACATTGTAAACTGAATAATTTTCTAAAGGAATTCTGCATGGAAATTATAATTTTAATTAATTAATGTGCGATCATCGTGTAAAATTCCACGCTCTTTGTGGGTAAACAATAAAATTATTGAAAAACCCCTTTGAACCAACTTCTAAAGTAATTTCCAATAACCACGATCCATTGTACGATTTACACAATACATAATTACCCTAAATGCTGAACTAGTAGACATATATTTTATCTGAGAAAAAAGTTATTCAAACGTAAATAAATTCAGCGAAAGAATAATGTTCCGCAAATACAATGCATAGTTTCATTTACAGGATATATCCTCCTAATTAAATAATATTTTTAAAAAACATCTAATACGTCCATAAAAGAAAATTATTTTTTTATTTTTAACTATAACCTTTCCAATGTAAATTAAAAATTTTCTATTTTAAATTAAAATTTTCATTGAAAACATTATTTTAATTAAAAAAGCATCGTATAAAAATTAATTTCGAAACCTAATGAATTCTGGACAAACAACTTAAAAAAACCTCTAACCGAATGGCCCCAATAATGCTTCCCAAACTGAGTTTATAATTTCATTAAAAAGAAAGCATTGCACTCCTCAGAGTAAACAATTCCAGAATCCGAACAAACGCCCCACCAGCCAATTAATAAACGACATCTATTATGATGGAGCGTGATATTGGATTAAAAATTGCAGACTGCGATTGCGCCGATGGGATGATTGGATCGCCAGCTATTATGGAGTCGGATCTTCGATCAACGTTGAGGAGAGGGAGGAAGAGGCGTGGGGGATCGAACCGGTTGATAAATAGCGTTCCAGCGATCTCTGTAGATCACGGGGCCCTCGTAGATCGTTCGTCGAACGGGACACGTGCGGATTCAACGTTTCGACTTCGCTTCTCGCGCGGAAACGATGCCTGGCGTCTGCACGACGTCGTCGCAACGCCGGCTGATCCCAGTGAAATTCGACGCTGGCGAACCGTGAACTGTGGAACGTGGATCGGTTTACGAAATTGTAGTTTAATTGTTCAGCTCAGGTGGAGGGGACCATGCAGTTCGACAACAAGGAGCGACGCCTCACGAATTGGAAAAGTGAGTCTCCGATATATCCCCTACTGTGTCTCGTAGCGTCTAAACAAACCGGATTTTCGCAAATCTATTTGCGCAGCAGCTGTGTTCCCCGGACGAGAATGTACATTTCATTTAGTGTACGTGATTGTTCCATCTCCAACCGTCTTCGCGGTATTGGCTGAAGTATACTTAGGTGTTTCGCTACCCTCTCTATTCCTGAGGTTTGATCGTATATTGAGAAAGTGGGTTGTGGGAAATAGATGTGTGAAAGATCTTTATATATTTATTTACATATATATAAATTATTTATATATTTATATATATCAAAATTTATGTATATATAAATTAAAGAAAATCTCTTTTTGAGATTTATATTCTTGTATTTTATCCTGGAGAAGAGGCTCTGGAAATATAGAGGATATTAAAAAAAAACAGAAGATGAGACTGACTTATAGACCGAGGAAGAGATAGATGAAGAAAACAGGAAAAATGAGGAAAATTGACAAAGAAGATAAGCAAACGAATAGAACGTAACAAGGATAATGAAATGGCAGAGAAGTAAGGACAAACGGTAGCGCAGAGTGAAAGGACAAGTACGAGTTACCAGAGCCAGTGCACCGGGAAGAGACTGACTTTGAGAGAGGAGCATGTACAACACTGTAATACAGTAAATACGATTTACTGCGAGCATGGAAAATAAAATAAAGTGAGAGAAAGAGAAAGGTTGTCTAATCGAGACAGAGAGATTACAGTGAATATGGACTGTGAATGAAGAAGAGAGAGGGAGGGAGGAAGGACGTCAAAGAGATATGGAGAGCGATGAGAGAGATAGTGAGTGAGCCGGAGGCGTTCTCGCGGCAGCGGTTTTCAGAGTGTATTAAGATCGTAAAACTTATTAGTATCTTAATTATGTCGGGAAGATTGTTCTCGGACGTTTGTTATCGAGTTGGTTATTGTTGGATGAACAGTGAGAGAATAGCAGAGTTTCTTCTGTTGCCTCGGGATTAACCAACAGATTAAAAGCAAAGGAGAATTATCGCAAGGGCTAACTAACCTCTGTTTACCAGCGGATGGGAACTTAGTGACCCTCGAGCTGATCCGTTTACAGATACACGAGAACGGGAATTGAAACTGCCGAGGCAAACTCGATTCCAGAGTGGAGACCCGGCCTAAGAAACGCGGCAGACAATCATCTCCGACCTTCCGGGATGATAATCACATTTTTCCTCGCTCTGTTCTTCATTGTTGCGAGCTGCTGCCGCTCTGGGGACTCCAGTTGATGCTCTTATTCGCGGACGTCGCCTTGAAAATATTATTTCCATTTTTTTCTCTTTATTCGATGCTTTCTTCGAGTGCTTCGCCTGCGACTGTGACGCGTGTTTGATTAATTAGACGCAGTGTTCGGTTGGAATATCGTTTAGCCAATTCTTCGATTTAATAGAAATTTCAGTATCGCGGTCTAATAATTTCTCGTCTTCTGCAACGGAGGCCAAGGATAATTATTTCAAACCAAGCATATTCTAGACGTCAGTCTGTGGCATTACAAAAATTCCAGGATAACCTCCGCGGTTGCAAACGATCCTTCATTTGAGTGATCCCGTCCCAGGATGACAGCGAAGGGATTACCTGTCCTCTTCCGACGAGGAGCACTTAATTCCACGCTTCCTCGATCATCGTTTCAAATAGAACCACTGAAATCCTTGCGAGCATTAAATAGAAAATTCCCGGAGGACACCGGAACCTCGTGAAACACTGAATTCGAAAAAATTCATGTATGAAGTGAAAACGCGAAGTAAGTGTCTGGTCCATCAGGCGGTAAAAAGAGAAGCTGAGATAATTCTTTGTTTTCACACGTGACGGCGCGATTAGCGTGACGAGTCGCTTTCGCGAGATTGTTTACTACGTTGCACACGCCGAACGGGAGCAGTATCGTTCACAAGTGAATATCAACATTGATACTAGATTTACGGGTCCCGTTGAATTGACGGGTTTCAATATTTTTCATTTATGTTGTTATTGTTATCGATCTTATGAATGTTCACTGTTATAAAAATATTTTCATATAATTTAATAATATTAAATTTTCTATATAAATTTAATTTCAGACGCAGTTTTTCTCCTTTGAAAGTTCAAATTAATAATTAATTTGTAAAATTGCTTTATACTGTTTTTTTATCAAACCGTTGTTCCGGAATCATTAATATTTTTCCTGTTTTTTCATTTATATTTATATTACGATACATCTTCGTTATATTCGAATAAAGTGATATCAAGTCGGTTTTAGTGCTCCCTAAACCTAGGGTCAACGCAAATGGAGATCACCCCGAGAATCATAACTCGTTGCACGTTCATTTGATCACGGATCATTTGCATAGACCGAGAATCTAGCCGAGCGCTATAAAATCTCCAAGTAGAAATGGTAATGCCCTGTCAAGTGAACTTGGTGAAATTCTGTTGAAAGTGCCGCGGTGCAGCAAAGACGCCTGCTGGGCTTATGTGAAACGGAAGCTGCCGGTTCTGACGTGGTCGACGTCCTACAGGCTCGCATGGCTGCCTCAAGATTTGCTCGCCGGGTTCACGGTCGGTCTGACCGCTATTCCCCAGGGTATCGCTTATGGCATCGTTGCTGGACTGAATCCCGAGGTAAATAGAAACGAGAGAATCATCCGCGACCTTCGAACGATGTTCACCAGAAATCTGTGTTTTTATTATTCTCCTCCACTTGGCAGTACGGGTTATATGCGTCCTTCATGGCGTCCTTCGTCTACATTATCGTTGGATCCTGCGATAGCATTACTATCGGACCAACAGCTATTATGGCTACCATGGTGCAGCCTCTGGTAGGAAAGTATGGAGCTGACATAGCTGTTCTGTTGACTTTCTTGAAAGGATGCTTCATCACTGCTTTGGGATTGTTGCATTTAGGTGAGTATATTTAATGGAAGGATTGAAACTGTACCCTAGTAGTACAAAATATTGTATATACATTTTTTGTAATAGTTACTTTACATTTTTTAAATATCTAGTTTATATTCTTTATATTTTCTAAACACTTTATTTTTCCAATATTTTTGTGCTACTAGGGCAGTTAAGACTCAACAGGAATGCAAACCAACGGTGGATCACAATTAGAGGCAGACCTAATATAATTGAGGATCGAGATTAGAGCCAAACCTAACCACTGCACTGACTTAACGATATCCAATTTTCCAGGGTTCCTGCTAGACTTCATCTCGCTACCAGTGATCACAGGCTTCACGACAGCAGCGTCCATCAACATCGCCGCTTCTCAATTCAAATCCCTGCTGGGGATCCCGGGTCGAAGCGAGGACTTGGCAGACTCATTGGTAGCGGTATTCTCGAATCTGAAGGAGATCAGATACGAGGACACATTGCTGGGCGTGTGCACAATAGCGGCGCTGGTCTTGCTGAAGGTACTAAGCTGAAGGTATTTGCCAAGACGATCCTGATGAAAGCGATTCGACTGTTGTCTATGAATAGGTAGCCCCGCATCTCGAGTTTGCGACGCGAGAGACTAGTTGCTGTTGCGATAGGCTTCAGAGAATGTGTCCTGCGATCCGGCATGATTAGTAACCCGCTAGAGACCCGCTTTATTAGATCAATTAAAGCCTGAGATATAGAGGGAAAACCGCTCCATTTCTCTGCTTGACACTGCCGTGCACAGGACTGTCTAACGTTTCTCTGTTAACTATTTTCGCAAGAACTTGTCTGGACGTCGAACCGGCACGTGGCCCCAAAAGCTTGCATGGATTGTTACGCTAGCACGTAACGCGTTGGTGGTCGTCGTGGGGACTGTTATGGCGTACATATTCTACGTAAATGACCAGCAACCGTTCAAACTGACCGGTGAGGATATAAAATGCTTCTTTTTCTTGCTTTTCCGCATTGCCATTTGCTTTTCTTTCTCTCGCGTCAAACAATCCGGTCGTCCCACCAGTTCGCCAACTCCGTCTTTTAATCGTTAACGACGTTATTTCATTTTCAATATTCGGGATTCTTTGAACGAATAAATTGAATCTTTTAGGGACCATGGGAGAAGGACTACCACCGTTCGCTCCGCCACCATTCTCCATCACAGCGAACAATCGCACCTACGACTTCCTGGAGACTGCTTCCGCTATGGGGACCACGCTGTTCACACTTCCGGTCGTCTCCACCATAGAGCACATGGCCATCGCTAAGGCCTTCGGTACTGTAGTTGTTAATTTGAAACTGTTCCCGAAACAACCTTAGTGCTGAGAATCTTGAATTGCTTTTAGAACTTCGATAGTGCTCGAAAATCCTGCTTCCGAAATTCTTCCACAGTTATTCGGCGAATTTGATTTGAAACTGAAAGTTGGTACACGCTCCGAGAATACCAATAACGTTTCCAGTTAATCCCCGATTCACGTAATTCAGCCACCGTGGCCACTATTCGAGTGATTAATGCAACGGCGTATACAATCGCTTTATCGTTCCGATTGTAAACGTCGAATCAACTGTTTCTGTCGATCGCTAGACTGCGGATGTTCATATAAACTTGTCGCTCACCAAAAAAAAATATATATATATTTGGTGAGCGATGTATATATATATATACATTGATTCGAAACTAATGACACTTCTTTTTCTTGCAAAGCAATTCAAGAACATTTTTGTAAAAGCAGTCGAATAAATTGTACGTTTTTACGGATGTTTGCGAGCCACCCGTTGCATAGCAGGCTCGCGTATCCGATGCGCCCGACCCCATAAATAACCTTGGGACCATCGATATGGTTTCGGTTTTAGCGATGGGAAAATCTTTGGACGCCACGCAGGAGATGTTCGCGTTGGGCGTGTGCAACGTGTTCGGCTCGTTCGTTCGATCGATGCCGGTTACAGGCTCTTTTACCCGCACCGCCGTCAATCATGCGTCCGGCGTTAAAACGACTCTCGGTGGTTTGTTTACAGGTGAGTCTCTATAATACCGCCATAGTCTTTCAATTGGTAATTATCGAAAATAAAAAAGCCGGTCTTCTCCGCCGAGTCGGCGAAGAGGTCACCAGAACGAGTTTCTTCTTAACTTCCATTAATTGCACGGCCGTCTTTCATTGCAGGATGTCTGGTGCTGTTGGCAGCGGGTCTGTTGACCTCCACCTTTCGTTTCATCCCGAAAGCAACTCTGGCTGGCGTGATTATATGCGCCATGTATTATATGCTCGACTTCAAGACCTATGCCATGCTGTGGCGGGCGAAGAGTAAGTGTCCGCGTCGTTCACCTTGTCTGCATTTAGGGTTGCGAGCCCAACGAAGCGTGGTGGTTACTCCCGTGACGGCGCGTTAGCTTGTAGAGAGGCGTGGGTATCAGGCGGCGAGTGATTCATTGGCTGACGTCGTGATTTAGTATTGTGGTTGGTAGCGGGAATTGTCTGTGTTGCAATTTTTCCACCTTTCTCCGTTGTTCGCTGTCATGGAAAGCTTATAGCTGTATATGAACACTGTTCCGCAGCGTGTTCATTAGTCGAAAAGTCCGGGGACAATATTTGTTAGGGGTAGATATTCACACCGAGCCTAAACTACCCTTTCTCTAACGGAATATTCGATAAACGCGCTTGTAGAGAGGTACTCCCCTCCGTAATCCCCATGCCAGGGCGCATCAATCACAAATCATTTGTCTCTGATTTGTCACAGAGATCGACTTCCTTTTGATGTTGATCACGCTGCTGTTCTGCGTGTTCCTGAAGCTGGAGTGGGGCATAATCATCGGCATCATTGTGAATATATTAATGTTGCTCTACTACTCGGCGCGGCCATCCGTGCAGACGGAGATCCAGCAGGTATATCAGCTTAATCTCATCGAATCCGTTGTGTGTCTCCAGCCAGCATGATCTCTCACAGTCGGCAATAATTTCTCTTGTTCAGGTCGAGGCCGGCTGTGTGATACGCGTCACGCCGGAAGAAGCTGTTACGTTCCCAGCGGCGGAGAACTTCCGGATAAGCATAATGAAGTTATCAGAGGAGAGCCCGAGCAACGTCTTGCTGGACTGCAGAAACTTGAAGAGGATCGATGTCACGGTCGCAAAGGTAACTAGCTCTCTGGCCTGTACATCAGTTTTGCATTTACTCCTATCCCTCTTCGTGTATTAATCACCTTGACCGATTCATGTTCACAGAACATGAAGCTGTTGGCCAACGATCTTCAACTTCGCGGTCAAAATCTGAGTTGCATCAACTGCCACGAGAACGTACGAAACGTTCTGAAAACGGTCGCACCCGATCTATGTACCGATCCATCGCTGGATCTATAAAATATAAATGATCTTTCAAAAATGGAAATCGGAAGATTTAGGATAGGCTCTTCTGCAGCCTCTATTTTGAATAAATTAATTAATATATAGTGTGTAATTAATATATATTATAGTGTGTAATTGTCTGGTTACAACTTTGGTCGTTCTTGGAAACCGTTTATTTATTTGTTAATTCGTGGATAGTTCTTTTCAGTCATTCAGCTCGACAGGAATAAAAATAATATATTGCCGTACTGAAAATACTGTTTCCGAAGGCTGTCACCTATAAAAGTGGATTGTTTGCTCACCACTAGATAACCGTATCATCGATCTACTACCGTTATCCGCGGGACTTGATCCCGGATAAAATCGCTGCGAAAATGGCCTGGATACCACCATTCATATATTGAAGCTGTAATCTGTTCGGTGAATATTTCGAAACCGCGTTGCCGTTTCGGTGGTTTCATTGTTTGGCTTGTACGTGGATGGGAACTTTCGGGTTTGATGGACTGCCGGGATTCAATTTTGAGCCGAGCTTTTATGCTTGGAAGTTTACGAGGGATTGGCAGATTTTGGGGAAATATGGCAAACGTGGTCGAACTAGTAATAAACTTTTGTGGAGTTGAGTGAAAACTGGTAAGGCATGAAAGAAACATTGTTGAAGTTGATTCAGATTTGAATAGACTCGATTAGACTTATCTGCAAATGATAGTAGTAATCTCGTAGTAATCTCAATATCAATAGTGATCTATTTCATCACGTGGCGGTTTATAGATAACAGAATTCTGTGCAAGGATTAAGTTACGTATTAGGATGGTATAGGAGATAAGATTGTTGGTTCAAAATCTTGGTAGTCGAGCGTTCAAGGGTCAGACATTCGTCGATATTGTGGGATCGATTCCGTGGTTGGTCTGGACGTGCTTTTCCATCGTTTCGTTCTCCAGTAAGATCCAGTAACAGTACTTGCAGTAGGTCCGACGATGAAACTTGACGTGTGTCGATAACGATAGCAAAGTGGCAATTTGCTCTCGACAGAAATTGCACTCGAATCCCAAGGGCCGTTGTTCTGAAAGCTGTTCGAAAACTTGCTTGGTCCCTCGCGTCGGAGAAATTACTTGGCGCCATTATCCTAACTCGCCCACTCCCGAAACAGAACAACGGAGAACAAACAACGAAACATTTGTCCCATCTTCCCCATACGTTTCAATTTGAAACTTTCATACGCTACGAACGTTGCATTAAGGACGCTCTACACGATCTATCATTTTGATCAAACGATTGAATCAATTGATTGAGTCAAGCGTGATTGACCGTCTAGAAACCCGTTTGACGCGAATGTTTGACGGTCAATCACGCTTGACTCAATCAATTGATTCAATCGTTTGATCAAAATGATTGATCGTGTAGAGCGTCCTTTAGGTTTGAATTAATAGAAAAATAAAAAATTTTAAGAATGGCTGCCAAATAAAATTCGATAATTATTTACTTTAGGGGCTTCCATCACCGATTTTGACCTCCTTGTAATATGTTGTCAAGGTCATCATTCTAAAAAATTTTTCCCTATACATGTTACCACCGCTCGATTTTTTTTTATTGAATTCCCCTAAAGTAAATAATTACCTATAATTCCTTTTCTTCAGTTAATCGAGTAAGTTGAAAATGTGGAAATATGTTCAAATTCGGCTTACTCGATTTTATTACGAGAACACGAAATAGTGATGAATAATAACCGAAATAAATTGTACTCACGTTCACAGCGTCTCCGCCACCTCCATGATCACTTTTCTCCCAGATCACCGTGTACTGTGGTGCTCTCAAGTCTGAGCTCTGTTTACGACGCAACTGCAACGGCAACACAACCGGGTATTTTCCGTCCTCGAACTGGAATTACATGTTTTGTTTATGCGCGAAGCACTCGCAACTATCCAAACTCGCGGCAGGTGAGTAAGCCAACGATATAAATTGCGCGTTCTTCGACAAACACAGTTCGTAGAAGTTCTCCCTCTTTCGATGTCGAATGTTTACACCGTACCATAAATTCTATGGAGATTAATACTTGTAGACTAAATGTACAAACGAATTCGTTTCAAAGCATTCTCCCGTGCAATATTAGTTCCGAATAGCGTGAATAATACATCAGGATTAACGTTGTTTTCGCAAAGTTTGAATGTCGTGCGTCGCACTATGCTGTTTGTACGATCAACCACCAATGCGCATGCGCAGCCGCCATTATACCATTGGTTGTCAAGCAGCGAGTGTCTCTTCGAATGATCACGTCAATTATTCATTTTCAAACTAAGTTTTACGTGCATTTTTCCAAGTACTGTGTGATTGCAATAGTTAAAAGGATGGAGAATGTGATTGGAACAAGTCTGCACTGAATTTCAAGGTAAGTGACTCAAAAATTTGCAAATAACTATGCCTGAATGAAGTTTGAATGTTACTTCATTCAATTCCAATTTTATTGCTTCTAATTTAATGTTATATTACATATACCCGATTGGATTCGAAAGATTTTTTAATTCTTCTCGTAGTGCTTCGAATATGTTTCGCGGTTGATTCAAAGTCGTGATTGCAGCGTCATCTTCGATTCAAACATTCATTGTATAATACATTCGACTTGTTTTTCGTTAATTATAATTACTAGATTCATAATATTTAATATTCTGAACGTAGATCGTTACAGACACGATAATTGTAATTTTTAAAGAAACTGTCTAATATTCACCGTTTGAATGTTCGCGCGTCGTACTTTGCTGTGTACACAATTGACCGTCACTGCGCATGCCCAGCCGCCATTAAACTGCTGGTTGTCGAGCAGTGTGTGTCTCTTCGAATGAGCCCGTCAGTTTTTCACTTTCAAACTAAGTTTTACTTGTATTGTTCCAAGTGCTGCCTGATTCCAATAGTTAAAAGGATGGAGAATGCGATTCGAACAAGTCTGCACTGAATTTCAAGGTAAGTGACTCAAAAATTTGCAAATAACTATGCCCGAACGAAGTTTGACGTTACGTACAACGGTGACATCTTCGTTTTGAATGTTACTTCATTCGATTCCAATTTTATTGCTTATATTTCGATGTTACACTACGTATTCAATTAGAAATTGAAGCTTGAAGCATCCTCTTTGTATACTCGAATAGATTCGAAAGATTTTTGAATCCTTCTCAGAGTACTTCGAATATGTTTCGCGGTTGATTCAAAGTCGTGACTGCAGCGTCATCTTCGATTCAAACGTTCATTGTACAATACATTCGGCTTTTTTCATTAATTATAATTACTAGATTAATATTTAACATTCTGAACGTAGACCGTCGCTGACACGATAATTGTAATTTTTCTAGGAGCTAACCTAATATTCACCGTTTGAAATTCGTGCATTTTACGACTCTGAATGTAAATACAAATATGACAGCGATAGGGAAAAAAAGTGAAGTATGGCAATAGCCATAATATCTAACCTTTCTGATAGTTTGATTCGGTGGCCTGATGTCGTAAATGAAATCCTTCTTGGTCATCTTCTCGCTAACATTACGGTTGCACCGCAGATTATACTTAATCGCGTCACCCGCCATCGAGTACCTCAAATAATTCTTCTTCAACCCTGATCTCTGCATCGAATTCCTAATTTACTATTCTTCTTTTGTCACCGTCGACCTTCATTTCTCCAAAACAAAAACCAGAGTAAACATCTTCGGATTTTCTTATGAAACGTATTTATTTATTTTTTTTCGTAATGATAAATTACAGATATCCCTTAAATTATTATCATTCATAATAATAGCTTCGAAGATCTCGTCCGGTAAAAACCAGGTTTCGTAGGTGATTCTTTGTTACGCGTTATGTTTGTCGAAAAAAGATAATGCATGAGCCATAGTAGTCGAGTGCCGGTCCGGCACGATTATGCGAGTTAGTGAACGTGTGTTATAGTAAAGAAACAACGAGCTAAATTGTCCCTATGCCTTGGTTACGACCCGCGAGCTTAGATAACAAAAAAAAAAGAGCATAAAAATTCTCACGGGATCCTTAGCTGCGATGAAGGCGACAATGGTATCAAATTATAATTAAACAAGGCTGGGAGGGGAGTAGGATGAAATTCGCGTTATGTACAGGCAAATATGTTCCTCAGCCACCATGTTGATCGAGCAACTACGTTCCCACGGACAAATAAATAATAAACTTGTTTATTCTATGGCGCTCGATTAATTTCATATGACTAGAGAATCGTGGCATTGACAACCAGGCGTTTATCACAATGTAAGAGAAGATTCGTGGTTTTTTTCGAGATGAGAAGGTAGTGTTCTTTTGGTCACGCCTCTAGCCCGCAATGCCTTGTGTACACGCGCACGACACGGCAAAGGTCAACGAGCTCTTAGGCCGTCGAGGATCGTAGAGTAGGCACTCCTCGGAATCGTTGACCCCTCACCGATGCCAGTCTAGTCAAGCAAACGTATTTCCTGTATTTAAATCGACAACACAAAAGCTACACACTCTCGACGACACGAAATGAGAAACGAGTGGTCCTCGCTCGAGTCGTAAGTCAAATCAAAACGGTTTTCTTTATTCGGAGTGTCGCGGGGATGACGGATGATCGCTGCTGCCACACATTATTCAGATGCTATTCAAATGAGTGATTACGTTGTATTTTGATTCTCTATCATTCCGTATCGAGGAGTCCTGGTGCAACAGCAACGGTTCCCTCTCTTGCCTGACCTCCGGAAGCGTGCCTAACTCTTGCATGGGACTTCGCTGCCATACACTCTTCGTAGCCACCTCTTGGTAGCCCCTACATCTAATCTATAATCACAAAAAGCAGATTTAGTATCTCTTAGAGGTTCAAATAATCGAAGCTGTATCTTGAAGATCAGTACTTGTCTGTGATGAAGTTCATGCAGGTACAACGTAGACAGAGACATATCGACAGCAGTCAGTTCGACTGGCACGGACAGGTCTGTTGAGAATTCTTGGCCGAAACACGACGCGCCCGTTGATTGGTTTGCTATTCCTTGATGGAACTCGGAAAGGAATCCTTTGTCGGTATTGTATATTGGACCCTCCAGTTTACTGGAGCCTCGAACGGTATGAGTCATGACAGACCCCATGCTCATGGATTCGTCCACTGCTCCCGTCATCGTAGAGGACCCAGGTTGATTAGCGAACACATTGCCCGCGCTGGGTGCGCTCATGTAGTTTACCATTGTGCTTCGGATTCTATTCGACAGTATGTCGTTGTACTGAAAGCATACGAACAAAATTTACGTCATCTTTGGCTGTTCGAATTACCCATTGTATTAATAACCTGTCGACACCAAGAAAGACTCACCCCAGGCCCAAATCCGGACAAGCTGTTGAAGCTGGACAGGAAAGGATTGATTTCTCCTGGCACCGTTTGCACCTCTTTTTTCACCCTCTCTCTGAGGGCAGTGACGAAGTTCTTCGCGTCGCTGGGTGGCTTCCAGTCTGGGTTGGTCAGGGTAAAGTGTACGAGCGAAAGTTCGGTCTTGCCATTCTCCGCCTGAGTGTATTGGTTGGAGACGGGGATTTGGAGTTTCTCGGGGTCCATTCCGTAACGATTGTCAAATCCTGTGGTGTGGTCCTTGAGAATCGGGTTCTGGGTGACTGTTTGCCACGTGGGATTCCCGTGCTTGCGGATGTCCATCTGCGCGAAGCTGCACACGTCGCCCACCCCGGTGATCTCGATGGTGAAGTTTCGGTAGAAGTCTACGATGTCCAAAGCTCGTTGTCTCATGTGGAAGCACA
This sequence comes from Lasioglossum vierecki, assembly GCA_028455595.1. Taxonomy (NCBI): domain Eukaryota; kingdom Metazoa; phylum Arthropoda; class Insecta; order Hymenoptera; family Halictidae; genus Lasioglossum; species Lasioglossum vierecki. The sequence continues at coordinate 1,987,876 of CM052344.1, read as the reverse complement.
GGATGAAGGGTGTGAGCAAGGGTGAGATCAGTTCTTCCAGAAGATGTACCGCGCGGTACTGGAACAGCTGGGCCATTTGGGCCCTGGTCGTCTGGGTGTGAGCATGATCGCGCCAACTATCCGGTCTGTAGTGTATATGCGCTAGGACAGCAGTTAGAAGAGTCTCCGGGCACCAGACCAAGTTCTCGTCCGGTATGAGTACTCTGGCCCCGGCCACCACGGCGCCAAGTATTGTGATCAGTGTCAGCACGTGCTCCACGGTCAGAACGTCCTCGTCGTATACCGTCAGTATCAACAAAACAGCCAGCACGCTACCAGCCACGAAGGCGACGTTCTTCGCGATCACGGTCATAATCGGGGACGTAAATATGCTCATGTAATTTGTAGCTGGACGGTATGCACGGTTCAGACGCGCGTTCAACTCGTGGTCGAGCTCGTTGAAGTGCCGGAGGTATAGTCTGCCATACAACGACCACATTCTTATGCCTAGGGTGCCTGGTTCTCGTTTGATGATCTGCGACAGGAGTTATTTGAAATTAAGAATTTGCTCGAAGCGGGTTATCAGATATTTTAATTGGAAAATTGATCGGTTATAGCGAAGAGTAACTTACCTCTACGTAATTAAAAAAAGAATATAGTATCTGCCACAGCAGGATCAAGGGGCAGAGCATGAGGTTCGCAATCCCGACCCACAGAATATGCTTGGACAAGGCTCGAGCAAGTTCCTGTCTCTTATTGGACTTTTTGTAGTCTCCCTTTAAGTGCCAATTGTTTTCGAACGGCGACCATGGCCCCCCTGGAGTAAAATTTACAATAAGTAAGTCTCGTCTTTTCTTCTTCGTTCCGATCGTGATAAAAATAAGACAGCTTACAGAATAGGAGTAATTCCATGTTGTACTTTAGTCCTCTAGTCATAAATATGACTTCTCCTAACACGGGGACCTTGAGTCTTACCGGTAGCAATGATTTGTTGATCATCGCGACCATGTAATTTTTGAATCTTAATATTCTGTGGTACATGTCTAACTCCGTGAGCTCTCTTTTGTGTATGCACATCTCTTGCTCCTTCTGCACTTCCCTGACCCGCTTCTGCACTTCGTGCCAGGTCAGATTATCCAAATCGCGGTCTTCGATTTTTAGAGCGGTGTTAAAGAACAACTTAATATCCCAGAACTGTGTCAGATGGTATAAAACTTTTACCGCTCTTAGTATCCAAAAGATTGCGGCTACCAATATACAAATCCACGTGACCAGACCCATCGACGCTGTACATTCCCCAGTGGACCGTATCGCGTCGCTTATCGACGTTTTGTGCGAGGTATTGTTTGGTGCTTTGTCTCTGGAAAAGAAAACAGGGGGAAAAAGGTTTATACATAAAGACAATCTCTCGCGTGTATCTGGCTAGCTTGATTATCAGATCTCTGCCTTACTTAAATAATATGGAGTAATCGACGCAATGAAAGAGAAAAGTGGAAAAGGTAACTACAAAAATGAATTGTCCTAGTTCGAGCCCCTCTTGCAGCATCATACAAGTAAATCCGTGCTTCTGATGGTAGAGATACATTCTTGTAAAAAACGAATCCAGATCTTCGATGTGGTTCCATCTGGCCTTGTTCCCCTCCGGCACTACGTGTATCATTACACCGGACTCCTGTGGCGTTTCTTCGTGTTTATCGTCACCCTCTGCATTCTCCTCTCCCTCATATGGCTCCATGCGTTGGTAGCTGCCATCCAGTACCGTTGTCATCTAAAACCACAGAATCATTGTAGAAACTTATAACTCGTACACTGTCTCCGCTAGAGTGTTGTCTCGAGAGAAGCACTCGCAGAGCATCTGCTAGCTATCTTACTGGAGAGTCACTGTATGCTTTCCAAACTAAACTCACAAGGTGCAACGAAAATGAAACAAGCATGCAACATGAGATGTATGAAGTGTAGAAAGAGTCCCTCACGATGGAGCCTTACCGTTTTTGCTCGTCGGTTTGGCTCTACACAGGTAATGACAGTTTCTCGTTTCATTCTTTCATGTCATTAAGATTAATTAACTACCGGTTGACAGTTTGCCCCGTTAGCATCTAGAATATACAAAGCTATCAATGGCGTATCAACGACACAGAGCATTGCTAGCAAAATGGATTCGCACTATCGGGGTCTATTATATGGTAATCAGTTATTGAATAGCACTTTCTCATGGCCCCTTCTTTGTCTACCTCTGTTATCTGTGTGAATCAAGATATTGCGAATGGAACGATGGGTCATCCCGCGCTTTAGCAATCGATGAATCAATCAAGGGATCACCGCGTGAGAAAATCCGTAAAAATACCACGACAACTAAACGGATGACACCGAATTTCCCGTTACCCCGACGAATATGTACGAGCGTGTGCATTGGGGAAATCACGAAAAACCCGCGTCGCATAAAATGGGATTCACAGTTGGCTGGCGATCACGGGCCAGCCGCGTGACAAAGGACTCAATCCATTCTCTGATAGGGGGAATGCGTTTCATTTTTTCTTCGAGGAGTGCGTGTGCAACCGAGACTGCACAGTTTCGTTCTTGTTTCTTTTTTCTGTTGTTGCCGTACGTGTCGTGAGCGGAGGAGAGAGACAAACGAGGGAGAGAAGAAAAGATAGAGAGAGCGAGTGAGAGAGAACTGATGAGGTGGGGAAAAACCGAGTCCAGCTGACTCGGGTGAGCGTCCCGCTTTGTCTACTCTTCCCTTTCCGCTCTGACCTTTATTCGACGAAAATAGAAGCGGCCGCGTATACGCAGGCCAGCCGCGAAACGCGACACGAATGTTTGGTAACACCAGCTGATCTCCATAAACAAAGCGATATACCCCTGGCCGTCTGTGCTGCCATCGGGGGCCCGTACCTTCGTTTAGACCGAGTGTCGTCCCGCACTCGAAATTGGCCCGCGCTTATTCCGACTCGCAATTCTGAGCCCATGAACCATCACTCACATATTGGCCGCGATCACCACGAGCGTTCACTGGCAATTTAGACATCGAAACGTTAAAACCGTCCCGTCAGCCGTCCGTCCTGGCTTACCATCTTCACTGAATCTTTCTTCTATTTGTGGCTCACCTTGCCACGACTGTCGCGAACCACGCGTTGCTTATCCGTACCATTCGCCTCCGCCGTTAACGACGCTCCCGTCATTTCGATCGAAAATATTATTCCCTTAATTAACAATCGATTTCTTCGATTCCCAGACAATTTCTTTATTCCACGATTAAGACCTCTTCGTTTTCTAGAAAATTTATTAAAATCTCGATCATACGAAACATCGGTAACAAAGCTCCCTGCTTGGTTTTCTCTCAACCGGAAGTTCGTTGACCTCTTACTATTCTCGTTCGAATGCCACGGAAACATTTAATTTTTCATAGTTTTTTTTATTCGGATCAAGAATTTTGTAGACGATCGTAAAACTGATCGTTCCCTGCTTCGCTTCCTTCACAATCGGAACTTCACTCGGGACGGAATAACGAACTGGTGGTTAATTTTACACACGTTTAATTGCAATATCATATCATATTTACAGTGTATCATGGAACATTGTAATTACAAAAATATTAATACTAGACTGCGGACGTGGTCGCGAGAGTCTTTACTCGATTTACTAGAAACACGGAAATTAAATAGAAACTTGCATATCGTTGGTCGCTCCCGCAGTTGAAAGAAACACGATTAAACTTGGAGCAGATTCGTTTCTCTGCCAGCCGCGCAAAATCCGCAGTCTAATTATAACCATACGTCGATCATTCTCGGCGACCGTCTATCATTCGCGATCGTCGCCTTTAAATAAAAACAAATAGTATTCATATAATCGTGTCCAGTTCGCGCATCTATCGGAAATCGCTGCGAACCGGAAGCCCGTTGGTTGGTTACCGGGCCTCGATTATGGCATCGCGGACGTATCGATCGCGCCTCGCGATAAACACCGTGGAAAAGGACGCGGGTCATGCTGCGCGAAATTCACTATTTACATTCGACCTTCTGTCTAGGAGCTCGAGACACCGTTTACGAGAACGCCCCCGCGTCGACTATCACGTAGCGCCTTCGCTCTCGCACCTGTTCTCGTTGGAACGACTCTGCTTCAACCTTGGACCTCAGTATTTAGGCCCTCGACCAACACTCAACACCCTTCTTCCACTGGTAAGTGTGTTTTAATAGCTAAGACTTAATTAGAGCCTTCTATCTGAGTTAGGAGACATCAGGACCTGGACCAACTGCTTGCAGATCGTGACACGATACTTCCAACAATTCCCAACTACCGACTAGTGCTGATAAACGATACTACACAAATCAAGCAGGCAAACTATCAATACATAGAACAATTTTAGTAGTTTAGGAGGTTGTATTCAAGTCGAGGATGCTAAAAATGCAGTTGGAGCAAGTGTACCAAGTATTCGTTCCAACGAAAACACGCCTGACCCCTGAAGAATGATGCCCATCCCGCCAGAGACGCTCTTAACCGTTCGCTGTCGGAGCGGGTCGCGCCTGAAGGTAGACTACCTGGTATAGAGTGGCGTAAAGACTGCTAGCGTACTCCGACAGCCGACGGTTATCCTACCGGTGTCTGCGGTCCCTTTAGTCAGTTCACAACGAAAGGACCCCAACTGTCCCACTTCGAGATTAACTTAGCATTTCATACAATAATCTACAGGTCCTAATAGCTACTCTGTTTTAGGAACCGGTACGCTATTGTAGGATCTCAGGAAAAACGAGGGAACCGTCGCCTCGGGAATCGAACCCAGGCTTCGCTGGTGGATCTCCTATATATTTGTTCTGGGGGTCCTGATCCCACACTATTGTGCGAAAGCTTGTCGAGATCGAAGGGGGACAGCTGGGGTCCTTCCTTTGTCATCCTAATCGGCCGAGTGCAGGTGTCTCGATGCTGGGGACTGAGTTTTCATCGAGCACCGAGGTCTGGACAAGTGTTCCGGTTGCCTATTCCCGGGAAACGAGTTGTCCAGGGCGTCGAGGCGCTATCCTGCGCCTGGGAGCCAGTAACCCGCTGGGCCCGCGTGTCTCCTCGTGTCTCGTACTCGCGGCGGTACTAGTTTCAGCTGATGTTCCTTCAGTCGACTCTGTCTCGCTGCTGGACGTCTGTGGCTCCTCGGAGACCTCTTCTTGGCTAGTTTGTGCAGCTGGTGCCTCTGTCACCTTACGCCGGGGTAACAAAGGCGACCTCCTCGTCGGCAAAGTGACTGTCGACCTGGTCGTCGACCTGGGGTGCACTTGCAATCTGTTTCGGTTACGCAGCTTGTTCAGGGGATTCACCGTCGTCGTCTTGGCTGGCGGTGGCGTGGTCTCCGCTGGTGCCTGAATAGAATCAGTTAGCTGGTTTAGCTAGGAAACAGGATTGGGTGGAATTTAGAGTCGTGAAGATCGCGCGAAGTGTGTCGGCGGCTGACATTTTGCGAAATGCCAGTCGGTGAAAGCGAGAACTTTGGACCTTATTCGGTTGGCTTTTGTCTACCGGTCTGGGGAATTGCTGGCATTCTGATTCGGGAAGATCGATCGGGCTTTTGTTGGGTCGGTAGTTTAATTTGATGAAGACTTTTGAAAAAGATAACTTACTTCGTGAGTCTCCTCCTCGGTTCCCTCTCCAGCAGGCTCTTCGATAGAGGGTTCCTCAGATGCATCCGCAGGCACAGACGGCGTGGTGGTGCTAGTGGTGGTAGGCTGTCCTGGTTTCTGTCTCAAATTCACTCGAACTCCACCTGGTTTGATGACTGAGGGCCTAGCTCCAGGAGCTGGAAGTCTCGCTCGCACTGTGGGCTTCGGCGCAGCAGTGACAGCCTCCTGAGCTGTCTCTTTAGCGGTCTCCTTGGAGTCCTGACTCTCCTCGCTAGTGTTTGGCGCCGTGGTTGTTGGTCTACCTCGACGTCTGTTGATGTTCAACTTATTGAACGTCGGCCTGGACACGCCATTGGTCGAGGTGGTAGGAGCTGCGCCGTTTGACGGTGATGCTGTGGTGGAGGAGATTGTTGCCCTTGTTGTCCCGGTACCACGGAACCTTCCACGACCGTTGGTGGTCGATGGTCGTTCAGCGTGCACGGAGCTGGAGCTCTCTTTCTGAACTGCGTCCTCTTCTACAGGCTGCTTCTGACCTGGTCTTGGTCTCTTGTAGCCTCCGTTCGAACCGTTCCCTCCGAAACGAGCTCGGGGACGTTGGGTAGACTCTGGGGACTCTGTGGTTGTTGTGCTTCCGCCTCCGTTTGACTTAAACCTGGTTGAGGAAGAGTTGTTTAAGGTACAGGCTAGCTCAGACCTAGTCTAAATATCGTCGATTAAGCCAAGAACAGGAGTGTACAGATTATATATTATATTAAGGTAATATATAATCTCCCAAACACCACACTATTCTCTCCGACCGTTCATCAGACGAGAGGATGTCCAAATATTGTCAAGTTGAACATCAAAACTCACCTATTGCGTGAGGTGGCAGCCCCAGGTAGCCCAGGTCTCCTGAATTTTCCTCTTCCAGCAGCCTGCGTGGTAGTAGTAGGCGCTTCAGTGGTGGTTGTGGTGGTTGTGGTCGTCGTAGTAGTGGTTGTGGTGGTAGTGGTTGGCTCGGTAGTTGTGGTAGTTAAGTCGACAGTCAAAGTGGTCCCAGAAGACTCTGTAGTAGCTGCCAAGTCAGTGGTAGTCTGCTCCTCGGCTAGAGTGGTCCCGTCTGATGTGGGTTCACTGCTAGAAGCTTCGACCAGATTGTTCTGACCTTGCTGCACGAATGCATAGAGGTCCAGAGCGACCTTGTCCATGGCTGACGGATACTCTGTCGTTGGATTGTCAGTGGTGGCAGAGGCGGTGCTTGGAGAGATCGAGGAGGAGTCCTGCTCCTCTGAATCCTGCTTCTCTGTAGAACCTCTCTCCCTGTTTCTTTCAGCAGAAGAGGAGTAGTCCTCTTTGCTATCTTGTTCGACTGACCTTGAGCTACTCTTGACATCGTCTTCCACCTGAAGAGAATCAGTGAACAGGATTAGTGGTACCTTTGGGTGAAAATATTGTCATAGTTGAAGGGACAATCATTCTCACTTCTGACGACGGTGTGCTGCTGATCGGTCTCCTCCTGGTAGTGGGAGCAGGCGCATCATCAACGTCCTCTTCTACTGGCGCAGGCTCCTGGACCCTTTGGGGTCTGCTTCGTCCTTTACCATTGACTTTCTCTTCTGTTTCCTCGTTGGGTGTCACTCCCAGGAACCTGATAGGCCCCTTAGGCAGTACTTGCGGGAATTCGGGCCCCTCCTGATGGGTCCTGAAGCTGCTCGAGTCTACCAGGTCTAGACTAGGTCTGGGACGGTTCCCTCGGGTCCTAGATGGTTCAGTGGTACCCGTGTTGTGGTTCGACCTGGACCTGTTTGTTCAATGTGTCGAAGGTCAGTTTTGAAACTCTTTTTTAAAATGACGAATTAACTCGTCGTTCCCTGTGAAAAGCGTGGGGATACCTTGGCGGGAATCTGGTGTTGGCAGGCAGCCGTTCTTCGGAGACATCCTCGGCCTCGGTTAACTGTCTGCCTCTGTTCCCGTTTCGATTCGGTATAACTTCGTTGCTGGCTGGCTCGACGGTGCTACGTTCCACGCTAGTGTACTTGTTACGGTTGGTGGAGGACGATCCGCCGCGCCTAGGCGCGGACGTCGTTCTAGAAGGAACGTCGTAAGAATTGGTGACGGAAGAGTCGGCCGAACCGGCCTTACTCTCATCCTCCTCGTCATAGTAATAATATACGTACTCGTATTCGTAGTCCTTGCCGTTCGGCCCTTTCTTTACCTGCAAAAGTTCCCCGTTATTTATCCCCCACCTTTATCCATTAATATCAAGAATGTATGTATAAGAATTTTCTCTCAGGATCATTTCAAGATCAGATATTTTTTTTTGGACGTTCTTATACAACAGGAAAAAGATGAATCCAACAAGAGAAACTTCGTGCCCGAGAAAAAATTCTTTTTTCACACCGCGCCAGTTGGAACAATGTTACCGTGAGAATCAAAAGTAAAACTTGATACGCTTCCTGTGAAAACTGTATCGAATTCACACGAAGGACGACCAACAACTAATCAGAAAATGGATTGGCTCGGAGCGTGGCTAACGTAAATTGTTTTTGTCACCTGGATTCGCGAATTGGTACCGGCTGGAACTAAACTGACGTCGCTGAAGTCTCCGAAGTTACGATCGCGGAAGGAGGTCTCCTTGCCGTCGTCGCGGATTATGTTCACCGGAACGAAATCGAAACCGCGAGCCTCCCGAGGAGTAGTCAGCATCGGCATCATTGTCGTCGGATACTCGTCGCTGGAAAAACGACGATTCTCTAATTACAATCTCCACGAAGAGACCAAGAGAAAATAATAATTATATTGATTGAATTTCCAGTTACCTGACGCGGACTCCAGGTATCACCGATTCCCTCTGCGACTCGGAACGCGATCTATGACCGTCGTTCCTCCTGATCCCGTCTTCTTGAAGGACTCCAGTGTCGCTGAAGTTCTCCAGCTCCACTCTGACTTGCCTCTTCGTGTTCGCTTTGTCGTCATCGCCGAAATCGAATCGGCGGACCGGGTCCGGCTTCTTATCGTAGTTCTCGAACCGCGGGACCACTTTCTTCGCGTGTTTGCTGTCTTTTGAAACGGTCCTGCTCTCCACATCAACCACGTCGTCGTCTTCGTCGTCGTCGAACAGAGTCCGCCTCGCTAGATCCGCTGGCAGCTTGTGAGACGTGACGAATTCTGCAGGGGAAATATTTATTTTAGACTGATGTTATTATTGGATGAAGTGGGCAAAGCTTTTGGGAATACTGTACCTTCGATTCTCACTGGCTGCTTCGACGGAACTGCGTCTTCAGCTAGAACGCTCGCGAGGGCGCAACATAATCTGCAATCAGGAAGGAGAATCAATATGAAATTGATCGTCTGTTTTCAAGTGGACACGCAGCTTAATAGACATTCTAGAGAATCCATCGTGTCTTTTAATTAATAATTGCCAAGTGGACACGCAGCATGTCTTCCAAGTGTACAACACATATATTGGACACATTGGCACGTCGACGCGTCTGCTTTTGAGGAAAAGGGTCCGTGAATCGTGGAGATGTGGGGACGCAGCGTAACGTTGGCGAGGCAACGTTTGCCACGGTGAAAGTTTGCGTCTGGCCGAGACCAGCTGGAAGCTGCAACCAACTCGGCCTGTTCCCAACGGGCCGCTGGCTGATTCTTTCAGACCACTTTAATCAGTCGATTGGCCTGCATTAATGTCGGACAACAAACGTACGGTTTCCGATCGGTACTCCAGTTTCAAACACTCCGAGCAATCCCAATAAATTGTAACATCAACTCCGGACAACTTTCCAATCACCGGCATTCACACTCAATTAAACCACCCGACCGTTCTCAAGAGTACGTTCACAAATTCATTTCAATAATTGAGTACATTTGTAGCATTAACGAGTACCTAGTACTTCATGATTTTTAACAATGTATTTTTTTAAAGTTATAATTTGATTTTATTTATTCCGGTTGAATATTCGAGTGTTGTTTTTAATGGTGACGATAGTGGTCGAACGTAGCAGAGCAGAAATTACCGAACGCGAAAAATGTCCTTAGGGAAAGAGGGATTTTCGAGGCGGTCAAACAATTTGATCGAAGGAAAAAGTCAAGGCCGTCTAGTAGCCTGCCTCGGGACACACGAGAGCGACCTCGTCCTCGTTCTCCTCAAGGTTGCTCGACCGGGTTCGCCAACGGGCCGAAATTCGGTGAAAATCGGTAGCGTTGCACTTAAAACGATCAGCAAACTGTTCGCCTCGATCCTCTACTCCAACGATCAATTTTCTCCGATTCGAAAATAACCTGCCTACACTTGATAAAAAATTGGAAAAATGCAGAATCAAAATTCGATACCAGAAGAAAATTGCGCGTACAAGGGCAGAGTGAAGACAATGATCTTTTTGGTGAACTGGTAAAACGGGGACGATCGACGATCGATTTAATGGCGGCGCGCACTCGCAAGGTCGATCGGTTACGATCGATTACCTGCGACGAAGGAGAGCGGCTTATAAAATAAAGGCGAATATCAAGGGCTTCTCGTTTCTCGGATGATTATTCTTCTTTTTTTTCTTCCTCTGAGTTTCGCAAGCTGGCCACGTCCTTTGCCTTTCTGGGAAGGTCGCGGGATTTCTCTCTCTCTTTCTTTTTTATTCTTGCCTTCTATTTCTGCCATTCTCCGATTCTCTCTCCGTCGCTTCTGTTCGATAGAAAGTCGATGGGTTCGCGGACCCGAGCCCGCGACATTTACGAACGCGATCGAAAGGAACGGTAAATATCCTGTTTGTCGCGCGCAAACTCGTCGCGTTTCAATATTCTAGCATATTCCAGCCTTATCCGCGACCGGCTAACCGGCTGCGACGAGTTTACTCGTCCGATTGCGTTCACCGCGACCCACTGATATTTATTTACAGGATGATCGACTCTCATTTTTATTCTCGGAATTTACTTCGAGAGAATTGCTTTGCGGTTCGATTAATTTTGCAATTTTATTAGCTGGCTTCCAGGATCAATTCTGAGCACAAATGTGCCGTCACGTGGCTAATTTTAATTTTTCTCTACCGACTTTAAATTCTATAATTAACCCACTGATATTTATTTACAGGATGATCGGTTCTCGTTTTTATTTTCGGAATTTAATTGGAGAGAATTATTTTTACATTGTGATTCGAATAATTTGCAATTTTATTAGCTGGGTTCCAGGATCGATTCTGACTCACACGGCTAATTTTGATTTTCCCCTACCGGCTTCAATTTCCTGCGACTAACTGTGAATTCCAAACGTGATTTCAGGGGTAATTCGGAATTCCAAAGGCACAGCTTGAAGCCGAGCAGTTAGAGCGCGACGAGGATCCACCCGCGCGTGGATCGTACATAAAAGAAGAGGCTCGTCGTATCCGAGAGGAATTCCTCGCGATTCCATATGGAGAAAGCCGCGTCTCACGCGGCCATCTACGTAAGCACCGCTACTACGTGGGCATATATATTCTCCAACGGCACGAAACACATTCGCAAACACACAACCACAGACACGCGGATCAACGCAAACTCTCGCTTACGTAACCAACAACATTGCCGGGAGAGACTCTATCGCAAGTCGGTAAATATTCGTTCTTTTTTTCTCTCGTTTGTTTCTTTTTCTTTGGTCGCCGGTCGTCGCGGTGGTTCGTTCGGGCTAAACCACCGGCTAGGGCGTTAAATGTCCGCGTAAACACCCAACTCGGGAGGATGCAACCTTTCGATCGGCGAACTTTCTATTCGAGTCGCGAAACGCCGAAAGAAACGCGACCGTTCGCTACGGTCGCGCGAAAGTCCACCTGAGAATCTCTCGCGGTTTTTCTACACGGTTTCTATGGAAACTGGATCGGGATTTGATCCGCGACGGGGAACCACCGTCTCTCTGTGATCGCGATCCACCTATCCGACGGATAGATCCTCTCGCGGAGCCTGTTGGGCAATGAGGAGATCAAGGGGCCCAAGGAGAGCCGCTTTCTTCGCTCTCGCCGAGGAATGAAAAGCGGGCCTAATCACTGTTTCATTCATTTTTTTCTTGCATCCATGGCGAATTATTTTTCCTATATAATTATTCACCAACCCTATATATTATTCGTAGTCGTGCATCATCGTAATCGACCTCGATTGTTTGTATTTATATTTATTCAAGCTTTGCTGTTGATTCGATTACGTCGGAGCTTCGCTAACTAGTATGATCAGGTCCGGAACGAAACAGAGAGCGAGATCGAACGATCCTGGCCCATTGATCGCTCCGCAGACCGAGACCGGTCACGATTCTTATTGAACCGTGTTGTGCTACCACGGAATTCCTTCGTTTCTCACTTTTTCCATTTCCTTCTCGTTCTACAATTTCCATAATTATGCATTCAATTCTATTTCCTGTTATTTCTACTTAATCTTTTCATCGTGTTGACATTTGGTATAGAATTCGAATTTGTCAAGATTTTATTTAATTTGATGTAGTTTGATCTACTTTCACCAGGTTTGGCAGTGCTTATCTTTGGACGAGGCTTTACCAACGCGTTTTCCTCGCAACCACATTTGTCAATAATTTTTTCCCCCTGTCTTTTTACAAACATAGTTGACCAACTGGAGAGCGTCACAGCTCCAAAACCGCAGTTCAGTTCCCGTAACGGTCCGTTTCGTCATGCCCCGTCCACACACAGTGCAGCACTCGCGTTTTTCGCGAACCACGAATCAAAATCCTCAACAAGCCGCGAGCTCTGCTATTCGTTTGACAATCGGTTGGAACATGCGAGAAAATTGATCTGGATTGCGACAGGTAACGATTTCTGTGCCGTTCATTGGGAAACAGAGGTGGTTGACTTTCGACGAACTACAATCCCATAGATCAAACGTGGATCTATACACGGAAACACTGATTGGCAACGGAATAATGATTGTAGCATTGAGAATCGGTCAAACGTCGTGAATACGACTTGTAATCCAGTCGCGACAACGGGTTGGTCGCGTGAAAGGTACTCGGGAGATAGGAAACTTGTGCTGTGTGTCCACTTGAGGTAAAAATATAATCCATTTCAGAGAAGCAAATAATAGTATTAAATACTTGAAAATCTTCTCAAAATTTATTAGAAAACCGTATAATAATGTTTTTAATAAGCAGAAAATTTAAATTTGTAGAAAACCGTATAATAATATTTTCCAGGGGAATATTCTCACGTGAGTACACAACACAAGGTCTGAGTTAGGTCTGGGTGATTCTCTTTCAAGTGGATACGCAGCCTAAACTGAAGTTCCTCGAGACATATAATTCTTTTTTCAAGTAGATACACCGCAGAAACTATTAGACCCAAAACACAATGATTCTAATTGGGGTGGGTACTCAGCTTGATCTCCTCAAAAATTAAATCAATTTCATTCCGAGATAGGACACGTGGCATATAAGAATATATTCGTTCAATAATGCTTTGAAGTGGACGCACAGCCTAAATTAGGTGGGCCGACGAAAATCAACGAGGTTGCGGGGCCGCCTTTAGTTAAAATCTGTACTCACAGTAGCGCGGATTTCAGCCACATGTTTGATCCGGTTTGGATGTGAACGGTCTGAAACGGTGTCCGGGTCCTGTCGTGGCCCGAGTCCTTCTGGATCCTTGTTCTTCCTGTTCCGTGGTCGTCGATGGTGTATCGCGAGGTACGCGGACACTGTGAATCAGTCGACCGATGCGGTTCGGATGCGGTTGCGGTACTGGCGAACGAGAACACCGATCAGTATCGTCACCGGACACTCGCGACCATCGTCGTCTCCTCTTCGCGCGTCGTTTCCTCCTCGATTTTTCACTCGGTTCCTCTCTACCGATCTATCTCTCTCTCTTTCCTTGTTCACTCTCACTCTCCGTGCTCCGGTTCCCTAAGCCGGGAGACGAGCTAGAGAGCGGTGTGTGTGTGTGTTTGTATGACTGTGTGTTGGTGTGTGCTTGTATGTATGCGCGTTGGCCCAGCGACAGGAGACTTCGTATAGAGAAAGAGAAGCGGCGCGGCGGCGGCGGGAAGACGAAAAGAAAAAAAAAGAAATACGTGTTTCGAGCGCGGAGTAAAAGTAAGAGGTAGCCGAAGGACGTGGTGAGGGTATGAGAACGGCGGCGAATGCAGGCCTCTACTTATATGCCACCCACCACGGCCACCTGGAGCACACCCCACTCAAGCCATGAAAACTGGACACCACGTAGCTCGACACTCGACTCGATGTACGCGTGTCGGGATACCGACTGTTTGGTTGGCTGCTGGTTGCTCGACGCTCGGATCGTTCGACCCGGCCACGGAGAGATTGAACCAGGCCCGTTGCCGCCCTGGTGACGCCTGGGCCTGCTACGGAATAGGTGGAATCTCGGGATGACAATGTCTTTTAGAATCCGGACCTCTGGTATGCGATCAGTGCTCCCAAAAATACCTTTTCGACACTTGAAATTTTTGCTGAACACAGAACTTCAGCTCCATGTCTCCCAAAAGAGTCCGACAAGTCCCAAAATTAGGCTCCCCACGTCACGAAATCTGAAAGATTCCAAGTCGCATCCTAAAATATTAATCCCACTCGGAAATTTAGAACCTCCGTTCCATAAGTCCAAAAATTAGGATCCCATCAGACTAAATTCCAAGTCCCAGTCAACAATGTTAATCCCACTCGGAAATTGAGAACCTCTTCGGACAGGCTTGGCAAATATTGAAAGGATTCGACGATGCAGGACCTTTCAGACTTGGGACTCGTTCCATGATTTAGGGGATGACGTAGTTGGTGGTGTCCTTGTCTTCACTCGAAGCCGGCAAACGTTCCGAAGTCCTACGACCACTTCTCGGATCCGTAAGACTTCTCTTAGTCACCGGTTTCGATTCTCTGAAAAATTTCATCCGTTTTTCCCGGCGCGTCGTTCTTCGCCCTGATCCGGTTGTTTTCTGTTCAAGGATCGTCGAATTATGCGCCCGGGAATGCCAAGGAGGTTTCGAATCATTCTTCGATCGACGCAATCGAACTTTCACGAGTCGCGTGAATCACTTGGCTCCGCCGATCGCCGCTCCTTCGATAGAGGATGATCGTGTTAGATCCGTGAGCCGGGCTCGCTAAATTCACTGGCAATGGAAACGATCGAAATAGACCGGGTACATCGGGTACGTCGGGTACATTGAGCACGCCTTATAGATCGTCAAAGATCAGATGGAATAAGAGATCATGGGGCAAGGGACATAGATCAAGATGAACTAGGTCGGATCATGTTGCGGGTAAGTCGGGTCCATCGGGTAGGTCACGGACCCGCAATTTCGTAGCTGTAGATCAAATTTAATCTGTATAGCAAGATTTATGTAATACGATCATTCAGAAACCCGTACCCGCGGGTACCCCTGCGACCCGCGAGTACTCGCGCTAATAAAGATTGCGGTCGCTGGTACACGAAAGGTTCTGTCGCGAGTATCGTCGACATTGTTCCGTGTCGGCGTTTCGCATGCCTGCTCGATAAAGGGGCGCGCTCTCCTTGCCGAGAGAAAGTTCTCTCTCGCGGGTACACGCGCGTGTCAAGTCTCTCGGTGGGTGTACCACGGGTGCACACGCCTACAACACCGATGCCTTTGTCCTTTGACAAAGATGTTCGCGCCAGCCTCGAGCGTTATTCCTGCCTCATCGGCGAGTACCATCCGGCGGATGATCAAAATTCTACGCAACCCGCGGTCTAGACCCAAGAAACAAGCTTCGAGTGCTGACACGACCCGCATACAGAACTAGCTGGCTCGAGTTTGGCGGCAGGAAACGACATTAAAGAAACGATGCTTCTTCTTCACATTTCGTCGTCCTGTTCCGTCCAAGATTTTTTAGTCAAATTCTCTTTCGTATAGGTTGACCAGTTACCGTTTTTGGCGTTGACAGCAGTCTCGCGGCGCGCACCACGGATCGATGGATCGCGACGACACGAGCCGCGCGATTTACTCTCGACGATCGTCGTGTACGCTGCCCTGGGCCTAATGGATCGACATTCTTCTTGCGCAACGAGACGTAAAGACCTTTAACGCGGCTGCCTGCCTTCTGGCCGCTCTGCGCTCCGCTCCGGGTTGGATGGTTTATATGATTACGGAACTCGGGCCTTTGCCGGGCCTTGACACCTGCGACGCGCCGACATATCGCGACGGGAAACGTTATCTAGAACGCCGCGTGGAATTGTTCCTAGAAACGCGCCTTCCTGATTTACCTGCAGATCAACGGAGCGCATGACATTTCTTTGCTCAGGTACGTCGGGTGCATTTTTGCAAAGAACAGGTGTGGGTCGGGGGAGATTGATTTCAATTTAGTTTGACAAAAAAGGGCCCAGTCTACTGGCACCCTTGGGTGTGGAGGTTTACGGCACCCCTGAGACTCCATTATGGTGTTACTTGCAGGACAGGGTACCACCGGAGTCCCGGGTTCTACCGGTTCCTTCACATCCGGAAAAAGGTACGTCGGGTACACAGATTGGTTGGGGAAGGTAGCTAGATAGTACATAGAACTATATTTTGGTATTCGAAGAAATAATTGTGTTGGTTAGGTCGGGTACATTTTCAAGAATAATATCATCTGTATTTACGGTTATCAGGTTCACATGAGGGGTTAGCTGAGAACCATTCAAGGTTTTCAGCAATTAGGAAGCACTGTAATTCAACAGATGTTGTGCCTGGTTTCATATTCCGAACAGCGTGCCAGTGAATCCTTATCTAGCATTATCTTGCACCAGATCGAAGACTGTCGTTTAAAGTACCGGTCGATTACCATTCAACCCGGCGCCTACTATATCCGCTGCGCCGCGGACCTTCTGCGTACAAATCGAAGGCTAAATACGGTCGGCCATTGACTGAGGCATACCCGTGAACGCAGGTGCAACGAGCGGCCGACAAATTATCGCTAGAATGAATTACTTCTCGTAACTCATCAAAAGTCTTTAATACTCGTCCATGGAATTTCCTTCGAATTTAACATCTAGGATAGCAGAGAATTTTCTTAATTAATTCAGAAACTGGAATTCTTCGATGACGATCGACGGGTCACTAGGGATCCAGGTCGTGAAACAAGTTTCCACGGTGTATATGAACGTGGAATAGATTCATCGAGGAAAATGGATTACCTGCTGCCCTCAACGGGCGGCAGTCATGCAGAAAATAGGCTTACGAAACGATTCAGTTGAAGAGAGTCATCGTTGCTTCCCCGTTTGACGACCGCGAAAGCGTCTTGCAATCTCAGATACCTTTTCACGTAGAAACGGTCGAAACGCTTGCAAAACGCATCTCTCGAGGCCGGAATGCGACGTGACGCATCTCGGAAACAGCTTCTCCGTGTGGGCACGCGTCCTCTTCGAGTCTCGGACTCCAGAACAAAGGATCGAAACCTTTGGAGTCACTGTTCGTAGTGCAGGTAGCGAAATTGTGTTGCTCCCAAAAATTCATCCTGGAAGTCTCAGTTAAACTGATGCCTAAAGTTGGTTCTTAAAATTGGTTCTTAAAAATGGTTCTTAAAATTTGTTCTTAAAATTGTTTCTTAACATTGGTCCTTAAAATTGGTCTACACAAATTTGTTCCTAAACTTGGTCCCAATTTGGGCCAGTTTGAGCTCCTCCACATTTTAGCATCGCCTGAACCTCGCAACGACAGGCTGAGGTTGAGCGGATTCGAGCGAGAAACGTCGCCGCGAAAAGCGTGCTCGGGATGAGGGAACCTTGACTGCACTTTCGCGGGACTCGAGCCGCATTTCAATCGACCTTTACGGTTCACGCGATTTCTCGATACGCTTTCGAGCCGGGGACGTCGTGGAACTTTTGAAAAAACGGTACGACCGCGACCGAGCCGACTCCGCTTTCGGAAATTGCGCGAGAGGTGTCCGCCCACTGTATGCTCCCCGCATTCCTCGAATTCCGCGCGCAATCTTTTAACTTTATCGCGGCTAGGTGAAAAAAGGTGTGCAACAACTGGAAACGTAACCATAAATTAATCTCGTCGAGCCTAATGTAGCGGTAGCATCCGCTGAAAGTTGTTCTGACCATCGTAAAAACAGTATAAAGTCGATTCTACGAAGGTTGTAATTATTTTTCAAACAAGTTCAAACATTTGCAACGGCTTAAAAAAATTGTTCCGTGCAAGAATCATTTTTGTTGCTCTTATGGTTGAAGCAGAAGAAATTCTTTTTAAAAGTACACCACCTCAACCGGATGTACTTTTTCTTAACAGCAATTTCTACAATTTTTGTTAAAATGTCTCGTAAGAATTTGTATTGCTGCTTCAAACGTGTACAAACAGATCTACAAAGTTTCAATTCGGTGTGTTCAGTAGTTCGCTCAGGAAAAATTCTGAAATTCTGCCCGAACACCGCGTGACAAGATTCGAACACCTGTTTAGAGGATCGTTATCGATTCTCGACTTAGAGCGATTTCGTGTTTCCAGTCACGTATCCGTAACACTCCGATCGGAAGCGTGAAAGGTGGAAGAGCCTACACGGAATCACGGGGACATGGAAACGAACGCGATCGAACGGATCGATCGGGATCAAAGAGCGGACCCACTGGCGGCGCGAGGAACGCGATCGGAATAGAAAGCGGGGCTGCTTTGTAACAGCGTGATCCGGACGGATTACACGAGCAATTACGGGAAAAATGCGGCGGGAAGACGTTCCCCTGTTTTCTAGCGATTTTTCGACTCGCTTTTACAGGGATCGACTTTCTCTGGACGCTCCCAGGCGACGTGATCGAGATCGCTTATTCGCTGATCGACAGGTATGCCGAGCGTTGTGGCTTTTCTCGGGACACCTCCCTTCCCGAATTAGTGGGACTCGGATAATCAAAGCTCAGCCGAGTTTTCGTTGATAGAAACGACAAACCTCTATTTGCTTCGATTTCGTGCAACTTTTATTGCGATACGTGCTCGGATAAAGAAATATGTCGAATCAATTCAATCGAATGATGTTACTTATATTGATTTGACATATTTCTTTATCTAAGCACGTATCGCAATAAAAGTTGCACGAAATCGAAGCAGATACAGAAGTAATGTCTTCATTTCAATAATTATAAAATTAAAAATATAAGACCGCTCGTTTGAACAGTAGTGGTAGGTTCAGTGTTAAAGGAGAACATGGCGATTTTGGCGAATTTGTGTCGCGGTTGGCGCCACGCCCAGCGCAGCCAGGGTCAACCGATCACTTATCTGTTGGTCTCCGAAAGAAATCGGTGATCGACGATTCACGGCAAAGTCACGGCGCCGTGAAAAAAAATACTATACGACAAGAATGAAAACAAGCAAAAAGGTGAGGAACGACACTCGCACAGAGACTGGAGAAGCAAAAGAGAAGAAAAGGTGAGCCCTCAAGGGGGGGGGGGGGGAGGGACCAGTTAACCGGTGGCAGACAGGTGGGAGGAATCGACACTCGGGAGGAGGCCTTACTTTCCATGAAATTCCTCGAGGCGCCTCGAGAGACGCCGTCGCTTTCGTCATCGCTCGTATCCAACGAAATCGAAAACTATTATCATTCCTCGTGGCGGAACGGCGATCCTCGCTCTTAACGGTACCACTAGGCCGTTCCACGATTTTACGATCCGTGAAACGCTTATTGTACCGGCCGTCACTATTTTTTCTCTAATCGCGCTCTAGTTGTTTCGGTGCGATCAGATAACGAGCGTGTAATTCGAATTAAGACGTAGTTTCGTTGCAAACTACTTGGTTAATAAGGTAATTTTGTTGTTAGCATTGTTCTCGGTTATGATTTAGTGTCTCTGAGAAAATATTATCGTGTCGTTCATTTCTTGTTGACGTATGGGGTCACCTTTTTTGAAACGCCCTGTACAATTTATCGCTTCAAAAACCACTTGGTTTCGTGGAGATTAATGGAGTGTCTTCGGGTATAATAAATATTTAAAATTCATGTGCAATGGATGCTAAACTTTGGTGCCGCTGTTTTTGAATCGCCCTGTAGTCTCAATAGCTTTAATTAATTTAATTTCACTGATTTCTACAAACAGTCGAATTAGGACGCGAAATAGCATCTAGATTTTCTGGAGCTTCGTTGCTCAAGTGTCGCCGAATCAGCAATCAGTTAGGGCGTTCCAGATCGAGAGGATCGACAAGCAGAATCCATTGTCCCCGCGAACGAAAGTGGCGCCGGGTTCGTTTCGTGTTTTTTTTTCTTCTCTTGTTCACGCGTGTCTTAGATTCCGGTTCTCGTTTGTCCTTAACATTGAACGGGCTCTGGTCGTGTTCGACCTCGTGATGGGAGGACGTTTTGCAACTTGGAGATTTCACTTCGATACTCTGCATTCCCGATCCAATCCGATTTCTGTCGGCCATTGTGTCCCCAACGATCCGGGCACCGTAACAATTTTTCCTTTCGCGGGAGTCGTAATTATTCGAACAGCTGAAACTGCGAATAAAATCTTGATACGGTGGAATTTCTCGGTGCGGACTCGAAGTATTATTTAAATTGGTTGTAAATCATGCACTTTATTGAATCGCGAGGTGGTTTTCGAAAAATCGTGGATCGGGGATTCATGCACCGAGATTCCGATCCGGGCAGGTTTCGCAAAACCGGACGTCAACTTGACCCACATCGGTGTCTACTGTGTAGCCGAGGATGGAACGACCTTAACATTGGACACGCGAGCGTCGTAATGATCGAGCGATCGAGCACCGCGATATACCTGTCCACTGTGGCGTCGTCGCACGCGGACGGTACCGTGGAAAAATCGTGGCCGACCTTAGAGCGCCCTGTACCGGACCGTTCCGAACAAGTTCCTCGCGAGATCCTTGTCCGCGGCTGGGACGACGGACACATGATATCAGGGAAAGCGAAAAGGATTCTTGCACGGGAGAAAGTCCTTTCCTCCTCTTCGGCTTCGAACGGTTCGGTTTATTTTCGATCGGCGTTATCGCGGTTTACTCGGAGCGTAATCGTTCCTGTCCGGGTTCGTTGGAGGTCGATCGAGGCTTCGATCGAATCGTTTGCTTTTTAGTGGTACCATTGATTTGTGTAATTGCCGATTTCTTCTGTTCCGGATCGTCGTAAACGTTCTCAGAAGGAGTGAGCACCAGGAAGACAATGCAGCTCGAGGAGCGAGTACGTGAGCTTGAACAAATGAAATACAATTACCAGCGATTCCCACGAGTTCCCGGGGGCGTGTTCCCTCGGGCAGCTAAAATGACTAAACTGCGTCGAGCCGCGTTAGTGATGGGACTGAGACGCGATGCTGCGAGACAGAGACGAGGGGTACTAGTAAATTGGACTGCGAAAATGAGGCAGGCAAAGTAGGGCTAGCAAAATGGGGCAGGCAAAGTAGGGCTATCAAAATGGGGCAGGCAAGGTAGGGCTAGCAAAATAGGTCTCAGAACGCAGAGCTTCTAAAATACGATTTCCAAGCTAGCATCAATTTTCACAAACGTGAATCTTCCAGGGCCGTGCGAAGGAAAGCATCGCGCCCAGACCAGGATCGCTGCCATCGCTGTTCGTTACACTTCTCAGCCGACGTAATGCCAAGTAATACCGTCGCAGTTGCACTTCTATAATCGTTTCCTCGTTTCGCAATGGCTCTTCGTTTGCGACACTCGGGTACGTCTCTGTTCGTGCTCGTCGTCGAGGATCTCCGTGACGCCTTACCTAGAGGGGGGAGGAGCGCTGTATTAGGAACGAGGGGAGAAGGCAGAGAGTAGAAGCAAGCAGAGCAGCTTTTCGAGCGGCCCGCGAAATTAGCGATCCCGCCGTCGGACTTTCTAAAATTTAGACAAGCTCCCGCGACGCGTTTTACGTAACTTCCTTCCGGCGACGGAGCCCGCTTTCGAGCGGCGGCGCAGCAACGCGCACCGTTCCCTCGCGATCGCTTGCAATTATTTAGATTATTCTGCTCCAACGTTGTACACTCCAGTTTCCAGACGGCTAATCTCTCCACTTGTGCCACGGTGCCTCGTGGCCTCTTATCTTCTCACGGCCGCCATCTTTCCGATTCGAAAATGTCAGTCAATCTCGCATCACTGTTTTATTCAAACATGCTGCTCCCCTAAAGCCTAAATATGCGTCGACGGGCTCGGGAACCGTCTCTCGAAACGGGTTCACGGAAGAAAAGATTTCCGGCGAAAAAATCGGATAAACGAGATTCCACGGTACAGTGTAGCAACAGATAAACTCTCGTAAACGACGAGAAAACGAACATGGAGCAATTAACATTCCCGAGACATATTTTTTTACACGTTCAACGACTTCTTGTTATGGTGATTGAAATTCGACGATAATTCAGATTGTTTCTGCTCGGCGGAACTTTTTCTTTCCCGCGCGATCTGATAAGCGTTAATGCCTTTTATGTAATTTGCTCGGGAAAAATTGGAAACGCCGCGGCGTGCACAGCCGCGGAATAACGAAAGGCGTCACGTGGACGGATAGAAAGCGCCGATGATCGCGATGACGGTTGCATCGGTGTCGTCGACATTACCGAAAGGTCAACGCCGGGTCGACAATGCGCCTTTAACACTTCGCCTGCAGGTGCGTTGTCCTGGAACTCCGCGCAAACCTGTTCGGGATCGATGCAAAATTATTCAAACAGCGAAGGGAAACATCCATCGAAGAGTAACGATTTAAAATATGAAATTAAAACGTGCGAAGTGTTACCTTGGGACATTTCGTGCGAGTGTTCATATCTGGCTGAGATGATCGCGAGACAAGTAGAAATCGTGGCCGGAATAATTGCAAGTAATTCCAGCAGAATGCTGTTCGCACAGGTTCACGCGGATTTAGTCGAGTGTCGCGGAACAATAACGCCGGAGGATGATCAGATCCGCGAGCGAAGAAGAATCGCGCTCGGCTGTTCGCAGCGCCGTTACGAAACCCAGCTGGGTCCCATGAGCGAGGAAATCGTGGCATAACCTTTAGCATAATAATGGTAGAAGCTCGCGTTTGCTGCGAGCCGAACGAAGTTTCCACTCGCGACGGAGGTCGAGAGAAACGGGAAATCGTCGACGGAATGTCGTCGTCCAAGGATCACCGGTCGACGTTTCTTCGATCCACTAATCGATCGAAAATCTTCAAAAATCAGCGAAACGGAGACCCAACCGCGAATCAATTCTCAGGAAAACGTTTCTGGATCAACGGGCCCAGAAGAACAATCAGGGCCTGATCTAATAAATAAATCATTGTAGTCTGGGGTTAGTTGAAGTCGCTGAAATTTTTCTGTGAAGAAAGCCAAATGGCTTGGAGGACGAAGAAGCCGGAGGACCTTCGACCTCAGCCGGTGTCTCCGATTTCGGGCGTGTGTGTCGCAGGGCCTGAAAGACGAGAAGAAGAAGAGGAAGAGTGGAGAGGGAGAAAGGCGGAGACCCCAGTGGAAACACGCAGAAAGCGAGTGGCACGAAAGTGAGAGGAGGCAGTATCTCGTCGGCCTTGGGGCCTCCACGAAGGAACATTTCACTTGCAAAGACCATCCGAGCAGCGCGTCACGGATCCTGATAACAAGCTCCACGCCGCACCAGGGACCAAGAAAGGAAGACGAGGAGGAGGAAGAACGGATTCCTCCCGGCTGACCGGTCACAGGCTATTTTTGCAACCGGTATTACAGTTAACGTCGAGAAACACGCCGATCGAGCCTCCTTCCACAAGATTTTTCGGATAGCGTTGAAATTTTGCGTTGCCCCTTTTGAAACCGCCTGTAGAAATCTAGATTTCATTGTCCTGCAGCAGAGTCTCGAATGATTATTCAGGTGTACTTTGAGAAACATGATCTCTCGAGTACATCGATGCCAGGACTTGATGGCACCTCTTTTGAAACCGCCTGTAGGACTCGAGAATTAATTGCTTCTAATAATAGTACATCTCATGGACAATTGTCGGAACGTTTTTACAAATGGAGCATTCTAAATGCAAGTTATATTAGCGTTCAACCATTTTTGAAACTCCCTGTACAATTCAGAGTGCAAGCCAAAAACAGAAGGAAGATCGTTCAATACAAACGATTTTTAATTTTATTGATCCATTGACCTATCTCTATTGTCCTGTAGAGCCTCAATTAATTTCGAATGATAGAACAATTTAAAAAGAGGGACTTGTGTGGGCCAGCGTTGTTGAGCCACGCAGTAGAATGTCAGTCCATTTAGAAAATAGTT
Organism: Lasioglossum vierecki; assembly: GCA_028455595.1. Lineage (NCBI taxonomy): Eukaryota > Metazoa > Arthropoda > Insecta > Hymenoptera > Halictidae > Lasioglossum > Lasioglossum vierecki. Next base: position 1,964,228 of record CM052344.1, on the reverse strand, counting down.
ACAGTGAAAAATCGGTTACCAAGGTATCCCGGGTAAGGTTGGTTCCGTCTCGAGGTGTCCGAAAGTTTCGGGATCGTTGTGTGCGGGGTCATGATTAAAAGATGAGCCCGGTTGCAGATCTGGCGAGCACACGCCCACGACATTCCAGCCCCGTTGGAATTTCTTTCTCTCCATGTTCGATTATGACTGCGACACGGACCCGCGTATGCTAATACAGTCCGTCCAGGGAAATAATTTACGAGATACGGATCATCGACGAAGACTAGTCAAGGTTCTCTCAACCGAGGACGCCCGGGTGGGTGGGGGGTGAAACGTGATAAACACACAGAGAGACAGTAGTCATTGTCGTCATTGTCGTTCTCGTCTCTTTCTCTTGCCATTTCTTTTCTTTTTTTCGCAGACTTTTTTTTATTGTCGTATTAATTTACATTTATACAGTAAGTAGCTCAGCCGTTCTGCGAGTGGCAGCCTTTCCATCTATATACAGGATGTCCCGCAACGAACGGTGCAACCGAGAAACAGCTGTACAGGAGGATCAAAATTTCATGGTTTTTTCTATATTTTTTTTGTATTTTGCAATTTTTCTGTTTTATCGATTAAGCTGGTTTTCGGTTGTACCGCGAATTGCGGGACACCCTGTATACACGGTGCTGTTGACCAAGAGCGACACCGAGAGTTATCCCTCCGACGCGCGGGTCGAATTGGCGTATCGATCACTGTGAGGGTTAGATCACCTTCGATTTCTTTATTCCGCGCGGTTTACAGAAGCTGGATCGAGGACTCCCACGACTGTTCCTTATCCTCGGCGATAAGGCTTCGGTTTTACTTGCACCTCCTCCCGCTGGGTCTCCTCCACTTCTTCCTGGACTGGTTTTCCTCTGGTACCGCCGAACCTGCTGCGGCCAGACGATTTCGAGTCTATGGCGGCGGCGGTGCTCTTCGCGCGATTGCTTGTACTAGGTCTGGAAAAAACATTGTAGATATAATTTAAAACGGTAGAAACAACTGGAAGAATTTTAATATGAATTTCAATGTCGTTCCACTTTGCTGCAATGCAAGCAGACAATTTTTTTATACTGCACAACGATCCGCTGTCGATTCGTAAGGAATCACGGAAATTATATTATTATTATTATGTAATTATATAATAATAATTATATTATTATAGAGTAATATAATAATATAATATAATAATAAAATTAATACAATATAATAATAATTAAATTAATTATAGTAATATAATATAATATTATTATAATTATTATTATATATTATTATATTATTATTATTATTAAATTATGTCTTCGGTCGGATAGTTTTCGAAAATCTACGGCCAGCACTATGAAATTAACAGAAAGCAACAGGAGAATAATGCAATTCTCCTGACAACATTCAAGAATAATTTCCAGACTAATTCTTCGGGAAGAATCTTGAATCATCGTTCTCTAGATCAGAAAGATCATTACTTGGACTTCGGCGTGGTCGATTCGCCACCAGTCGATTGGCTGGCCGAGGTCTCCCGATGGGTGGGAACCTGAGCTCTCCTTCTCTTCAAGGCTGCCAATAAATCCTGATTTGATCTACAATTTGAAAACCCCAAAAATCATGTCCGATTCTCTACCGGGTGAACGTGGCGAAAAGATTAGAAGAAGTGAAACCTAACCCAGACCTGAAGGGTCTAACTCCCCCACGAACGATTTTCGAAGACTCGGTGGTAGTGGTGGGAACCTCCTCTTGTTGATCTTGATTCTCTTCGAGTTCTACTTCCTCTTCCTCTTCCGCTGGCTGTTCCACCGGCTTCGCTGTGGTCCCTTGTGTCTGTCGTAACGAACAAAAGAATCACTCAAAATAAATGGTCCTATTCTATTGTCACGTTCGTAAGTGGATATGCTTTCACGGATAGAAGTGACTTACAGTGGCTGGTCCTTTTCTGCCCACGTTGACTCGCCCTCTCGAGGACAGCAGCCCTCCGAGACGACCGGAAGTCGTTTTGGCTGGAGCCGAGGGGGTTACTGGAGCCGGTGCTGCAACCTCCTCTTCGTAGTCTTCGTACTCTTCCTCTGATCTGGCCACGGCTATCAGGCAGCCGATCGCCAGCAATCTGTCAAGAAAAATTTTCTTTCATTTCTAATGGTTCGCAGTCCTCCTTTTTTGAAACACCCTGTTATAACTTTTCGTACGACTTTTGCATCCACCTATATATATAGATTTTCAAGAATTATAATGTTCTTTATACAATTTGTGAATCACCCTGTAGAGCACGTTGGAAATGTCGACGTTCGTCGCACGATTCCTGAATCGGCCTGTACATACAGGAATTTTAGAGTGACTTTCGGTTCGACCAGTATAGCACGTTTGTATCCAGCAATAGAACAGAAAATAAATAATTTACCGACCGCGAAGATTTCGATAGTGAAAGGCGACCGCGCATGCAAACGATACTGCCAGCGAGCTAGGAAACGCTTTCCTCCAGCGCGATCGACTGGGAACAGGAAGTCGGTTGTTTCTCGAGCAGGTCGCGTGTTCGACGTAACTAACGATCGAACAGCTGTTCGACGAAAATCTGCGAGAGGAAGATGGTCTCGCTTCGATCATTGTCTCCATACGGTCACTAATCTGTAACGATCAGCTGTTGGAATCGTTAGGCAACAATAGAGTGAAAGAAAGATGAGTCTCGCCCGGATAGAAAGTGGAATTGCGATTAGCCAAATAAAGGGAGATTCATAAATATGGGACTGAAACACCCTGTACACTGCTTCTGTCCTTACGAATAATTCAGTAGACTTTTTTTCCACAATATTCTTAGCGTCCATAAGATTCAACAGAATCATCCAGTGCATCAAATCCAAAGCCATTTATATTTCGCATTGTGTGAAAATTTTTGTCGAATTTTCTCGTTCGGATCACGATATTTGAAACAGCCTGTAGCAGTAGCTTCGCAACACGACCGGACAAATCGAATCGAAGATGGCCGAATCGGATAGAAGGGCAGCACCCACTCGACGAATGACCGCGTTCCCAGAATACTGTGCCCGTCCCCAAAAAGGCACGGGGCAACAGGACATCGAGGCGCGTGCCTCTCTCGCAGCGCAACTTTCGCCCGCGAAAGGATCGAGAATAGAATACCGAGGACGAGTCCTGAGGATTCAGCCGCCGCGATGTCGCCCCTCGTTCGCTGCAACCCGTCAGCGCGATCCGCTTACAATTAACCGCAACGAATCTTCTAGATCCCACCAAATCCTCTCAGGAAAAATTAGAAAACATTTTAGATTGACGATCCTTGTGAATCCTGAAGGAAACCATTCTCGAGAAATTCAATTTAAAAGGAGCAGGTGTACGAGTAACTTTGGGACACTTTTGCGAAATGAAATAGTTCTGCAAATTCTTCCGGATATGAAAAATGAATTTGTAGATTTTGGGACACTTTCGCGAACGAACTGTAAAAGCTTCATGAACGGTTCTTGGGTTAAATAATTTTGCAGCTCATCTAGGATGTGATACCACTTCCCTGTCCAAGAGTATAAACAATGAAGACAGTTGGAACAACACCTGAACATTGCAGACCACCGATTGCCCGTGGTATCGTGATCTCCCCCGAGAAATCGTACGGCGCGGCAAAACCACGCGGTAAAACGGTCCTTTTCCGTAACAATCTCGCAAAATCATCGACGAAAATTAGCGAGCGTGACGCCGGTGACACAATCGCGGCGCTTGGAGGGTTGCGTCAGCGATTGGCGGGGCGGCAACAAAGGCCAATCGCTTGGTCGGGCGCGCGCGCGCGTGCTTGTAACAAAGAAATTGTCAGTTTGACCGTGGATCGGTCGAACGTGGAAAACGTTGGGCTTTCGAAACCGGAGCGGCAAGAGGGAGCAGAGGAGGAGGGGTATTGGAGGATCGCGAAACTCGTCGATAAAACTCGATCGGCTTTCGAGAAATTCGACTCGGAACGGTTTGCGTCCGTCTCTCGGCCTTCTTTTATTTCGTCTTTCGTTTGCTTCCCCGTGCGGCGCGCCGTCCTTTTTTTTCGATATATATTTGTTAGCCGTGTCACGTACCTACGGCGGCTGTGTAGACTCGGCGACACGTCCGTGGTAACGGATCGTGGTCGGCCGGCCAATCCCGATCCGGGAGTAGCTTGTTGCACGAGCCAACAGCCCAGAGAAAGTGAGTTTCGTTCCCGTGAATGTCACAGGTCAAAATCCAGCCGGCGTCGCTGCTTGGCGGATCTACAACGTCGAGAAAACGTGCACACGCCGCTGCACCAGACGCAAGCACCTCTCTCGCCTCGCTACGCGCCGCGCGAGCGTTAGGACACGCGAGGCCTCGGGAAAATCGCGCGCAGGTTGCGCCACGAACCGTTGCCCCACCGGCCGAGCTCTCATCCTCGGAACAATTCGATGATCCCGTCCAATCATCCTCAAACACCTCCAAACGTTCATGAACATACAACAAACCGGATCTCCCATCCTCCCTTATCCAAAACGATTTTCCGATCTGAACCAAGAATTTTTCAAACGTTTTCAAACAGCCTTCAAACGTTGATAAACATTCTGCAAACCGACCGATCTCTCAGCCCCTCTATCGAAAACGATTTAACAATCCAGACCAATCGTTCTCAAACTTCTTCAAACAGCCTTCAAACGTTGATAAACATTCAGCAAACCGACCGATCTCTTAGCTCCTCTATTCGAAAACGATTTAACGATCCAGTCCAATCATTTTCAAAACACCTTCAAACACCTCCACACGTTCATATCGTACAAACCCAGCCAGTTTCGCTCGGAGTGAACGTTTTCACCGAATCGTCGAAAGGAAAAGCAACGGTATCGCGCACCGGGCCCGACGTAATCGATATTTTTCATTGGACTCGTTTTCTAATCGATTTCCTGGTTCGGCGGAACGGACCTGGGTTTGCATAACGCTCTCCCGCATCCTGTTATTACAGGAGCCAGGCTTGTCCGGTTTCTACTGTCCTGGTGGTCCTTTGTTTTCCTCCGGTCGGATCGGTGGAAATTGTCGATGGTAAGCCGCGAGATACTCCGGGACCTGCTTGTAACGTTAGATAAAATACGCCTTTCGATCGCGTCCAAGGAGCCTGGCCTTGGTCACTCGAACGTGTACACGCGAGAGAGCTCGCCGAGACGTATGTGTCGCAGCGATGTTGAATTTGATAGTGCACCGTCTGAAAGCAGCCGCTCTCGGTTGCTGCACTCAATTCGCGACGATTCTGATCCTCGAACCGTTATTTCGGTTCGAGAGCCGAGCGGAGACGCGTCTTAATTAAATCATCCAGGTGGAAATACAGCTTAAAGGCTGGTACTTGAGATAAATTGAGATCTTCCCTTTTTGATGATCAACTATCGAGGTTCAATGTGAAATAGTTTGATCCAGACCCTCTCCCGTTAAGGGCTCTCGTGTGGACATACAGTTTAATGGCTGATATTTGAGATAAGCCTGAGACATTTAATTTTCGATGATCATAAGTCTGATCAAGAACCTCTCTCGTTAAAGGATCTCGTGTAGATACACAGCTTGAGAATTAAACTCTAACACGACACTTTTCATCCCCAATCAGAAAATACTCTAATCCAGACTGTCTCCCGATAAGGGCTCCCACAAGTGGACACAGTCTAACGATAATTTTTCACCCTGAAGCTTAAGAATGAATGCCTAAGAGAAACGCGACACTTTCAACCCCGAACGACCTGCCTGCAATGTTCACCAGAAAAAAACTCTAATCTCGATATTCTCTCGATAAAAGCTCCGAAGTGTGCAATCAGCTTAAGGATTGAAATCTCGTCGATCAAGTACCGAGGTCCGGTCTCGATCACTCGCGAACGTTCCTCGAAACCTTGTCCCAATGGTGGTAGCTCAAAGCTGGTACTCACGCGAATAGTGCGAGCTTCATGCTGTGTAGATTAGGGTTGCTGGGCGGCTGGTAGTTGTTGCGGATGACGAGGGACGCGCGTTAAGGCAGAACGGTGTACGTCGGCTCGTACGTGTCCCGGTTCTGATCGAGACGGTGGATCGTGCAGTATTCGTAAACGACGACGACTGGTGTTGTTGGCACGGCCGCGATACCGCGAGGAATGGGTATATCGTTTGGAGTGGTAGAGGGAACCGCAAGCCCAGCCAAGCACACCAACTGCAATCGCGGAGGCTGTGTACTTTGGAGTGCCGCGGCGGGTTTCCCCTTCCCTCTATATATATTGGCACTCTCACTCAGCCGGACAACCACCCGTTTGCCGTCCCGAGTGGAGAAGCCCCATCCACCTATAAGCGTGTGTGACTTTGATATATCCGACGAGAGAGAGAGAACACACCACCATGTGGCCGTTTCTCGCGGCCATGGAATTCCGAATCTTCTCCTCCGAAGCCTCCCTCGCGACACAACCGCCTGCCACACTGCCTACCTGTTCCCCCATATTCGCCTGGGAATGACACTGGAATTCTTCGCGAGCCGAGGCTCGCTCGCGGATTCCACTGATTTTTTCTTCTATTACCGCGGATTTTACCTCTATCTACATCTCTAAGGCCAGCTTCAGGGATTCGGAGATATCGCCGAGACGGCATCGGTGATTTACAACTTTACTTTCTCGAGTCTACCGGCGCCGAGATTGATTTCGACTCGATGCTATCATTTGGTAGTGTTTGCTGTGTTCAATATTCTCAATATAATATTGATAATGTTCTTTTTGATTGTCTCGTTGCTCGCGATCGCTTAAACCCATCACTACTTGCAGGAAATTCAGTCAAGCGTAATGTGTAGTGCTCGCGAAGTTTCAGTCTCACTGTCCACTGGGCTAAATTTTGTATTTTTGTGCCATTATTCAATGCTTTTCATCACCACTATTGGTGTACGTTGTTTGACATATTTTCAAGCCTGTACAATACTTTGGAGTTCGCATTATTTCATCACTACTCGCCATACCAATTGTCATCGATATCTCTGGAGAGTAATGAGACCGATTACAGATTTTACGAATGGAGCAATTCTTCTTATTCGGATATCAACTTTCAAACACATCGCTACTCACCACCGAAAGCCTATCGAAGCCCACCTCGCCGATAACGACAGTCTCGCAGCTTAAGTCTAGGATATTCCCGCATATTCTCGGAGTGGTGTTGCGAACAGGGTGTCTTGAGGGGGACAGCGTGGGAGTCCGGTTTGGCTCCGTAGGGATCGGGAATCGGCTGGTTCGCGGTCCGGTCCACCGAAACGAAACCGAGCCGGAGCTTTGGACGTGTTTTATAGTTAGATCGAGCGTCACCGGTGAAAGTAAACGACACGGAGGCCTGGTATCGCGGCTGTAGCCAGGAATTCCGGAGGAGACACCCTGCTGTCCGCGATGCCCTATCCTTTTTTCGCCTTCTTCCATCAGCTGAATCCTTCGGAAAAAATCGTCGATCAACCGACAATGCTACGGACGACGTGTCCGGCTCGGGACATCGCCATTGTTCCAACGATAAAATCAATTCCAGACGGGTCGTGATGTCGGCCCGCGACGTCTCGTCGCGCGTCCACAGACATTCAGGATCTTCCGTGTGTAAATGTCAAATGGTATTGCGGCAAGTCCGATTACAAGCCTTCATGGTTGCTCGGATCGTTGGCTGTCCGTGCACATTTTGCTCCTTCTCTACCGGGTGTTTCAGAAATTCAGAGACACTCTGACACGACGCTGATTTATTGATTCTAATTTGTCCTCGTCGACACCTTCATCGAAATCTTCACTCTCGTATTCGTTTCTGCTGACTTAAAGAATAATGTTTGAGAAATATTTATTTAGCTCGAGAATGTTGTCCCGAAGTTGTTTTCAGCATTCGGTGTACATGTCGATTTCCACCCGTTGATCGGTGAAAGTTGTAATTAACGTCTAAGCAATTTTTAAAAAGTTGTTAGACGTTCGGCGGGTTCGAAGATTCCTGGAGGTCTCGAGATCTCTGTTCGAGGATCGATCGGGTGGGCAGGACCGTCGGCGAAACTGGTGTTGCCACCTCTCGGTGTTGTCCAGCAGCGAGCAGGAAGTCCTGCAGTTCATCGTTTACCGTGTGAACAGATATTAATAATAATAAATTAAAAATTAAAAATTCTGATGTTCGAGAGCATTAGATCATTTTAAGATGTTCTGGAAGTACAATGGGAGACAAAAGTACAAAAAATTCGAAATTCATCAATATATTAGCAATGAAAGCCATCCATGAGTACATTTTGCATTAAAAATATAGATTAATTAAAAAACCTTTCGTTTAATTAGTGATTTTATATTTTTACATTCCGTGGTCTACACTGTTGTCGTCTTTCCATGCTAGTGAGATGACAGCACGATTTTGACATTTTGTAACAGTTTATAATTTTTTGCTCTCTACTTGTTTAGTGAATCCTAATAAATTTTGAACATAATTAATTATAAATAGGCTTTGAAGTGGAATTTTATGAATTCTCCATAAGAAGACGTGTTAAAATGTCCAAACTTCAAGTTGCTATAAATATTAAACGGTGCAGTGAATCGAACCGAAACTTTGGTAATTGCATTAATTTAGTAACAATTATATCTCGTCAAATTTTCAAAAATTTTCTTGCGGTTTTATATACCTCCAGAACATCCTTAAGACCAAGAATGAACAAGGCCCGATATACCCGCTCTGGCCCGGCCCCTGGATCGCCTATTCCCTCTCGACCAGAGGACACTCGAGTCAAAGATGTTGTAATCGTGCCACGGGGCAGTTTCGGGTCTCCGACGCAGTCCGATTCGGCCCGATCGGGCCCGACCTCTAAGATACCCCGCCCACCGGAGCGCCTGCGGTCCAGCAATGCCTCGTGTACCGATCAGTAGCGCCATCGAGATACGCGGTCTCCGCCGGTGAACTAACGGAGCCGTGGAGACTGTCTGTCACTTGTTGCATCGCCGTCGTCGGCCTGACGTTCGCTCGTCTCGGCTCCAGGCCCGGCGTGTGTGCTCTGCTCGCACCGGTCCGCGTTCTTCCGGTTTCCTTGCGAGCGTCTCTAACCCCCTTACGGTCTCCCTATCTCGCGAACACACCGACAGTGCAACGGTATTCACGTGAATATCTAGTTCCTTTTTTTATATTTCGGTACAGTGTGTGCTCTTATTGTGCGTGCGTGTTTCTTACTACTCCACAGCGGATCCTACGAGGTCCAGCGTCCTCGTCAACATCATCATGGTGAGTAAATTAACTAATTATTAAATTGAGAGAATTGAGAGAATTTTGGAGAGGTTCGATTTTTTGGTGTCGTGGATCTTCGGCATTTCCGAGCGTCGATCCAACGATGATCCACGGAAGATCCTCCGGTGCAAGGATCACTGAGGCCGGGTACAGTACCGACCAAAAGTTACCACCACGAAAATTTTGTGCATTTCCTGTTTTGATTTAATTGTGGATCTTCATGTTTTGGGGTGTGATTTTTAAAGGTGATTTATTTGTGCTGTAGGATTTAGGAGAATTAGTTAATGGTAGTGTTTATCTTATGAATAAAAATTGAGGATCCCAAGTTTTAAAAATAATTTTAAATGTATCTTACCAGATTTTTTAAAATTTATTTTTTAAAAGGAATCTTGTTGTGCAAAATAAACATTGTTGCTTCATAAAAATTAGTGTAATTCAGGATGAAAATTATCATGGTGGATGGAAAATTGCGACTGTCGGGTTTCGAGATTGCGTGACAATTTATTTAAACGAATTAGAGTCCTGAGGATCGTGGTAACGACAAGATAAATTGGAGTTTCTGTGGTCGGTAAACTTGTTGCTGAAAGTGTACCCAGGCCAAGAGAGCTTCTATCTTATCTGAGGCGAAGATACAGCCTGAAAATTTGCTTTTCGTCGGTGGGCCCGTGCGTGTAGAAATTTTCACGGGTTTTCCATGTCATGAACAACGGGTCGACCGCGTTATCTGTAGCCGATTCAAAGTTTTGCACGGTCCGCTCCTTTGTTTCCTGGTCTGGCTCCGCGAACTCGATGAACGACGCCGGCCACTAACGCTCGTTTCTCTCTCTCTCTTTTTCTCTCTTTCTTCGTCTCTCGGTCTCTCTCCGTTCCCTGGAAACCAGTTTCCAGCTGTCAGCGTCCAGTTTCTCGCACATACGCGCACCTATGCAACCGTTTCTGCGACCCGACCCGACCTCCCCCTCTCGATCATCGATCGTGGAATTGTCTGGATCATTTTTTTGGTCACGAACCCACTGCATTAATTCACAATTTTTTTTCACGACGAACAACCATTCTTCTGGTGGTGAATTTTGTTAATTTTCAAATAAGATAAATTATAATCAATTATTTTTTTTAAATTGGTAGAATTATTGCAACTGTGTTTATCAATCGAGAGAGGGTGTTTTCCCAATTTTATTTGTACCGCAGGAGGGCAATATATTTTTCAAAAAACGTTTAAAATAAAATAAAATTGCCATTATTTCGGATTTATTTTTCGAGACGAAGGTTTACGTTGAGAAGAAGGGGGGTTTATTGTAACAAGACCTTGCCAGTCAGGGTTACGACCATGTTGGGCGGAGGCAGGCACATTAACTAGCAGATCTCACGTCGATCTCGAAGGAAGCATGGCGGCAGGAAGGAGCTCTCGCCTCGACCGAAATAATTTTCTCTCCCTAACGAAAGTCGAAGGGCGCGTCTCGACCGAAATAGTCTTTGAGAGTGCCGAACAGAGAGACGGACTCCCGCCGAACACGCTTTTACGTTCCCCGTATATTCATTCATGCGGCCACTGTCAGAATAGGTGTCCAGTCTGTTGTATACGAAAACCATTGGAACGGGTGGACATCTAATCTGACAGTCCGCGTAAAAGAAGGACAGACAGGAAGAACAGAGAAGGAAAAGGGAGGAGGAGGAGGAAGGTCGATTCAAGCGTATCCGGGCTTACATTCGTCGTGTCGTGTTTACTAGAAGACTTTTCTGTCCTCGAGTTTTCTTTCCCACCCCCACCCGGAAAAGTTTCGGCTTTTCTTGGAACTGGGCCTCTCGAGAAACTACATATAATGTACGGATTTCGACGGAGCTTGACTGTTTTGTAGCACACGTAAAATTGTACAACACAGATTGTTTTCTTATTACTTTTACAGCGGCGATATTAATTTTCAAAGTCAGGGGATGATAATATTTTTCTGATGAATATTTAAGCAACTACAAGGGTTGGAAAATTTTTTTAAATGGTGAACACGTGTGTCCTCGAATTCAAAATTTTATTGTGTACAGAGATTTTATTGTGTAGAAATATTTATGTTCGCAAGGGGTTGTGTTTGCATTAGAAAGTTGTGAAGGGGGGGGAGGGGTTTTCTGACATATTCGCATGCACCTCTAGTGCTTGGTGTTATTCTTGAAGGAATCCGGTGTTAGGATGATCCATGTTCCTCCAGGGAGAGGAATGCGGGCAGATGGTGTTTGGTCCAGGTCCTGTACCGTGTCGAATCCCTCGAGAGCCGAAAACTGCACTGCCACTGGCACTCGGGACCATTGTTCCATTGCAGGTAGCCGCGTTACCTGCGTTTCTCCACACGTTGAGGAATTTACGAGCCTTTAGGCTCGAACTTTCCACGTTGCGCTGCATCCTCATCTTGCGGGAATAATTTACCGATATTGCATATTATCTGACCTCTATCGAAGTATTCGACCCTTCAAATTCTCAACCCTTTACGTGCCATTCAATTTTTAGCATGTTCGAATTAATTTATTGATTAAATACAATATTTCAATATCACAGAGTGTTCCAAATATGGTAATCACATTGTAGAGTGATTAATCATTTTTTGAGGTCAAGGTCCTTTGATGGTTGTGCTATTGAAATGAATGAATCCACCGTCAGCCATGATATTGAATAAAAATGAAAGAAGCCTGAAGAATGTCATGCATAAAACATTTTTGTTCCATTGATTGCCGTGTTTGATTTTGCTATTACTCTTTTTGTTTCTATTCGATTTAGCCGATAGGAGAAAGATTTCTTTCCGTCCTCGATCTCGTTAGATCCGCGGCAGTAACAGTGTAAATATGCATGAACTTCCGCGGCTGTCTGCGAGGAATCTGCAATTATAATGCATATTTGATTCATAGTAGCATTTTAATGAAAATGGTAATTCGCGGCGGCCCGAAAGGACAATAACGTTCGACGCGTTAAAAACCAATTTGATCGACGCACGATCACCGTATTAGAACAAGGACACACTTCGGTGGGTTCATTTCGAACCGGAAGTAAAAACCTAACTGAATTCGAATCGTTCATTCCCCGAGCAAAATGGAATATTTCCGAAATCGAGCAATTAAAAAATCCTGGTAAAAAATAATCTCTACTTTGATATTCTAATTGCATTAAATAAAAAAATTCAAAATTAATTGCACATTATAACAAAATAAATTTTATAGTTTCGGCGCACAGTTCGATCAATTATATTTTTTATTGCATTTTATTGCATACTTTTAATTGCATAGTGTTGTTGGCTCTTTATTATTAGGCCCAACGAGTAAATTAATGGTTAGTCGAAGTGAACGGAAAGATGTCTGAAGAAAAATTGATTTGCAGGAATTTTAGTGGATTTAGCAATGTCAATCGCGAGTGGTATAGTTATTGCGAGTAAAAGCAGCAGCAATGTGCTCAGCTTTTCAATCGAGAACGTGGAATCCAAGGAACCCTGGCTCTCCGGCCGTCCTTCGCCGGTCCAGTTCTTTTTCTGACGGTTTTTATGCGTTGTCTTTGATCGACGATCGAAATTATACACGCCGGTGTGTCACAACGTCGATATTCTTTCGCGTTGCACAACCACCCGCTCGCCTTGCACAGCCGAAACAACCGGTCGATGTTAGCACAATGTACTCGGTGGCAAAAATCATTTTTATTTGCTCTGACCAAGTGGCTGATCCATCTGAAATAATTTCTCATTTTCGAAATCCAGTGGAATTCAATGTTGCCTCAATTATGTTAAGAAATGTTGTTCTAGCTAGTTTAAAATAACTGCATAGCAGGTTGCAGTGAAATACAGTCAGGTGCATCAATGCACTTTTTGACCACCGTGTGCGTGGTTATTGTATTCGGAGGGGACAAAAGTTGGTGCAAGATCGAGTTTTCGCCGAGGTCTTCGATAGATCGATCTTCGAGACCCACTTGAAATCGCTCGTGACTGTTTTTTCGCAACCCTTTTTTGTTACACACAATAACCACTATTGTCGCGGTAAATGCATTATATCGAGAATAGAAATTCCTTTGCTTTAAGAACGGCAATTTTAAACGTGTACCTTAATAGAAATTCGCAATATCTTTATTCTACTTTCGGTGTATTTATTCTCTTTCATCCGAGGAATTTTTTATTGAAGGGAATTCTTGCGGTCTAGACTCGGGAATGTAAGATATGCATTTCTGCAGGAATCTAAACAACTTGGACAATTTTCTATCTCCTAGTCACTTCGGGCATCAAGTATTTCTGTAGGTAATATAATATTTTCTTGCAAAATCTAGCGTCAAACAATTTTGTTTATAATATTAGATAGGATTTTATTTTATTTTATTTGTCATCTGTAGAGTATAAGAATACTCTATTCAGAAGTAAATATACAAATTCAGTAACAAAAATACTCAATCTAAAAATCCGGAGGACTCATCCCAAGTCTCGAACCTCGAAGATAAGTCACAGTTCCAGTTCCCAGGCCTAGTTTCTTATCAGCAAGTGCCCACCTATGTACCTCCACACCTACTATCTCAATAATCAAGGGCCCCTCATTTCTCGGACTCTGAGCATCAGCAATTTCCATGAAATAAAGGTGGGGGAATGATTCAACCATCTACCTAAGAGATTAGTTTCTCTCTCCAACGATTGAGCACCACTGTCCACTGATAGTAGGATGCGTCACGAGCAAACACGCGTACCTGCGGCTCTCGTTATCAGCATTGGAACACGGCTGGAGCCGTTCGAGCCGCGGCTTCGGCTTCAGTCCACCGGAGGAGTAAATCCGAGAGGCCGTCTCTCCTCTCTCGCGATTGCTTCGTGCCTGTTCTCCTTTGTTCAGTCTCCTCCTTGTCTTTCTCTCTTCCGACTCATCTGCCTCGGCTCTCTCTCCCTCCCACCGCTCGCGAAAACATCAACAGTCCTTCCTCCTGTCTTGTCTCCTCTTGTCCCCTCACTTGCATTCTTTCTCTCTCTTCAACCTTTTTGCTCGCCCTCTGTTCCACTCGATTACTCACTCTGCGACCTTCTCTCTTGCTCTTACATTGTTGCGTCTAGTCTCTCTTTCTTAAGTCTGCTGGTCAGTGACTCTCTCTCTCTCTTTCTTTCTCGCTTGCTCGTTTGGTTCAATCTTTCCTTGTCACTCTTTGTAGCTTCATGCTCTTTTACTCTCGGTTAATGGATTATGCGTTAATCTGTTGCTCTCGGACTTTAAACGTTACAAATTTTATTTTTTATCCAGTTTTACATTTTTTGGAATGGTTGGAGGAATAAAGAAATTCGCGAGTGACTCTTGTGCTTTGCTGTTACTGAGGATAATTTTCGAAGAACTTTTCGTTTCAATTTTATTATCTATTCAATTTTTAACTTGCCGATGTCATTGAAGTATGAAAGAGATTTTTAAGTGACTCCTGTATTTTGCAACTAATCCGGACAATTTTTATTTCACACAAACATTCGCAGTCTGCAATGAGCGCAAAAAAATCAATTTGTTTGTAATTTTGTCACACCAGCTACATAATTGTCGGCACACTGGTTTCGCTGCTTTTCCACGTTTCTCTCTCTTCGCTCACTCACCCACTCTCTTTCTCTCCGTCCCCCTCCCTCTGTACTCTCCCTCTCCCACCCACAGTTCAAGAAGAATTAATTTCTTCTCTGTCTTTCTCTCTCTCGATCTGTCCCGGCGGCCAAGTCCCCGATGCTAGTCGGCGCTCGGCGCCGATCGACACGGAACGATCGACGATCGACGATCCAGAGAGGACACCACGTGGTTGTCCTACGCCGTGTAGATCCTCTCCTCAGTCCCAACGCGGCGTTCGAGTTACGCGAGACCCATCCGTCGCGACGGCGACACACAATCGACGGAATTACCGATGACGCCGTGAGTGCTTTAAACCGATCCCGACCGCGAACCATGGGTAGATCCGTCTCCCTACTGTTCAGGATTCCTGGACGCGATTAGGCGGACAAGTGGCTGTCCTTCGGAAGGATCCACGAATCCTACAACTGCTCCTATACTCGATTTTTTCATTTTCGCCTTCGCTCGGTGAGTAGATCGACGAAACCCGAAGATGAACTCATTTTTTTGAATTCATACAATCTTTGAACTGTATCAACTATGTGTGCGAAGTGTTGGATTCGCAAAATTGCAAAATGTGTGCTAGTTTAAATGCAACTCGAAAATCCTTGACGAATACTTTTATTCTTTATTTTTTTTATTATTATTTATTTATTATAAACGGAATGAGATCCTTTTACAAAACTGTTAACAATGACAAAGAATTTGCAATAATGCGATTTAATGGATTAATTAATCCATAATTATTTTTATTCTTGCGGGGAACGACAGTGCTCTTTTTTGGCGTTCGAGAGATTGTGAAAGTAGCTGAAGTGTTCTCTACGTTGACAATGAGGTTTCGTTTGTGAGAAGTTGTTGGAAATATTTGTTCACTGAGAAAATTGAATTACAGTGTCTTCAGTTGAATAGAGAATTTTTATTCGATACAGTGCACTCATGGTGCATAATCGTCTCAATTATTGATGCCAAACAAAGTTCAAAGAAAGATCCTGTCTCATTGTTTCTCTGATAAGACTGCGAGATAGCGCACTATCTATTAAAAACGTGCTACAATCAAAATAAGCAAAGAGCCTCATCTACTTTATCCTTTTGACACATCCCATTCAGTCTATTCAGTTTCAAACCCAAAATAGAATACCAAAAAAATAGTATAAATTTTTTTCGTGTGCTAGTCGACGTGCAGTAAACGTACAACAAATTTTAGTATTATTTAAGACTGTATATACGCAGAATTTTAATTGTTGAAAACCGAGATGTGTTCGATTCTCTCCATACATCAATCTTTGGACCCGGGCATCGACAGTCACCGATCCGCTCTCAGAAGGTTCATCGCTGTCGCGAATAAAAAGTACAGCTGATGAAACTCCTTGCCGTAAAAACCTCGGGGAACGACACGGTAATGATAAGTCTGCCGTGCAACAATTTTTTCCTCCCGTTTCGTAACGCTTTCGTGCGGAATGTCCTCGGTTATGCAACTATGGCGTCCAACAGCCGCGACAGGATGCACTCTCTCGCCAAAAACAGAGTGAGAGAAAGAGATGAGAGAGAGAGAGACCAACAGACGGTGCATCCTGCAGACCGACGGTCGGCAACCGGCAAAGCGAGCAGCGACCCGCGATAGTATCGGATGACGATAATGGGATAACGAGGCCGGCGATAATTAGCGGCGGGTACCGGTGCCCGTCGAACCGACCGACCCTGTCGATCGTTAACTCGGAATTATTAACGTCTCTTCCCCCCCACTCGATGTTTCCTGCATCCTCTTATCTTCGTTCATCGTACTCGACTTCTTATTTGGCCCATTACGAGCTTCTACGAGTAGCAAGAATCCAGGAAGAGAATTACTACCGAGGAAAATAAACCTGGGGAGATGGGACTCCGAGGATTTTTGCTGGCAATCCTTGGCCTTGGAAGACTATCTTGGAATGTGATGAGTTGTTGTTTTGCATTTGGTAGAGTCTGAGTTGGTGGAGGGGGTTTTGATGGACCTGGTAGCTTCTTAGAGGATTCTGAAGGATCTGGTAGATTCTGACAGGATTACTAGAGGATCTGGTAATTTCTAAAAATATTCTGAAAGTCCTGGTAGCTTCTGATAGGATTGTAGAAAGCTTGGTAGTCTCTAAAAAAATTCTGAATATCCTAGCAGATTCTGAGAGGATTCTGAAAGTCTTGGTATCTTCTGATAAGATTCTGGAAAGCTTGATAGTCTCTAAAAAAATTCTGAAACTTCTGATAGCCGGTTCGAGGTTTGATAGGGTTCGAGAAGAGGAATCAGGATTCCACGCGACCATTTATGTAACAATACGCTGAGCGTGGCACGCGTAACTACAGATCGGTTCCGCTTCACTCGCGGCGCGCGTCGAAAAGTAAGCCTCGCCTAGAAAGAGAGAATAGAGAGGGCGAGAGAGCAAAGCGGAACGAGGGACGCGAGGGGAACGCAATATTCGCCTGGTGAAATGAACACCTCCCGGTGTTGACTTACGACGATTAGGGAAAAAATACGCGTTGCCCGCGTCGATTACGTAACTGTTGTGCTTGTAACGGGGGTGACGTAACGATACGTGTAGGTTCGAATTTTTGAAATCAATTTCTGTACACAGCAGAAAGTCCTGTGTGGGTGAATTTTGAAATTTTCCAGCAGGGTGTGTATTCAATTTTGAAACAGCCTGTATATAGATAAACATAAGTCTTTTCTAGCAAAATCCACAATGCTTAGTATATCTCATTGGCATTGTTGAATATACAAATTGTTTCTACTGTTACATATCTGAACAAGGTTTAAATTTCAAAACGCCCTGTACTCTCGATTCTGTATCGTCCTGTACATACTGCAACCGAAAAATTCATTTCCATTAAAAAATCTACACTGTCCAGAACACATCACCTTTGTGTCTGGGAATTTATAGAGATTCTTCGAGATAACCGAACGGTTCCCTGTACTCCCGATTCTGTACCGCCCTGTAGGAAAAGTAAACGGTGCATAAAAGACCTGTGCATCGGGATCAAAAACGACTAGAGCGTCGAACGGTTCGCGGGGGCCGACCACGGCGGGAATTGGTTACGGTCGTTGCTCCTGGCAGCTTCGCCGCGTCGGTTCTTCCGCACCGAAGACGACGACCGTGGCCGCTTCAAGATCCCCTTCGGTTGGTGTGCCGAGTTTCGAGGCCCTTCTCCGTTTAAACGACCGGAGAAGGGGGTTCGTCATCGCCGAAACGATCCTCCGTCGTCGACGGCTCCCATGGAATCAGCCGAGGAAACCGGAGACCGCGACATTCTTTCGCGAACAGGGCACGAGTCACGTAATATGGAAGCCGAGAGGACCGCGGCACGCACGCACGACTCGCAGATCGGTTTCTCGTAATCATGGTAACGCGACACCCGCGACAGAACCGCGGTTGATATTGTCCTGGCGCCTGCGAGCCGTCATCCCCAACTGTGGATTCCAGAAATTAAAAAAAAATATTTTGAACTTGTAATAATTCTCTGATCGATGAATTGTTGGTAGCTGAGCTGTCAGCAAAAACTGTCAGCGAGAAGGACCAACTACCTAGCAGACCCAGAAGGCAATGATGATGTGTTCTGAATTCCAGGCGTCGTCAACGAGCATCGCGAGGCTGAGGAAGCATGGAGGCGGCGAAGGGAACAACCCATGACGACTCCCAGGGACCAGAGATTCTTCAGCATCCTGGGGAAACGACAGCCAATCCTGAGAGGCTGCGGGTCCTCTCGGTGGACAAGGTCACCGTCGAGAAGTACGTGTTAGAGTCCTCTAGCGGGTCTCGCGAAGTGTTCCTCACGAAGAATGAAACTTCTCGAAAGTTATCAATAAAGTCTGAACCTACGGATTCCCCGTCGACAAAAACCGAACAGGTTAAAACAAATCATCGCAGCTCCCTTCCCGAAGAAACATTGCTGAAGAACCACTCTAGCCCTCCATCGACTTTACAGAGCCCGGAGGGCAGCCTTGAGAAGAGGATCAAGCCGATCAAGTTAACGAAAAGCCCCTCGATTGGCAGCATAGTGGTGAAAAATAAAATTCCTCCCAGGGTACCAACGAAACCTACCTTGAAGAGCCCTGCGCTTCAAACTCCAGAAAAATTAGAGGACTCTAAAGACCCTGAAGAATCTACAGAGACGCCGAAAGACTCTGAAGATCTGCAAGATTTAAATGATCCAGATTTAGGAAAGGACGTAGAGAAAAATGAAAAAGACGCGAAGGATCGCTTAGAGCAAAGTCAATCAAAGATCAAGGATCTTCAACAACACCTGGGGACCAGGATCGACGCCACCACGGCAGAACAATACAAGAAGCTGCTAGACCTCCGTGCCAGCACTAGTTTGAAGGTAACCGTCGACACCAATTCGAACGAGAAACCCCCGACCGAATTCGACGAGGACTTCCTCCGCAGACAGAGCCTGGACAAGCGACTGAGAATCGAAGAGCAAGATCTAGGTCCTGAAGAGATCGAAGGAGCCGCACAGAAGCTTCCGAGCTACTCGAAGAAGGTGTCCGAGGTGGAGAAGCGTTGGTCAGGCGAGTTCCTAGAGAGGCGTCGATCCTCGGAGTCCTCGAAGTCCTCGTACGTTGAAGAACTAGGCAGTGTATCATCGAGGGACAGCGTTGAAGAGGATCATAGGACCTTGTTCAGGGAGAACATAGATGATCAGGACTCTATAACTGAGAGACAGACGTCTGAAGAGGTCCTGACGATAGTCAGCAGTGATTTGGTTAGCACCGTAGATTCTGATTCCTGTTTAGAGGACAGGATCAAGGCTGTGGATGAAGACATCGAGAGGATCGATAATGCAGAGGTCAACGATGATGAAGTTGATCGAAGGAGACTGGATGAATACCAGTGGAGGAAAGATAGGATTTTAGAGTTGATGCAAGACCGCAGGATAGCGTCGTCCACGGATTCCATCGACCTGTTCGTGAGCAGGGGGCCACCTGGTAGGGACGGTTACGCGAGTTTAATTCGCGAGTTCAGCATGGAGGTCGGCAACTCGAGGAAGAAGGAGGAGAAACAGAAGAAAAAGCTTGGGCTGCGTAGGTTGCTGCCCGGCTTTTTCTCGCCGAAGGACTCGCGCAAGGACTACAAGAAGAAAGAAGCCAAGGAGAAGAAACGTCAGGACGACAGACACTTCGCCAGGTATCAACAAAATGGTAATTATACCCGGTCGCCGGACACGATGAACTTGAACGAGGACATCAAGAGGAACGTCAAGTTGGACAACAGTCTGAATGGATCGATGATCGAGGAGAGACTAGACGAGATCAAGCGAGAGCTGTTTCCTGATCAAGGACCGATCACTAGCACTCCGGATCACCTGGCGAGGGACGATGCGCGGTGGGGACGATGCAGTCCGAATACGGTAAGAGAAATTTTGATTTTTAAAGGTCAAAGACATTGATAGGTGGTAAAGCTAACTTTCTTCCACGTTTAGGCTTCGTCAGCGCCACTCTGCGACGGTCAGGCGTTGCTGAGGGATCGGGCAGGCCAGCCCAGGTCGTACACCACGGACTCCAGCCTTAGTTCCATTGCTCCGGATGATCGTTGGGCTGAAAGGAATCTGGGAATCTCTCCAGACATACGAAAATTCGAGCAAAGGCAGAAGCGCGAGGAATTAGGTCGTGGAAACCTTGAGCGCAAGCACAGTCTTCAGGAACCGAACCATCGATACTTCTTCCATAGAAACCATGGACCCACTGGCAGAATTTCTGCGCCTCCTGCTGAACGTTACTTAGTCAGACCCAGAGCCATTCATCCTGTAGACAGACCCCTACCAGCGATTCCTCATTCGAGGACAGATCTGACCTACGAGAACTACCTTGAAGAGAGCAGAGAGGCGGCTAGGTTCGGCGACAACGTGTACGTCGAAAAGACATTCTCCAATACTGGTCTGTATGAGAATGAGAACGCTTCGGGGATGATCTTGAAGTCAGTGTCTGCTCAAGTGAAGATTACTAGACAGCCTATTGTCAATCCTAACAGTCGAACTCCCATAGCTAGGTCTCCTAAGTATCCTTCTCCAGGGTCTAGCCAGAAGTCGGGAGACTACGCTGACTCCAGCTGTACGCCTAACTCCAGTCAGAAGAGCGAGTTCTCACCGTCCAGCTCGAAAAGTGGCGAGTACTATCTTCAATCTCCTGGAAACTCACCGACGAACACGAAGGACCTGGACGACAGGGATGTGATCTATGAGAACGAGAAATCACCGTCTAGATCGTCCACCAGGTGCATGGACGACAGAATCTATGACGTAACACCTTCTTCACCGGGACACTCGACTCCCACCAATCAGGAGAGGTCCTTAGAATCCAAGGGGAGCGGTCGAAGCGTGAAGAGCTGTCAAAGTGAGGACAGATCGCAGCGCCTGGAAGTGAGGTCCTTGGACAGTTGTTTTGGTCCAGGACCTTGCTCGCCAGGTAGCCAGGGGAAGACTAGATCGCAGCCGGCACCTAGAAGAGCTCAACCCAACGAACAGATCTTGATAGCTTCCCCGAAAAGAGAAGCACCATATGAATCAAGGATTCCTAGACCTTCTAACGAACCTAGACCAGTTGAGTCACCAGTGAATATTACTGGATCAACCAGGCTTCAGTCTTCTGGACCCGTGGAAGCTAAACAGGACTACTCTCCTCCTAGAATGAACTTTTCCCAAGGTCCCGTTCCTAATTTTCCCGCAGAGATACCTCGACCTGAACCTGTCTACATCCAACGCAGTGAAGTTGGTCAGTCTGTAGAATACAGGACGGTTTCACAGAAGAAAGAGAATGATGATAGAGTGGCCTGGGTCCAGGGTAGAGCTTCTTCCCCGACTCCAGCAGTTAGACCAGAACAGAGTCCTCAGAGGGGTCAAGTGATAGATAAGACCAGTCGCTTGGATTTGCAAATAGAGAGCCCGAGACAAGTCCAGCAGGTCCAGAGGCCCAAGATCTCACCTGGACAGACTAAGAGCAGGGTCTCCAGCCCTGGACAGAGAGAATCCCGTTCGCCTGAACAGCAGCGTAGACCCGAAGAGGTTCTCTACGTTCAAAGAGTGCCGGAGCCAGTGTACGCGCAACGAGCTCCTACCTCTCCGTCGAAACAGGAGACCAGGCAGAATCTAGAGGCCTTCTATTGGCAGCAGAAGGCCCTGGAGGCTCAGAGGAAATCGGTAACTTCTGCAACGACTCCGAATCTCAAGCAGATTGCTAGGAAAATTGATCTACCTGAAGTTAGAGAGGCGGTGTACTGGCAGCAGCTGAAGAAGTTAGACGAGGAGCAGCAGAGGAGGATCTACGAGCAGAACATGGCCGAGGAAGTGGTCCACAGAGCGAAGAGTCCTGTGAGAGGTAGACAGGGGTCCATCAGGTCGCCGATTGTGGCTTGTGGAGAGCCTAACGCCTGGCCGGAGAACCTCAGAAGGGCGAAGGGGACTGTCAGTGGCAAGCCACTATTGATGCAGAGCCAGAAGGGGCCTAATCAGCCAGTGCTAATCGTCAGGCCCCAGCAGGCAATCAGGGACCGCAGGGAACTGCAGACCAAACCTGTAGACCCTGAGAGACTAGAAGCTCAGAGATCCAAGAGCGCCTCGCCTCATTTCCATCGAGGAAATGAACTTCAGAGAAAGCCAGAGGCTACCAGCTATGAGGAGACGAACGATCCTGATGTCAAAGTGACTCCTCATCCCATATTCAAAAGGGGCAGTCTCATCAGCGGATCAGAGTCTGTCGATTATGGGACTACAGGTGGGGCTAAAAGGGTTAGCTTCTCGAACCAGTCCTCTGTGGGCCAGGATCTACACACTGGCAACTGGCCCACCAAACATGGAACAGCTCCGGAGCCTCCCACCAGAAGACACCGTAGCGAGGATAGCACATCGGATACCGATTCTGTGTTCTCCCACCACGAACGTCGCGATCATGGGCATTGCGTGGATGCAGAGTACGATGCTGATAGACCATTGCCCCCTCTACCCAAGGACCCTGGCTCCAGGATATCTGCTGCTACCAGAGGCAACGTCTTCGGGGACCCTAGGTGGCAGGACCCTCGTCAGGCTGTCCTTCTCCAAAATGCTGACGTCATGCGGATGCCTCGCCAAAAGGGTGAGTAGTGTCTATATTTACTTTCAGTTGCATTTTGAGAATTTCTCAAACATTGACAATCAACGTCTGCTTATCTGCTTCATCAACGTCTGCTACTCGAGGGTTAATTACCAGGCGTTGGTAATTGGATACGATTTTACTTGGTAGTACGTCTGTGGTACACCGAAAACCTGTTAGGGCTGATAGGTTTAGGGATCGGGTGTGCTATCTGGCTCGGTTCGCGGATACTTCCGGTAAGAAGGCTCCTGCTACCTCGTAATTCCAGCTAGACAAGGTGTGAACCGCTCCTCCGCGTATGACTATGCATCTCAATGAGCCTCTTAGGGAGAGGACCGGGAACGGCGCAGCATCGCGCGCAGGCACGTCCCGCGAGGTCCCGACAAATCTTGTTCTTAGGCCTTAAGCCTCTTCCGCGCTCGAGAACGACGTTCCGTGACGTCAAAGACGGTAGACGAGATTCTTTAGTTGACTGAAATCGGCCTGACTTAGCTCGGAGTTGGAATCAATATCCTTCTATCATTAAATTAAACAAAATAAAAATTGGGAGTTTGAAACCGTTCGAAACCGATCGCAGCCTCATCAAACGAAAATCCGAATTAGTTCAAACTGGGTTCAAACAGAAATCCATTTCCAGACTCCGTTCAGACAAATTGCACCGTTGCTGTAACTTCGTCAATCCCACCGCGACCTCAATCGAACTTGTCCTATCCAGCCTCATTAACCCCGTCTCTGCCACAATAAATGACCACCATCTGCCGCACGGAATCGATATCAATCCCGCGATGTCTCTGGGCAAAAATCCATCAGCCTCGGTCAACAGGAATCAATCTCAAACATCATCCTCCCCGTTACCGTTGCAAAGGGTTGCCGGTTTCCGCAAAACGTTCTCTCTCTCTTTCTCTGCCGCCCCATAAACCGCGAACGGCGGTTAGGTCACGGTGTTCGGTTCGCATCAAAGAGCTGGGGGTGCTTCCGTCGAATGTTTTCGGTGTGCAGCTATACACTACCTAGTGGCGGAGGTTTCGTTGGACGGTCGCGTTCGACGGGAAAGCGGAACAGCATAGAGTGCAGGAGAAAGATCAAGAGACACAAAGAGTGAAGGGAAGAGAAAGAACGTTCACCGTGAGGGGGATGATGCGTTGGCGTGAGAGGGGGTGGGTGGGCGTACGGGATCGATCTGGGTTCCCGTGACGTCACCGCTGAGAGCTAGACAGAAACGGGACTAGGAACCGGTTGGTGGTGGGAGGTCATAGAGGAGCAAGGGTAAGAGAGAGAGGGTAGAACAGGAGCGGGGGACGTCCGGGAGAGGAGGGGCGAAAGGGCCAAGAGTGGAGCAGGGAGAGGTGGGGAAGGAGTTGTGCCGGGACTCGGGCAGATCCCGGCGACTCGGTTCCGCGGGTTTTCGACGGTGGTGCCGCGCGGCTAGAATCGTCGAGGGTGAGGGAGGGGGTTGGTGGCGGTGTTGGCGCACCCTGTCACACTCGCCTAGCTAGCGGCCGGCTCAGTGATGGTAGCGACTGGCGGCTGGTGGTCGGGGGTGGCTGCTGGCTCTCTACCTGTACTGCTCTCGCGTCTTATTCACCGGCGGGGTTTCGACTCGGGGTGAACTCAACTACTAATCGATCGCGACCTTCGAGGACCCGCGGGGGGTGCCGGACACCTCGGCGAAGGAGTCGCGCACCGGACACCGGTGGTCCTCGGGTGCCACCAGAAAGTCCGTGGAGAGATGATCCCCGTGTGATCGGATTCGCGAGATAGAAACGACCGGCCTCCGGTTAAAACGTTGAACATGATGTTCTCTCAGGTCCTCTCGGTGCGTGGTTGATCGACCTTGAAGCCTGAAACACCATTGTGCTTCGGAGAGTGTGATCGTTTTTTTTGCCGGGTGCCTTCTTGTTCTTCGGAGCGGCAGCCGGGAAAGAGGGTAGAGGAGCCACGGACGCTAGGCTATCGATCTACCCGCCATGGACCTCACCGTCAGCAGGATTCACCTGATCATATTTCTGGTGTTCTTCCTGCTGATCGTCTTCTTCTCGCTGCTGCTATTCTCGTTCTTCTTCCGGGTGATCATGTAACTCGACGTGTCCGCTTGTGCTAGTAATCTAGAGGCTAATCAGAGGATCTTTTTCTCGCAGAGAGGCTGAGAGAGAGAGAGAGTCTCCCGGTTCGGGGTCCTTCGAGATTGTTGTGCTCGGAGGAGGAAGAGGATGTGCGCGTAGTGTGTTCGATCCTCTTTTCGATCGTAACAGAGACCCGATCGGTTAGGGTGGTTTGCGTGTTGCGTTCGAGGGTAACCGCCGAGGAGTCCTCGCTCTCTCGTTTGACCCAGTGATCCGATTCGGAACAGTGGCGGCACACGCTCGAGTACACTCACCCCCGCGCTCGGTATGTGAAGCTCGCGGCGACCGGAAGATGGCGACGTCATGGGCGCCGGGACGTCGTCGTCGCGACTGTTGCGCTCGCGTCGACCGGAAACGGTAGAGAGCGCGTCTCGTTCTTGACACGGTCCGAGGTCGGAACCGGTGTGTGTGTGCTGCGTGTGTGCGCGCACAGCTCGCGTAAGTTCTCCCTTAGGATCGCATGAGACGGAAAGGAGGAAAGAGCAAGAAAGACGAGAAAAAAGAGAGGGTTCATCGGTTTAGCACGGTCGTTGGTAGAGAGCTCGAGGATCGATCCGGCCGCGAGATCGCATCGTAGATCTCTCGGTTGTCACTGTATATACCGGGTGACCGTGGTCGAAGGTGATAAACCAGAAGGATAGACGCGTGTGTGATGAACGAGGAGGCGGGTAGCCGGCGAGATCGACCACGCGCGATCAACCGCGCCGCGTTGTGCAACGAAAAGGGATCGAGAAGGTTTCTGCTGTGATCCATCGTGGACCACCGGTACGACAGACATTCAAGTGACGCGCAATCATGCTGACCCGTTGGAAGAGCAAGGACAAAAGCTCCGGCAAGAGCTCGTCCGCCGGAGCCGGCCTCGGCAAGAAGAAACGCAAGTTCGGCAGAGAAGGTAAGGGACCCATCTGCTGTTGTGGGAATCTGGGGGAAAATCTGATATAGGTCGTGAACTCGGAACCGTGGAGAAGTGGAGACAGGTTCCATTGGTCCACCCGCGATACTCTAATAGAGTTATGGGTACTCTGAGGAATTTTGGGAATCCGATATGATGCAATGAAGTTAGTGGAACTAGGGGAAAGTTTTAATGTTTAAACCGGAAGACAGTGGGCAGTTTTAAGGTAATTTTCAAATATGGTGGAACGTTGAAATGGTCGTTTTCACCGCAGCCGGTCGATCGACCGGCGGTACGAGACAAATATTTCCTCGAACCGAAGTTAAACACACCGGCCGGCGTATTTACCAACAAGACAAACTTCCGGCCGCGAGGAAAAATATTTTCGCGCGGTGGTTCGCTTGATTTGCCCGCGCCGCACCGCTTTCGAATTATGTCCCTAGGATCGATCGAACGCGGGAGGCCTGCAGCGTCCTGTCTCGTCCGGCAGTGGCGTGGGGGGTTAAAATCGCGCAATTTTTCGTCTGTCACCTGTGAAAAAGCGTCTCGGCTCGCCGCGACAAAGCGGTCGCATCGATTCTCGATGGACGCAAGGCCGAATCACGAGGCGGCCGGTCTTTTTACGGAATTCCCGGCACCGTCCGAGTTAATTAAAAATCAGAAACGGGATCGAACCTCTTTTTCCCACCGCCTCTCGCCTTCTTTCGACAACGCTGACCCCGTTTCTGCTTTTCTCCCTCTGTTTCTACCGTTCCCTTTTCTCGTGGTTCTCCTCTTTTTCTCTCGGATTTTTTTCTCTCTCGGCTTTCCCTCTTCGTTTTTCTTTCCTCGTTCTTTTTGCACCGCCTCTTCGCTCGCTTTTCGAGCGGATTTTTGGCAACGCGCTCGAAAGATTCGAGGATTCCTCGGGCGATATCTCGAGCGAGAAGAAAGGGGAGGGGGTGCACGGTTTTTCGCGCGCGCGACAACGGTCGGGGGAAAACGTTTCCGCGGAATTGATAATCGAACAAAGCGGCCGACGAACCGTGGCCGACCTCGCGCGCGCGATGGATCTTGTTCCGGCGTTTCCTTTTATACGGGAAATTTTCCCGGCGCTTCTCATTTCCCACGAAAAACCGTCCTCCTTTGCCCTCCTCCTCCCTATGCTGTAACATTATTGGGTCGTGCCGTAAGTAACGTGGTTTCGCGCTGAGTGGAAAAGAATGGGACTCGCGACGATCCTCCCTCGTCTACTCTCGTATCCACTTTTCGGACACAATTTCGCGGACAATAACGATGAAAATTAGCCCGAAATTTTTTAAAGATTAACCACCTGTGCCGCGATTTATTCCGTGACTCACCAGAATCTATTACTAATTTTTTTTACAATATTGCAACCTCAAAGAAGAAGAATATTATGGAGATATGTAAATTTAGGGGTTGAAAAAATTTTGTGAAAAAATTACGTGACGTATTAGAGATCAAGTTTTTTACAAAATTACAATCTCAAAGAAGAAGAATATTATGGAGATTTGTAAATTTAGGGCTGAAGAAATTTTGTGAAAAGATTAGGTGACGTTGGAGCATGTCAGTGTACACGTGATATCGGTGATGAATTGAAAGTAAAGTTTGCACGGTAGACGCGACGGGAACAGAAATTCAGGGTATTAAGGAAAGAGCTGACGAGGTCAGTCAGCGTGTCGGTCCCATGATAATCGTGAATGTTGCGTCATCGTCATCGTTACTCTTCGTCCTAATCGCTACTTGGCCCGTTCCAATTCGCCATGTTCGTATCGATGCTACCGCGAGCGAAAATTTGCTTTCGCGGCCCCCAAGATTAATTACTAACTGCTCCTCGTTATGTTCGATTCGAAACAGGTGCTGTGCACGAGCCATTATGTCCCGGACGTGCTTTTCAGTGCCCGGTATAATTGGAACGTTGCTGGGAGTCTAACGTGTTCAGATTTCCCTCTAGAATTGATTTTAAACAATGTTTAAAAAGTTCAACTCCGCCGGCCCTTTTCCTCGTTTCAACCGTTCGGGACAGGTTGGCACACTTTTCACTCGGAGTGCCATAAAAAAAAATAGCAATGGGAAATTGTAGATCCACGTTTTCCGTCTCTTTGCACAGCGCAGGCTTCATTCGTTCACCCTACTGTGGTTTCTTTCGTGAAAAAAATTATTTCAACTCGATGGAGGAGATTAAATTGTAACAATTCTCAAAAATGATCATTTTACTACTTTCTATTGTCTGTCTGTTCGGTGACAAATTTTGCAATTGATTTTTTACTATATCTTGGGGTAAAAATATTTTTAAAAAATGCTCAGAGATTTCACGCTTAGAAATGAGTCGACGAACACTATCCTTCAATTTTTATTAAAAACTTACACTCCTTTAAACATCTCCGAACCTTCAGCTACGTTTCGTCAGATTTCGAGCTCGAATCCTTAGTGCATTAAACAACCGGCAATCAATTAGTAATTAGCAATGACAGGGGTAGGGGGGTTGGTAACGGTGTGTAGACGTGTCAAAGTTTTGTCGCAGCGTCGTAGACAAGACAGAGTCAGGCTGGATATCGGTTTGGATGCAGTATCCTCAGGGTGCAGGTGGGCAGCAACGAGCAGCAGCAGCAAGCAGAGAGGGTGCAGGAGAGAGCGGTTGGCGTCGGCTACACCCTGTCACACGGTTCCTCGACGCTTGCGCCGCGCGCAGGTTGCCGAACCGCCCCCGCCCCCTTCTTCTTTGCACCTCTGCCAGGCCGAATCCTCGGCGACCAGCGTCGTTCTCTTCCGTGACGCGCCAGTTCTCGCCTCTCTTCTCTTCCCTTCTCACATCCCCTTCGGCTCTCTCAGCATCGGCCCGTGTGAACCGGGTGTGTGCGGTGACGCGATCGGCTCGCGGGAGCCTAGCGCGATCGATGGCTCTCACCGATCATCTAACCGGCCCAACGATCTCCTAACCTGCGAACACTCGCCCCCTTGCGATCGAAACTAGATCGCCGAACAGATCCGTCGCAAAACGCGTAAACGTTCCCCGTCAAACGAGATGACAGCTGCCACGGAGGACTCTAGACAGAGGATCCTCGATCTGTCTCGAAGTTAGACATCAGCTTACACCCATAAATTCCCGTAGTTCTCCGGAGCCAAGGCAATGAGACCGACTATCTTCAATCCCGATGGGTGATGACAGTGAGGTGTGATCAGTGATCGACTATCAGCACGATCCAGCACGCGAATGCCGGCTCGATTGTGTGCCGCTGTCCTCTGCTGATCAGCCGCCAGGTTCACGGACAGGATGCGAATATTCGCCTGGAGACATTGCGTGTCGTTGGACGGTAAGCTTGAAAGATAGTGTGAGTCAGAGAGAAAGGGTAGTTGATGATGAATGAGCTTAAAGCGATAACGATCGAGGGATTATTGCGGTTCCGAAACGGGGTGCTTGTTCGTTCGTTCGCGGTCGCTTTTATCGACCGATCGGACAACTACTCGCGGACACCTTTTCCTGACTCGGCGAGGAGGAAATACTGAGGTGTCCTAGTCGATTCCGTGTCGATCAGTCGTCCTTCTGCGACACCGGGTAGAGAATTGTTTGTTTGGTTTCGAAGTGGTCGGTTTCCGTCGTATCTGTAGTCCCTTCTTCTTCTTCTCGTGCAAAAAGATCCTCTAGCACAGATAATTTCCTCTCGGCGATCAATTTTTTCGTACTTCTTAATTTAACATGGTCTACTTGAACTTGGAATGCGAAGTAGAATTGGTTTTCTCGATGATTCAAGCTTCTCCTGTGACCGGGTCATTTGTGACCCGAGTGAATTCTATTCTGTACAGTTTTGTCGGGTCAACTATGACCCCAACATGACCTACAGACCTTATTAATTCGTGCTGCTGAATTTATTAGTGGTCGACACACTTGGAGAAGTTCGTTTGCCGGCTCCAGGGAAACGGGAGCTTAATTTCTGTTTGATTGTAGTTTCGCCCGTGACCGGGCCACTCGAGACCCGAGATTCAAAGGTTTGCTTTCGGATAGCGTTGCACCGTTCAATTATATTGTTTTAAGGCATGTGAAATTTGTGGATATCCGCAGGCGAAATTAATTTTGAATCGAGCTGCAGTCGACTGAACGCTTTTCCACGCGACTAGACATTGTACACAATGTCCCGGAACGAACGTAGGAAACGTCTTTGAATTACAGACGAGAACGACGACGATTTCGGAACATCCTGTAACAGCTAGAGAACATTCTCAGGCGGAAACCGTATTCTCGAGGATCTGAACCGTCTATTAAAGCACTCGGAACGGTTCGAAATTATATCCAACATCCTCGAGATACGATCTTCATCCGAAAACTCTGTTCGGGTTACAGGCTGCTCCAAAAGTGGGTCAGATGAAACTTTAATAATTGAAAACACCGCGAAACTAGAATTTCTATCAATTTTCCAAAGTCTCGGAGACAGATATAGTATATCTATCCTGCAATACGTTTGAATCAGCCTGTAGATCGAAAAAATTCGTTGCCCTAGTTCGAACCAGCACAGACTATGAAAACCAATAGAATTCGATACATTTCACTCGGATTACTTCCATAGTATTCTGTGACGCTCCCCGATTCAATATTTGTCCTGCAATGAAATTGGAAGGGAAGACGGTTTTTTTGGACCGGAAGATTTGAATCAGCCGTGCCACGAAGGTGGATAGGAAAAAGGCGTGGTTCCCAGGAACCGGAAGTTACGTTGTTCCGAAGGCGTCGACCAGGAGAGCACCCTTTTCCCGCCGTTACCGAGTTTACCTACACTTAATCGTTCGTTACGTATTCGGGGTAAAATGTGGGGTCAGAGGGCGGTCGAGATGAAGTAGATGAAAAGAGGGGGGTGAGAGGAGGAAGTGGAGGGAGAGGAAGGAGTAAAGTAGACGAAGTAGAGAATTCCTTTGAGAGGACAGGGTTTGTTTCGCGGGCAACCAACGAGATAATCTTCTCGTTAGTCGTCGAGGCCTGGTTACCCTGATTCTTTAATCCTTGAGAAAAAAGGACGAGCTCGAAGAGGTAAAAAAGAGAATACAGGAGAGGGATGGGATAAAGAAAGATGAAGATGAGTTACTCCGGTTGTTCCGGTTACTCGCGGTGGGCTCGCTTAGGCCCGTTTCGTTTTACCGTAGGAAATTACGACGACGTCGACCGTTCGTTTTACGAGCGGCAGCCGGAACGGATGCACTTCTGCGTCCTCCCGCCGTTCCCTAGGTGAACGGCCATTTGTAGCGTAGGTCGGGGCGGTTCGCATCCTGGTGACCCAGTTATCGCGCGAGCGCGAACTTGGACTCCCGTGACTCCGTCGATTCGACGCCCCCGACGACGTTCGTCCGTCCGTCGATGCGACGCCGACTCGTCCCGATACCGACTCGAATTGACTCTGAAAAATTCATCCTCCGGTTGCCGTGCTACACACTCGACGGGAAATTACGAAATTAGGCTACTTCCAAAGACGAAACACACTTCCGAACTTCATACGTGGAATTGTCAGAACGATTCCGAGATTGGCCAGGATTTGAATTACCGTGAAATCAACAGGAAAGTTGAAAATTACAAAATTATTTACAATCAATTATTTACAATCGGTGACTCAAATATTCTTACTGGAAAGTTAAACATTTCTTCTGACCTAGTAATAATTCCGTTTTGCATATTCTTTTCTTTGTATGATATATGAAATGGATATAATACTTCGTGGAATACGCGAATGTTCAGTAATCGACATATTGAATAACGTAAACAATATTTCGAGCAATCCTACACAAATTCTGAATGAACCCTGATCGAATCCAGGAAATACCTCGGACCGGACCAAAACCGTAGCAATTTCTGTTGGCTGGTCCAGCGGAAATCGAGTCAGGATATCACTTCAATTTATCACGACATAATCCAGAGGGGAATTGGTCTATGAATTAGTAGTGGGGGATCGTTAAAAGACTCTCCGCGAGGAAAACGTCCGATAAATATCCGTAGTTTCGTTTGGCCTCCGCTCGAACTCTCGCGGTAATTATCGATGGAAAATGGAGGCGGTAACGTTGGCGCCGGCCAGCCTGCGGCTACCGAACATAAATTAGACGGTCGATGCGTTGCCCGTTGCAGGACACAAACGCAATTTATCGGATCGGATCGTGCTCGCCTTGGGCGGCCGTTTCTTTTGGCGAGTTTCCTCTCTCTCCCTCTCTCTATATATAATTATACATTCCTCGCGTTCCCTAAGGTTCCCATCACCGTCGTCGACGTCGTCGTCGTTGCAATTGGGTCAGCGCGTTTCGACGCGGGACGTTCGCTCGTCGTCTCGCGACGCGAATCGTCGTCGCGACGACGGCTCTCCTGACGGTTACGATCGAACCCGTGGCCCTCGAACTGGGTCACGAGCGTCCGTCTCTCCCGGAGGAGCAGAACCGATAAAATTGGATGTCCTCGGATAACCGTCATGAAACGTCGCAATTATGATCATGATCGGGATCGTTTAATCGGCATTACACCTCCGTATTATTGCCCTCCGCTCTTATTCGATTACTTTGGACGTGATTCGTTTATGGACCACCCTGTATATCACCAACCCGTGTGGCTTATTCGTTCTTACCCTTAATTAGACCTTTTAGAAAATTAGATTGATCTACATATGTATAATGTATGATCATCCGAATTGTTGTTCAATTGCTCCAAAAAATATCAGAGTCCATGTCTGAGGAAATTTGTTGAATAATTTCTGATCAATTGATTTGTACTTTTTTTTCTGTCTGTTCTCGTTAAACAGTTGTAGAACATAATTTGAACAAGCCAGAAACTTTGTTTCAGAGTTCACTCTAAATTTTGGACCACCCGGTACATAGGGTTCAGGGAAAAGATCAATAAGCATTTATTCTTCTGTGAAAACGCTCGGGATAAATTTCCGGTTCGAAGTTTCGGCGGAATATCGAGTTTGCCAACTCCTACACCTCTTGTCTCGTTGTCTGACTTCCGTCGACTGTTTCTACTTGGACTAATTAAGAGACAGCGTCGTGTTGTCTTTGCTGGTTCCGAGTGGAAACGGTGGATCATGAGCAGACAGACTCCCCTAATCGCATTAGCAAGCACTTGGCTCTCCGTCTACCCGGAGACTGGAAAGATTCGCGTCGGAATCGTAAAATTAATTATTTCCTTAGATTGACAAGTCGAGGTAAAATGGAGGGTGAGCGAATTTTAGCGTTCGGTGTCAGAGGTGGCTGGTTTTTTTCCTCGAGAAAGGTGGATAGAAAGAGTCACCTTTGACCCAGCCCCAAGGCGAGATCGTAATTTTTGATATACACATCTTCCGCTCGCGGAAATTCCGATCGATAGTCGAACAGGTAACATTCTCGACCTCTCCCGCTCGTACCTCCGGTGTCTTTGATATTTCACGACCCACCTCGAGGGCGCCATAAAGCCTAGTTATTCGAGGGAAATAGGTCGAGTGTCCCGCGAACCCGTAACCCTCTCCAATCCTCCCCTACCCAACCCTCTTCAACCCCTTGCTAACTCTGTTTGCAAATAAATCATTCCGCTTTGCGATATTTACCCACGGCGGCTGTTTTTCCTCGTTCCCTTTGACGTCCTCCCTTGTCGACCTTCGGCAGGTGGCCATCAAAACTGGACTTCCGACAACTAGCCTAACAGGGGCGATAACGTCAGATTAATTGTTTGAAAAATAAACTCTCCGAGGAAAATTTCAACCCTCTCACGAAGTGACACAGAAATCTTGACAGTTATGAAACAGAGACACTTGTCGAGACAAGAAAACATTTTTGATAAATACATTTTTGTTAAATACATAAAAATTAGGGAAAACCTAATAAAGTTGGTTCCACTAGAGCACTGATTCGACTATGTTGTTCAACGCTGGTTTACCGGTGTTCCATGAATGAGAATCGTTAACAGAGGCAATCAATTATATCGTTAATTAATGTACATACCGACGATAATATTGTATTGTTTATTTGGGCCGATCCAGTTTGTTCGAAAGCGATGTACACTGGTACGTACCCAGGATAAAATTCGCTATCGTGCCAGAGCACAATGTACGTATCCAAATCAAGCATGATTTTAATTAAAACCAGTATATTATTGACTTGGAGCATTTAATTAATTCTGAAAATTCAGATCCGGTAATCTGTGCCGAATCAGGTTTAACGAACGACTGAAACCGATAGCGATTAGGCCCCAATCAGATTTCATTAAAACCGCGAGATTTCGGGGCGATTGTAATTAACCTTGACCTCTTAGGTCTCGGTCAAGCATCATTGAACCTGACTCGAATCAGACGTTCTATTGTTCTCAGACCTCGATCAGACAATCAGGTAACATCTATAAATGTTTCGACCACAGTCAGTCACTTAAAAAAATGTTGAGACTTCAACTAGAGTACTAAAAAATTATTGACCTCAATCCGACACTATAAAATTCATCGACCTCAATCTGACACTGTATCAAATTAATCGACCTGATCAGACCTCGATCAAACTCAGTCAGAATTCATGGAAACTTCACCCTGACCTCAATCAGACTTAACTCGGACCTGACCGAAGCCTCCAATGAGATCCACTCGAGATCCAAATTGCGATACATAACTACACCTAATCCCAGGGAAATCCACACTCCAATTGTGTGCCAATCAGTGCTAATTCCTGTGCGATCGAGTGCAAAATTCGACGGGATCCCAAGTTCTCCTGCGCGACGATAATAATCCATCGATACCAGCGACCTCGTTAATATTGAAAAACAATTTCCGACGGTGTTTCGATGCGCGAAAAGATCGTTCGCACTCAAAGCTCGGAAACGGGAAAATTGGTGTCCCGCCAAAGCGACGTCGAATTTATTCGAGGACAGAGGCGCGTCGGACAAACGATCCCGTTCATAATTGACAAGAATACTGCGAGGGGTTGGGGGAGGGGAGGAGGGCGGTTGAAATATGCGACCGGGGAGACAAACAAACGCGGAAGGGTGAGGGGAGTAGGCAGAGAATCGGAGACAGAAGAGAGGGCGGGTGGTGCTTTCCTTCTCGTTTCTCCGGCGGCGAATCGATCGATCGCTGGAAAAAGCACCACGGCCATGTATTTATAATGCGCGTAAGCGTCGACCTGTGATCGCAAGTAAAAGCGGCGCGCAACGGCCGTTGTTTTCCTTTCCGACGAGTCTCGCGCAGTGCAGCAACGACAGCAGTGTCACCAAGCTTTTCTTTTCTGTTCTCGCTTTTCCCGTCCGGCGCTCACGCGGCGAAAGGGCACGGCTCGACCTACATGCACGCCTTATTTATTGCATCCAGCTGCTGAACCACCCCGAACGAAAAAGACAAGGGGCGTAACCCCTCGCGAAAAATCTCTTCAGGAATGCTGGTCATTTTACAACACCCTTTCTCCTCGTTTTCCCCAAAACCCGACGGGCAACGTGTCTGTCCGTCCATTCACGGTTTCTACCACTTGCAGTGGAGTCGGACAGCCGTGGTCAGACAAGAGGTGGTCGAGTGGAAAGTTCGTACGCGTGGTCAGACAGTAGCGCCCACTTTCGAACAGTTATTATCATTAACCTAATTCTGTTAACACGTACTTACCGTGAACTGTGGATAGACTTATCGCGTTGCTAAATACACGATTTTCCATGGGTCACGGATTATTCCGACAGCGAAACTCCACCGGGGACAGGTTTTTTCTGCGGCTGTGAATATGCTGATGGATGCAAAGCATCCGAGCCAGCCGTCATCCCCAGAATCCGTATTCTCGAAATGGGGTGAATTCGCGGCCGATGCGTGAACGCGTTCCTCACTAGGTTATCGCGTTTAGGGCAGGGGGTGACGAGGGGCGGGTCGGTGACTCTAGCGGGGTTGAGGGGTCAAACCGAGGTCGGGGTCGGGGCTGTGTGGTAGCAGAGATGAGGAAGGACCGCACCCACCCCGGTTTATCGACCGGGTTACACCCTCAGCCGGCGCTCTCTCGCGAATTCTCCTTACTTGCCTCCTCTCTCTCTCTCTCCTTCTTGCTCTCTCGTGTACCAGCTTCCACTCTTATCTCTGGCCTCCTCCTCCTCTTCCGCTGCCTGATAGCTTAACGAAACATTGACAGGCCGCCTCGCGGAGTAAGTAAACCTAACCCCCTGGACCTAACCCTTCGCGTTGTGTTTGAAACGTTGACGGGCTGTTACGGAGAATGGGAAAACCCAATTCTCTTTTGACGTGCGAGATTGGGGCTAATTTAGTTGTAACATCCTGACCCAAATACAACACAAACACAACGCGATGCTCTTTCTTCGTCAAGGTCTAACTGCATTATGGAGTTTGAGAACCGCTACATTGTGCTTCGGGAAGAGTCAACGTCGACGACTAAACCGCACTTCGAGCTACACGCTAATTTACACATGATTCAGACCTAACACTGGCGTGGCAGTGACCTAACGACACAACCAAGACTTGACCCAGACCCTAACGACCTTTGACCTCGGACACAACTACGTCTAGATTTTTACAAATTAAGCGAATCAAATACAATAGAAGTATAACATGGGTCCAATCTTGATCAGGAGCATACCTAACCAGGTTCTAATCTTGATCAGGATCATACCTGAGCAGGTTCTAATCTTGATCAGGATCATACTTGTTCTAATCTGGATCAAGTCTAACGAAGAACCAATCTAGCTCAAGTCTAAAAAAGGATCCAAACAGGATTTGGTTAAAGTCCAACAGGAGTCCATTAATATTTGTTTCAAACGGTCAGATCTAACCCAGACTGAATTGCATCCAAATGGTCACAGATTGATAAAACTACCTTGAATTTTATCAATCATCATTAGACTGCGGATCTTCATGAAAAATAAAAATTGTCTGCAAGAAATAGAAACTAAATTGAAAATTGTTTCTCTCCTTAATGATTTTAATAGAGTCGAAATCACATATTGATATCTTCAAAATTTTCCAACAATTTCGAATTTTATCTATTCAATTTTGCAATGAATGCATAAAGATCCGCAGTCTAATCATCATCATTGAATACTCTTCACGAAGAATATTGACGAGATGATGAAGAGCTATGGTTAGGTCGAAGTAGGATCACTGGACTTCTTTCTCAGTCTTCACATTCGAAAGTTCACCTCTGATGGTCAGCTGTGACCGATCAAGAGAAGTCCGTTCGCAACGGAGGAATCATTGAAGGAATTCGTTCTGGAGGCGACACGGAGAAACAGGAAGAGAAATGATGGCTGTCATCGTATCCGGATGATCCGCGGAAGTTCTTGCGAGCCAGCTAGCCGGTTGGACGTACGCCAACCGTGCTGCTCGCGATGGTAGCCTGGCTCTTTTCAGTCCTTTGACCCCGTTCGAGCCGGAGTCCTTCGAGAATATGATCTCCGACGTGCCTCGCCTCCGCAACGAGCCTCGCAGATAGAGAGATAGAGGCAGGCGGACGCGAAATAAAATAGTGGCTGCGGGTTCGAGTGTCTGGTGGTCGTGGGACGCCGCAGACTTCCGTGAAACTCCTTCCAATTGGATGATCTTGCGTAGAGGGGGGGCACGTTTTTCCCGCGAAAATTGGTACAACGGGCCCGTAAACAACGGAACACCGAGCAACCACCGTAAAAGAAAATTGCAGTGTCTTGTTTCAGCGGTAGGCCCCAGCGTATTGGCCCGACAATTCGATCAGATGCTAACTCATCACCGTATTTTAACGAGACACGCTCCTGCTGAAGATTTCAAACAAAATTTAACAAATGGGAATGTTAGCCATTTCTTTTTAACCCTAATACACTCCTCAGAAATAGTTGCATAAAATTCTCACCCATTTTTGATTCACACTTTAAACTAATAAACGTTGCTTCACTTATCACATCACATTTCAGAGAAACTGAAAATAAAGAGGGATCAATCATTTTATAACATGTAGAAATAGTAAATGAGTGAATTTTCACCCTGATGAACGTATCAGGGTTAAATGAAGTAAAATTCGATTCGTTTGTGATGAATAGAATCAATGTGGATGTTGATGCAATTTTCCATTTTCGTAGACGAACTCCTTAGAAGTGGAATCAAATGAAATCTTGTTTTCAGTGGTAGCAGCCTTTGCAGGTCTTCTGCTATTTATCGAAAACTTTTAGAAGCCATAAATGCACAGAGAGATCCGCGGTCCAGTGAGTTTGAATTGCTGGTAACTCTGAAGAAAATGACGAGGGTTTAATCAGTCCAGCGTCCAAAGTAATTGATTGGGAAGCCGGAAAATACAGAGACTAAATGCAGCAGAGCGGTAACAGTGAAAACAGTCGATTACGAACGGAAGATATTAACCATTTCCTGACTGAATTATGGTAATTCGCTTTGAAACGGCCGGCGTGACGGTTCGGCGAGATCGATCGAATGTTAATCGCAGGTAATTGATTCACGAAACTACAAAGACACGAGAAGTAGGTGCATAAGAGCGTCGATGGACCATTCTATGTATTAATCATCGAGTATTTTCTCAGTTGAAAATGGTAATCCGTTTGCGAATATCCGATCGAATCAAAAGGAAATTCATCGACAGACTAAAGAAAACGTAAGAACCGGCACAAGATTATCTAGAGTATGAAATATTTTCTGAATTAAAAGTGGCAACTCACTCTGACGATTGGTTCGGCGAGATTTCGGACTTTTTCCTGCGGGGAGCACTAAGTGAGCCGAAGAACTTCTCGCCGGTGCTTCGCTATGTGGATTACGTAGAGTGAGAGAAAAAAAGTTTTATTCCTAGAAATGGCGGCGCTGCAGACGCGTCACCATACTTCGTACGTGGACGGAGGTTCGCGTCGGCGGTGCTTGTATTTTTACGAAAGTCGGACGGCCATTTTGCGAGATGAAAGAAATATTTTCGTACTCCCTGGGATCCGGTGGACGATGCGTTCCGGTTTTCAATTTACCGGAGAAAAATTGCACAAGTTGTTGGAACCGTTGGATCAATTCAATAGCGTGTCGGAGCGGATTCGAGCGAGTTTCACAAGCGAAAGGGAAGATTCTTAGGAGGGGAGAGAAGAGAGGATAAGTTTCGGATGTCGTTTCGACTAGAAAATGTTGTTTCGCGCTCGAGCACGGTCAGAAGCGAGCGAGCGAGCGAGGGCGACACGGCTTTTGAAGGGAGCGGTAATCTCTGAAACAAGAGGAGAGGAAACAAATCCTCGCTTCCGCTCCGCGTCGAATTTCACGTGTC
The DNA here is from genome assembly GCA_028455595.1 of Lasioglossum vierecki. Taxonomy (NCBI): domain Eukaryota; kingdom Metazoa; phylum Arthropoda; class Insecta; order Hymenoptera; family Halictidae; genus Lasioglossum; species Lasioglossum vierecki. Next base: position 1,925,197 of record CM052344.1, on the reverse strand, counting down.
GCGAGAGGAAGAGAGAAAGCCGAGGGGAAGGAACGAAATAGAGTGAGAGGAGAGAGGAGGACAATGGCGTCGGATGGAGGGGCAACGGCAGAAAGCGTGAATCGAAGGCGGAGTCGTCCGACGAGGACAAAGGACGAGGAACCGATCGTCTATGCTCCCGGGCGCAACCCTCGAAACGACCGATGAACGAGCTTCCGCTCGAAGGTACCACGAAGATGATTCAATTGCGACGCAGTTAACGTCAATTGCCGCGGGGAGAGAGAGAGACTACGCAGATGCGTGCCAACCGAAGGGGATTCCGCGACGAAGCGCCGAGAAAACGGGAGTAACCTTCTGCGCAAGCTCTGCTCCCCGTTCTTCCCCTGAAACTCTCCCCCATACGCTCTTGCCATTCTTCCGTTTTGCAGAGGAAACGATCCGATCCGTTTACCCGATCGTAGAAAATTTCGTAGGATGAATATCTGCCCGCCGCGAGCCGAACGGTGGAGTGGGTGTAATATGTTACAGGCAAGCTGGATTGAAATCGTGTACGAAGGCTAGATTTCCGAGGAATCAATAAGATTTCGTGGAGATCGCATGGGGATGAGAAACAGTAGACAGACTGCAGCTGGGGCTATCGATATGTTTGATCGTTTTATGGAATGAAGGGTCTTGTCTGATTTATTTGATCCTGGTGTTCCAACCTGATCTACGAGTAGGTTTGAGGTTGTACATCACTAGAGTATCAACTAAATTGATACACAGGTTATACAGATCTAGATGCAATCCAAACGAGGCTCATTTGGACTGGTATATAATAGAGTCCATTAGAGTCTAACAGGGGTCCAGCCAGGATCTGGATCAAACCTAACCAGGGTCCACAGAGAATTTAACATCATTTAGGGTAATATTGAAAATATATAAAAAATTTTATATTATTGAATTTAAACTGGTTTGGACCAGACTGAACTAAAAGACTCGAATACTCGTTCCTCTAAAAATCAGTATAATTCCAGCCAAACCCCTGTTGAAAAAAGTTAAAACTCAACTAGCTTCCCTGGTAAGATCAGCTCCAAATAACATTATTCCTCTTGAGGAGAGGGATGCTATCCCGCGATAGTAAAGACGCTGAAGGAGCCGTAGACGTGGGCGATGCTGGTAACAGGAACGTAGCGGAGCGATGACGTTGGGGAAGAGGATGGAAGAAGGGCGTGCAGCGTGCGCGGGAGTAAGAGGGCATGCAAGAGGGGGGGAGAGAGAAAGATGGTGGGTAGGGGGTGAGGAATGAGGAGGGCTCGCGGTGCAAGCGTCGAGGGAGGAGCGTCGGGTGTCAGTGTGCATGCGGATGCCGAGTCGTCAGTCGGCTCCGTATCTCGCGGCAGTCTGGTCCCTTTCGATCGTCACAACGAGAGAGAGGTTGAACCCGATCGTGCCTCGGGTTCTGCTCGAACCGTGTCTCTCTCTCTCGCCTCGCGAACAGGTTCGGACGGGTTCCGAGAACCCCAGTGATCCGGACGCTATGCGTTGCGCAACTCGGTCCCGCCCGCGATCGCGAGTGCACACTTCTAAGACTAGGGATATCTGCTTCGAGACCCACAATCGATAGAGTACCACACGCGTAGAGAGATTCACGGTGGAACGGTGCGAGGCACACATATAGAGAGAGAGGCTGTCGATCAGCCCTTTTGTGGTCCCAGGATCCTTATGCTAGGATCCGGAGCAACAGTGTGCGCGCTTTCGGGAATCGCGGCGAGAGACTCTGGTGCGGAAACTCCGCGAGAAAGGGATTTGGAAGACCTAGCTTAGCGGATCGGGTTTGGATGAAGCTTGAGCAATGCCGACTACTTTCGAACCTCGGGCTAATGGTCCAAAGTTTTTCTAAGCTGGTCGATCGTATAGATTGAGTTTGGCTCACGGAGGAGTTAATGAGATAGGATACGAGGTAATGTTGTTTGAGGAGTTCGCTGGCTCTCGGAGCTTCGATGGTCCAGAAGTTCTGTAAATTGATTAGAGGACCATCTGGCTCGGAGGTGATTAAAAATCGGTTTTATCCTCCATCTGGATCAGGCTTTTAAGCACCTGAACCCTTCGGATGGGAATTAAAAATAGTTGAAGCAGTGTAACAGTTATAAAGACTGATACTTCGGGCTTAAAATTTGTTCAGAGTAATCGAGGCTTGTGCTATCCATCGAAAATTTGTCCTATTAGATCACCACTCATCTTGCGTTAGGGCCAAAACTAATCTTCAAAGCGGGGCTGATAACGTTTAGCTTGGGTACTCTGAAAGCTTCGGAAGATCGCTAATCCAAAATTTGTCTAGCCCCGCTAAAAGCCCCCTGTTCCCTGAAATCCAGGTTTAATCCGCATTATAGAATTCGAAAGCATTTGTCCAAAGTTCGCCCAACAATCCCAACATAGCTGCCAAAGACCGCGAAGGTCCAAGCTCCGCAGGAGCATACTCGAACCATAAAACTGGATTTGCATAAGCATCCGCAGTCTGGTAGCAATTCATCCTGGCGAAACCCCGGCAGATTCCCGTTTGCGGCGCGCTGGCGTCCGGAAACGGGGTTCTGTGCTCGGTTCCAAGTCGACGCTCCTACTTGTCTTCCCTTGAAACGAACGTCCGATGCAATCCTGTTCTACATTGTACTCGGAGAAGCTTTCTTGTCGTACAGGTCCGAGTACACGGGGAAGAAGATCCGTAAAATTTTGCGAAATTGTGGCCAGTGAGCCGAAAGGCTACATGGCGGGAACCGGCGTCCTTGACCCGATGAATAGGCGTATCTGTCGGTGAACGGTCCCCTGTTCTCTTCACCCGGCCAGACACGGGCTGTTGCTGCTCACGGTTGAGTCGCGTTCAATCCGCTCTCAGGCCGAACGATCATGCTATTTAGAGGATTCGGGGCTGGGATTTTTTCGCGAGCCCCACCCGAACAACGATCAGCGTTTAAAAATAAGCGGGCTGGTCACCGGGAAAGACCGAGCTGTATCGAAGAGCTGTCCTTGACCCGTGGGATGCGCGTTCGGGCGGATGCGAACCGTGCAGACTCTCGCGCTTGTTCCTTCACGCTCCAAAAGTCGCCCGCACACACGGTCGATCCCGTCGATTAAAAAAAGAACGCCGACACGGGGAATGGGGGCGAGACTAACGCGCCACGTCGGCCTATGAACCGCGGTTAGGTGTGCACCGCCGGCTAATTGCCGTCCCGATGGGGAATAGTCGGCTCCGAGGCGAACTTTGACTTTGCGTCACCGCCACCAGTGCCGGGAGAACTCGCTCGAACTGGGGTGGGGCCCGTGGGAACTGGCTCAAACTTCGCCAAACGTCATTCAAACTTCGCCTGAACGTGGTGGAACGTGGTGAAACGTAGTCTCAATTGTCCAGTAGACAGGACGAGAATCGCTCTCTAATTGGTTGGAAGAATGCTTATATCTGAAAACTAGCTGAAGTCTTGCTCAAACCGGGCTCAAACAATGTTAATACCTGATGAAACATAGTGAAACGTGGTCAATCTCCTGCAGCTAGGACGAGAATTGCACTTTCATTGGTCGGAGCATGCTCAAAACTAAAACCTAGCTCAAAATTGTTCGTACCTATCAGATTCCCAGTAGAACAATTTGAGAACAAAGCGAGTTCCCATTATTGCGGACAGGAGCGTGACGGCACGACAAAACTACTATTCCGAAGGTCGTTAATTACCGGGAACTCGTTTCTTCCGCCGTCGCGTCCCGGTTCCACGGTAGAATGAGTCTCGCGACGCGCGCCGTCGCGTTTAAAGAGCGTCGCGAGCCCGCGATTCAGATTTCAGTCGGAAAGAGGGAACCGACTCGACGCGACTCAACTCAACGTGAGTCACAGACGCGTCCGCGCGCTGCGCCCGTTTCGCTCGCTCAGAGCGCGGTAAAGTACACAGGAGATGACAAAAAGGAACGCTTTCGGAAGGCATGGGACGGGCTTCGCCATATAAAAAAGAGCTCGCGGTGGCGACGCCGGGCGTCTACGTCGCGATCGACACGCTTGCCAAAGGGGGCGGAAATGAAAGCTCTCGTGGCATCGTGTCGCTGGCTCGCGGTTCGAGGAATCATTAATCCGTCGTTCCACACGCACCCCGCATTAGTGCACCTGCGACAGGATCGTCTTCCGTCGTTAATCCGTAGGCAGCTTCCCTCTCGCAACGTTCAATTATTAAGCCATGATATTCTACGTAGAGTGCACTAATGTGGAGTTGATAATTATTCAAATGAACATTCAATTATTAAGCCATGACGTTCTACAAAGAGTGCACTAATTTGGGGACGATGAACTTTCAAATAATTCATGATAAGACACTCCCAAAAATGATGCTCTCGCATCATACCGAGTCGTGATACAAATAGTGCAGTAATCCGGGGATCTCTTTCCACCGACTCGACCAATTTGCGACGCGACGGTAATCCGGCGTTTTCACTAATCCGGGGAGGGCATTGTTCGGTCGACTAACGAGTAGAGCGAGGACAATTGGTCGGCCGGGTCCAATCGGAATTTCTAATTGATTGTGCTCGCACGACGCCTCCGGTTGTTGGTCCTATGTTCCAGCAGCGTCTTGCTCGTCCCGTGCATTCAGCGTCGTTAACGATCTCCTCTAAACTACTCGTGGGGCCCGTGGAGAGCCACGGCGCGTCGCGAAGACAAAAAGAATAGTAGCGTCGCGAACGAGAAAGAACGGCGGCAGCCTGTAAGCGGAGTGGTCTCGTTTCATTTTCCTCTCGGCCGGCTCTCCCTCCTGTCTCTCCCACTCTCTCTCTGTCTTTCCTCTTTCTCTTACTTCGCTCGTCCCTCGTCTGGCCGGCCCTTATGCCCCCCCTAACAATTACTCGTTACTTCGTTCTTCTTGTATTTTATCGTTTTACCAAGGAGAAAAAACTGCGAGGATCATCTTCTTCGATCTCGGCGCGCACTAACCAGAGAATCGAATAGGTCTGAACAAGTTCCTACGACTTTGACCATTATATGCACGCTAATCCGTGGAACACATTAGATTATACACAAACCTAAAAGGTTCTTTATTTTTCTAATTATAAGCTCTGCAGCAACCCATTGGTTCCTAACATTAAGCCCTGCAGAAATTGCTCGTTCACCTCTCACTAATCCGAGGAGCGTCTCCAGCATAGATGGTATTGAACCTAGGTGAGGGTGGCAAGAAATTGGAAAGACCCCATAAATTGTCGAACTAGCGCCCCATCTAGCCTCGGATTAGTACTGTTTGGTGCACGCTAATCCGAGGATCAGCGAGAGTCGCGACCGGAAAAGATGTGGAAACTGGCACGAGCCGCCGCGAGTGATGGCAACGAAATTAAACCGCGTCTCCAATTATCCAAAGTCCCGCAGCCACGTACACGAGCGTGGGTTGCTGCACAGATATCCGGCCACCTAATTGTCCCCGGATTAGACTATTCGGTATCAATTGCCCGGCTACCCGCTGGAACGTCTCTTATCCGGGGCGTGCAATACCGAAACCCGATCCAATCGCGACCACGTACACCGACACTAAAAAAATCTGTATTTTACGTAGCCATGCTCGCTCGACGACATTCCGATCGTTTGGCTCGATACGGGGAAATTTAAAATGGTACAGGGCGTTTCGAAAGCCGTGGTCTTCTCGCTGCTAACATGTAGGTTGTTTAAAAAATTCTACTGCTCGAGAAAAGATTATTATGCAAAAATAAAATTTACAAATAATACAGCTTGGTTAAAATTGTATAAACATTGAGATCTTCTACAGAGCGTTTCAAAGGTTGTAAAGAGTGGCTGTTCCTGAATTCAGAACTAAGATTCTAGATACAAAACGTTGTAGAAACAGTGTTTAAAATTCTACATTGGCTATCCCATAAAAATCTAGCAGGTAGAAGGGTGGAAAAGCTGGAGTATGAAATCTTGACGGACTCGAAAGCCTCCGTAGAGGGTTAGACTTGAAATGTCAATGCCCGACGTAGATCTACCGTGTGTCTGGAGAAAAGTAGGAAGGTGTGGGTAGACAATCGGAAGTCGAAAAGGCGGGTTTCGCGGAGGGGTTAAACGGTCGTCGACAGGGGTGACCACCCCGAATTGGTGAAACGATACTACCGAGGACAATGGACGTCTTTTGTCGGCGTCGAGGGGTGACTGGTCCTAAAGGAAAGTGTCTTCCGATGTCCGATAGGCACGCGCGGCCACCGGGATCGAGAGGATCCTGGCGAATGGATCCAGGCGCCCAGGCAAAACGCACACACGTCGCCTCATCGATCATATTTTCACGCGCGACCGCGTAACCACGGTGTACTATGCTACAGCGTATCGTAATCGGATATTAAGAGTCCCTTTCGCGATCTCCCTCACGAGGCCGGGCTAATAATAGCCTCGGCCTGCCTGGGAATAATTGATACCGCGGTTATAATTACAGCGAGCCGGTTATAATTACAGATTTCTAGAAATCCCGCGTCGGACGTTCGCCATAAAAATGACACGTTTCATCTTGCCATGGAAGTTGATCGCCAACCTTCGTGTACGTTTCCTAAGGTAATTTTTCTGCTGACGAGGGAACATATTCAGTTGATACAAACCGATCTTGATTAAATTTATGTGAGATATAGTTCTTCGAAAAATATTTTAGACGTGTTTTTTTATTGGCAACCGGGAAACGTACCGGGTGTCTTATTAAAATTGATAAGTGATAAAAAAGCTATATGATTGCGGAGTATTAGGTCCGTCGAAGCAGTTGAACGCTTCCCGATAGGGGCGGTGGACTGAGTGTCAGTGCTCGAGTTAAAAGCAATATGCCGGGTGGCTCGTAAAAATTCATCAGGAGGGACTCGAGCGAAGACAATTGTCGAGTATCCAATCTTCTCGGAGTTAAACGCTTTTAAAGTCTTCGGCGAGGACTACTGGGTGTCCGAGAAAAATGTCTACTCTGCAGTGTCTCTATTTAAAAATTTGTTGGAAGCCATAGAAGTTGAAGGCTCGGCGTATAAATATACGTTCGAGGCTGCACTTTGCTGCGAATAATTTTCGACTAGTCTCGGAAAGTGGCTACTTAGGTGGCCTTTAATATTAAGCATGCACTTCGCATACCCCATTAAGTTGCACGCCGTGACTAATTCACGTGGCTGCAATTTTTATGCGCAACAGTGCGCGAGATATGGCAACAGGGTCACGGGTACAGACCTGGCTTTCGATATATCGAAGGGTGGGGCGGCTCTATCCGCGCCAAATCAAAAATTTAAGTTGAGTCAACGGAGATATTTCCGCGGCGATAAGCAACGACAAACAGATAACAGGGAAACGAAAGAAGGTGGGAGGGATACTCGGAGATTACACAGTGCAAGGTACACGGCAAACAGAAGAAAAAACGAACGAGCGAGACGGAGAGAACGAGGTCGCGAGACGGCGGACGAGGAAAATCGGGGACAAGTTAATTGGAAAAGGTGGAGTGATTTAATTAAATAAAACAAACGAAGAGTCTCGTTTCTCTTTCTATCTCTCTGTGAAGTAAATAATTATGTGGCAGGGCGGGGTCCCGGGACCGGTAATAAGTGCCATTATCATTATCACAGCCGTGCGCTAGCAGCGTTAGGGCAATCCAATACGCCCGGGTGACGTCATCGCGGACGCAGACCTCGCGTTAATCTCCGGACCAATGGGATATCGCGTTTCCGTTTCTCGGAAAAAGGGAGTCGACGATCCACGGTGTCGAGAAACTCGGCCAGTTTTTCCAACCACCTTCCCCTCTCTCCCCGCCCCTTTATTTCCCCTTCTCTCGCGCACACGGATCCTTGAACCCACCCCCGCCTCACCCTTAACCCTTCGCGGTTCTACAGCGAATACAACCGACAGCGCAATTTCGCGAGTATAATCCAGACGCGAGCGGCGTTTTTTAACGATTCAGGAACAAAATAAACAGTGATCCTTCCATTTCGAAAAAATTTTGTTCGAGTCTCTCCGGGTACCATTTAGAAAGCTATTTGCATTCGTGGAATTTTTATGGACACGATGGAGAGTTGCAAAATGTTAAACGAAAAATGAATTATTTTTTTGGGGTGGAATAACTTGATTGTCTTACACTGCACTTGAAATGCACTTTCGCTCAGCTGTTAAAGATTTTTATTTATTTCGCGAGTTCCACTTCGTTCGAACTTTTACTTTCAAGTACCTTTCCTCGTCCGTTCTCATCAGAACTTATTAATGTGGGGATGATTTTTTTAGTTCCGCCGTCTACATTTTAAATAGATGCTATTAAGAAGTTTCGTAACAGTGTACCTCCCCTCTGACTCGAGTGCTGACTTTCTAAAATGCTTCCGGGATCTTACGAATGCTATTGAATTTTTTAAACAATTTTACAGCTCGTAAACATCGTTGATGTTTAATGTGAACTTTCTTACAAATGTGAAGTTGTCGATTTATTTTAAAAAATGTTTTTCAAAGTTATTAAATTATTAAATTATTAATTATATTATAATTATTAAATTATTAATTAACAAAAAAATAACTTCACCCTTTATATATTTATTAGAGGATACAATTAAAAAATCTCTATAGATCCTTTACAGGTGTTGGATCAATTGGTGGTGGTCTAATGAGGTTAACGAAGAGGGCTAACAGTTAAATAAATACGTGAAATGTTGGTGGAGCGATGAATTTAATGCGATACAACATTTTCTAAAGCCTCGTTGCAAAGTGTGTGCTTGCGGAAGCCGGCGAGGAAACTCGCTTTCTTTGAATTAGCCGAGTTTCTCGAGATCCGCGTTAATTCAACTTCTTGCCAAAAGTGGGACATTGGTTTGACAGTGTTTCCTTGTCAACTAATGCGGACGCACAAAGAAAGACGCTGACTTGAGCGTGCAGACAGCGTCGCGTCGGTTCTCGTCTTCGTCGCGAGCCTCGGGCTTAATCGCCACTCAAGGATCACGTGAGCTCGCTTCGTTGCGCAATTTCGCAAATTGCCAGAGTACCTCTCTCTCTCTTTCTTTCCTTCTCTCTCTTCGAGCACCGACAAGTCCATGAATTACAACACTTAAGCCATTGAAAATCAAACTGTTACAGAAAAAATCCAATGTCTCTGAGCGACGGAAAACTCACCCTCCATTAGAAAATTTCGAAAAAGTAACAGGACAAAAAAATGTGAAAAACGTGATTTGGTCCTTCGGCTGAAATTGCATCCAAAGCGTGTATCCAGTTGCGAACGAGATTAAACAAACCGTTCGAACGTTTTCACCCCGTTGTTTAGGGGTTGCTCGACCAGGGGCTCAACCCAATTTCAAGACGAGTTTTCGGTCCATGGAAACGCAGCGCCACCGAGTGCGTACTCGCGAATACCACGGTACGCATTACCATCGAGTTTAGGGGGGTGACCCAGGGGTGGCGTTGACGTGTGCAACCCCCTGACCATCCCCAACCCCCCTATTAGTCTCGGCGTGTAGGCGGCCGGGCCGCAAAATGCCTGTCGCGTAATTGCGAAATTGGCATCGTTGCGTTCGCCGATCGATTGCTATGAGCGAGAGAGAGACCATTTCGTCCCCCCTCTCTCTCTCTCCTCTTGACGTGAAGTGCTCGAAAATAGTGAAATTCGTAGTCCGCTAACCCCTAACGTGTCCTCGAAAAGCACTCCACTCTGAAAATCCGAAAATTTCCATTACTCTCACTCTAAACAATTTTTAATATTTTGAATAATATCAATTTAGTTAAAATCTCATTTGTTATAAATACAGAATATTGGTCCCTGAAATAATGGAGCAGGACATTGCTGCGAGATCGAGAAATGGCGAATAAATTATCAGGGGAAATGTCCTAAGTTGTCCCGGGGAACGGTTGTGTTAATTACAGCGAAGCCAGACGTCTTTAAATTGAATGCAGAACCTAATACAGGTCCGAGAAAGGCAATCCGGCGAGCGCATCCGCCAAAGACAAAGAAAACGCAGCAATTATACCGCGGGCTGCACAGCGAGAGGATTAATTCCGCGACATATCGTATTACAAGGCCCGTAACAGCCCATCTGCTCCCGATTCCCATTCCGTTCCGCGTGGCTCTCTGAATTTCCTTTACCGGCGGTCCCCGATTAACTCGGATTTCACTGGACCGCTGACACACTCTCTACCACCGCCCCCTGCCCGCCTCCTTCCCATTTCGCTTCGTATTAATTAACTCGACCCGATTGCATCCGTAGAGTGACTCGGTCGTTTTTAATGCTTACGGTCAACTGGAAAATGTATTTTCCCCCCGTCGGTATCGAGAACGAATCTCGGGGCTTTGTTTGCTAACGAGACCGAGAATAGGCGGGGCGCGGGGAGGACACGCCCCGCTTCTTCCCCACCCCCGCGCGTCATGACCCGCCCGAATACTCGCTCTCTCGTTTCCTTTCGAAATCGTGCGGAGAGGGGCACGAGCTTAAACGGGGCAGCCAATTAATTTCGCGAACCGACGGGTTTCAAGTATACGGGACACCTGTATACCGTCACCGGCGCGTGTAGATTGGCACTGTTTCCGTGAAATGATAAATGAAAATTTAAACAGCGCACCGACGTTTGTTTAAACATTATTCCGACCACAGTCGCTGATTATTCGCCTCTAAACAATCGCGGAGACGAAGGGAGTGACGCACGGTCTCTGGAAACAACAGCGTCGTGAGAAATTGTTAAACAACCAGCAGTATTTAATATAAAACACATTGGAGTGGCTCGTGAAATTGTTACACTGAAACGTTATGGATCGAACGATTATGTAGAATATTATAATATTATACAATTGAATGCATAAATATTCTAATAGTGCATTAATATTAATCGTCAATATCATATAGTGAAAACTAACAGGGTCGTTTCGGTGTGACCTGATTTGTATAAATCACTGGCCATAATGTTGTGCAATTAAAAATTTATGATATATTTTGCGAAATTGGGCGAATTGACTTTAGACACGGCCCCGCCCACCGTTCCACCGTCGCGCCTACTGTTGAATGGCCACACCCCGCGTGCAATGGCCACGCCTTCCTAGTTAGATGACCACGTGCCACGATTGTTCCGGCCAGTTGGTGATCGAGGGAAATCGTTCGAGACGATCAGTAGACAGTGACTGTGTGACAGTGGTGTCGTGGGGATTCGTCGATGATCGATTGCTCGGAGCGGCACTGCGTGGCGGACGTGATCGTGCACCATCGTGATCGACGATCTACGATCGTCAGCGAGCCGGTGTGGTGGTGGTGGTGGTTTCTCGAGACCGGGCGACCGGTCCTGTACGATTCGGACACGATGTGCAGCAAGTGCAGCGAGTGTTGCCAAGGGTCTCGTCACAGTGTGGACGCTAGCCCCACGCCTGGATCCGATTCCGACATCTCAGGTAATCTAACTAGACCCATGGATCACTCGAAGCAACATCGAACACTCGCATCTGTCACAATTTATTTTTTGTCGTGACACTTAATCATTACCCATATCACGAAATTAACCCTCGTACGTTCTTCAGGGTGAAAATTCACCAATTCAATATTTTTACATACTTACCCTTCGATAAATTGTTTGCATCATCTTTCGACCTTTAACCCTCATATGCTCTTCAGGGTGCAAAATTCACTAATTCAATATTTTCACATAATGTAAAATTATCCATACTTTTGTCCTTTCATAAATTGCTTACATCATCTCTCGACCTTTAACCCTCATACGTTCTTCAGGGCGAAAATTCACCAATGCAATATTTTTATATATTGTAAAATTATTCATCCCTTTATTCTTTGATAAATTGTTTACATCATCTCTTGACCTTTAACCTTCACACGTTCTTCAGGTTGAAAATTCAGCAATTCAATATTTTCACATACTGTAAAATTATTTAACCTTTATTTATTCTTTAAAATCTGACGCTACAAATAAAACATGATTTGTTAATTTAACATGTAAAATAAAAATGGGTGAATTGTTACCCTTTTTCTCTTTCATGCAGATGTTTTTGAGTATCGTATGAGGGTTAAGGGAAAATTCTATTTCTCTAAAAAATCGCAAGACCTTCAAAGCCCCCCGAAAAAAACAATTATTTATTAATTAATACGTATATATCCGGACCACTCCTTCAGCATAGTCAGGTGTCGTATAGCGACTGGAAAATTCAATCCCGACTGAATCAAAGTGAAATTGAGTTGGCCGCGTGAATGAATCGAGGTCCGAGCAAGACAAAACGAACCTTTGAGACTCGGCTCAAAGATCCACGTAGCTAATTATCCGCCCTGAGCTAGTTTAGGGTGTCGCGCGTCTCGATGTGTCCGTGGAAATCCCCTTCGGAGCGCGGCTGGTTTGCATGACAGTCGTATAAAGAACGAGTTGAGGCTGGTAGGGATGGGGTGTCCGGTCGTGACTGTAGAGTTGATGCATACCCTAAACAAGGTTACCGAGCCGGGGATTGGTCGCGAAAGCTGCTGCCCCGGGGGTTAGGCCAGCCTCCGGCGATCCAGTTCGCGCAAACACCTTTTGACTTGTAGATGCGGTGCCGGACCTCTGCGTTGCTTATCAGAGGATGTTTCTCGCTCGCGATGTTTGTCATGGAAATTCCCTCGAGGGGTCCAGAGAGCTATATATATATTTTTATTCTCCATTGAATCGCAGCCGGTGTCGTCCGCGATCGAGAGAAAACGGGTCGTTCGTAACGGGTCGACGAATTTATATTCATAACTCCCGCACGGCTGAGAATGCGGAAGTAGCCAAACGCGCGCCGTTGCGAATTCGCGAGGTACACCCTTGAAATATGCAGCGCGATTGCCGAGCGTCTTTCCTTTGACCCGCGGGACCGTCTTCGGGCCCGCGAAATTATTCGAGAACCCGAGAGAGCGTCTGATTTCAAGGTTATTAAGATTTCTTCGAACAGAACACGTTTTGTTTATTAATGTTCCCTCGGGGTGTCCTGGTGGAACTGCTGCGGACTATTAAAGAGGATGTTTTTTGTTGTAGGACGGTACGGAAGGAGGTCTCGTAGAAACGCGACTGCGAGACGCATAGGTAAACGTAGGTGAACTACCCTTTAGCTAGATCCCCTTTTTCTAACGTAGCCTTGACAAAGACCTCAAAAAATCAAGGAGGAACTTCTGTTTTCTTCTTTCTTCTCTTCGTTCTCGTAAACAGCTTAATCCTCATTACCCCGTGGCTCATGTAGACAGCTTTCCTCTCGAACTTACGTACACGTAGTGTAAGATGCACCCTCGATCGTTTTATGTAGCCTACTATCTTGCTAATGAAGCTTTAGCGACACACGCAGCTGTAATCTCGACCCAGTGTTCTCCACACCATTGTTTTTTTAAATTAAAAAAAAATTTTTAATTTTTTTTAAATTTTTCTAAACATTTAAATAAAATTTTTTTTACAAAAAGAACAGGATTATTGAGGGGCGTTGGTGAGGATCCTTTCTTCGATTCACTCACCAACGCCAATGGCATTAGTGTTCTTCTCCACACCAGTGTATCTCGTTCTCCATTGGCGAGGCAAAGGGTTGTTGACTTAGTAGTGTCCTTCATGCTGCTTCACGCCAGTTAATCGTAATAAAACATGGCTAGGAGTGCTCGGACGCGGAAACGGAACCAAGTCGAATTTCGGTAGAAGCAACAACAACGTCTCAGTTTCCGCGTCCACCGGTTTCCCTCTCGTTCCACCTGCTAATGGACCCGTTTCTCCTTTTTCTTGTTACAGAGGAGGAGTGGAACCCGGATGGCAAGGGTCGACAGTCCAACGACATCGGTGAGTCTCACGAGATTCATTCCATTCGAGAACACTTTCGTCGATGATCCCCTTCCCTCATTCCTCACACCACCCTTTATCGTTCTCTCTTTCTCTCTCGTTCTCCCTCGGATCGATTGTGTGATTCGCGACAGATTTCACGTCCTTTCTCTCTCTCTTCGTCGATTTCCACACACACATATGCTGTGCTCGATGTTACAGGCTTAACTTAACCCCTGGAATCGGCGTGGCCACTGTCAGGTTTCTTCCTAGGTTCGAGTTTCACACACCTCCTTCTACTACCACCCTCAAACCACCCTTCGATGCGTGAAAGTGATACGATAACCACCCCCTTTGGCCACCCACATTCTTCCCTTTTAATACCCCTTGTACTTGAATCCCCTCTCGGCCACGCTGATAGGTATTTTAGTCAGCACCCCGTGATTCCCTATCGATACCATCTCACCCCCTTCACTGGGGCAGTTTTGGGGGGTTTGCTTTAATTAATTTGACGATGCGGAAAACGTTTTTTTTGTGTTTACAGATTATTTCAGGTGATATTCAATTGTTATCGCAACACATCTCTGTGATTGATAAGGGAACAAATAGATTTTCAGTTTCAATTCTACCAGGGGTTAGTTCTCTAGGGATGAGAGTGGTAGAACTTTCTCACCCTAAAGATCATATTAATTTATTACGGAACTTCTCTGGGAGGGTGGTAATTAATTCATAATTAATTAGAACAATCAATATGAATCGACATTTTAGAACTGGAAGATGATTATTTCTTGTTTCGATTGTTATAAAACTTGGAATAGAGATGTCGCTTGGACGGTGGGGGCTTGAACCTGGACCGCGCGATTAGCAGTCGGACGTCTAAGCACTAAGAGCTAAATGGCGTTGTTTGTAAGAGTGCTTATGTCCCGGGTACTAGTACTCGACTGAAGAACGGAATACACGAGCAGCTTTGCACTGTACATTTTAGGTTTAACAACGTTAGACTTGAAATGTTATTCCATTTATCGATCATAAGATTGTTAAAAACAAAAGATGTATTAATGTTTGATCAAACTAGCAAAAGTACTTTAATGTATTTTCTTGATCGAACCTCATCTTTTGTTTTCAGACTTGAAATATTGAACAATTCATGAGAAAAGCCAGACATGTGTTAGACAATGTGCCACGTACTTTCAATAAATTTGAAACGTGTGTGTTGACCAAGTCTTCCTGCTATTCGAAGGGTTTTAACCCCCTCGAAGCCCCTAGCTGGCGACGATTTAAAATTTCTGAACGTCTCGCCGAAGCGATCGCATTCCCATTTATGCGTGCGTGATCCAATAATCGAATCGAACGCCCTTAATACCGAAAAGTGGATCCTGAAGCGTTCAATCGAGGCTCGAATTCGCCTGTAAAATAGTAACTCTACCGTTTGTTGTTAACTACGAAACAATCAATAGTATTTTTATTATCCAATTCTACAAAAAAACCAAACCGTTACAAAAAATCAATTAATGAAGGAAGAAACGAGATTTTAAGGCGTCGACGAAACGATATAAAATAGAAACAAATATTTAAATTAACTATTATCTTGTTTGATCAATGCAAAATTCTACAAGAACAAAATTCATTGAAAATAATGTCTCCGTTCGTTTTGTACAAGAAGTGGTATGGAAACAGCGAACTGATATATACAAACATTGACAAACACTCCTGAAACTCCGCCAACAGGAAGGAAGTCAATCTCCGAACAACCCCCGCACCGGAAGTGCCAAGAATATAGTACAGACGTCGCTATCTCTTGCCGTAAGAAACAAACCAGAATGCCACTGGTACAAATCCCTCGTCGGATAAACGATTCATCCCGTCGGTTCTCGTCTCGAACGGCCATCAGCAAGATGGCGCTACCGTGTAAACGGCCACGCGTATTTGAAAACCGAAATTTTATTTAACATCCAACACACAATACCGGATTTTAAATATTATTCAACGTACGGGAATACATATTTAACCAGACGAGCACAAACACGTCGACACAACGATCCTTTTCAAATTGAATTTGTAAGCCCGGTTAATCATTTGTGATTGATAAATATTAAAGGGCGTTGGGGTCTGCAAATTTAAAAAAGGAGATCAATAAAACGAGCGAATTTGGTAGGGATTATCAATTCGAAATTTCTGCGACATTATCGACCTACGAGAACCCTGAGCTGCTGCCACCTGACAATGTGGATAAGAAACCATTGGAATTGAAAATCTGCAATTTCGATTTCTTTTTCACTGTGCAAAAAAGAAAAAATTAGAATAATTGTATAGCCGTAGTTGTTTTTATTTTTTATTTATGATTTAATCCATGAAAATTTCCCTTGAAAAAATCCAGGGAGTGTTTTACGAAAAAGAAAACATTAGAATAATGTATAACCGTAGACGTTTTTATTTTTTTTATTTATGATTGAATCCATGAAAATTTGGTTCTTTGACATAGGCGTCGAGCAAACCAAGGTAATTCCATAAATCTCAAGTGTCTTGAGAAAGCAATCGTGTTCGGGATCTTTTGAAGCCGCGAAGCCCATGCAATTTGTAGGATGCATAGGCGTCGGCGGGAGGGAATCAAAACAACCAAATCCCCTCTTGCTTCAGACACGTTTGAAGCACAAAAGCGTAGACGCCTTCGGGGACTCGATAAAATATACAATCCGATCAGGCTCTCGAACGCAATTTGAACGATGCATAGGCGCCGGGAGCGCCTCCACTCGGCCAGTCGATTCACCAGAGCTAACCGGCGTCGTCGTGGCGCTTCAGGACGCCCATGGGCGCCCTCACGGTCGGTGGACGCCGGTCGAAGTGAGTCGCGTGTGTGCCAATCTTTTAAAACGGTGCTCTCTACCTCGCCACACCCTGGCGCCGGTTTTCTGTTGGAAAAAAAATCGCCTGTCCAACAACAAACCCTGCATCAATCCTCCATCCAACCACCCACGAAACCTTGCACGTTTGCACCCCTTAATTCCGTTTAAAAAAACCCCCAAACCCACGCCCCTTTCGCGAAAACGAATCTCCAATTCTCCCCCGGAGCATCTCGATTTTTCCCCGTTGTGTGCGTGAAAAAAAAATGCGATCGCCAGTCAGTTTTGTGACGAGATGATCCCGAAGGATCAAAGATGACTCGGGAGGGTCGTGTCGGGCTGAAGGAGGGACGTCGGGATGCGGATCGACGCCGACCACACTGGAGGTGCGTTTCCAAGTCGATTTACAATTTGAATTTTTTTATATATATTTTTTTGAAAACTGTTTTGGATGGTTCAGTATTTCTCAGGTTTTTTTTTAAATTTTGTGTATCGGGGGTGTTGGAGGATAACGTAGTTCCTTCCGGTGGGCCAACGGCGACGCTACGCGGATCCTAGCGCAACTAATATTGATTATAAAAGCGGCGACGACGCCGGTGGCCGGCGTCGAGAGGATGCTGCCGGTGGTTTCCTTCGGCTCGGATTATTTTTCTTATTTTTTCCCCGATCGAATAACGTGTGCACGCGGTAAGGGTAGTCTCACACCGGGGCCCTGAGATGAGTTTTCTACGCCCCTGGAACGAAGACACAGTGTCCCCGAGGGCTCGGTGTCTCGCTGATCGCCGGTCGCACTTCTCTCGGTGAGTAAGCGTGGACGAAACTTCCAAGCCGACGATCCAGCAGGTTGTTGGCCCCGCGTATCGTTCTTCGCGACTTATGGTTCCTCGTTTTTCTGTTTACGTCGGGGTGGTGGGTCACGCTCGCCGGAGGAACGGTGAATCACGTTGGGGAGGGGTGAGTGGGGCTGCCATTAGCCTAACCTGAGGTTTAGAAACTCTCGGAGATGGTAATCGTCGAGTTTCGTTAGGGAAAGTGCTGGTTTCACTTAACTTTTTTTTAATTTTATCCGTCTACTGCATTCACAATGAATTTGTTCTGTGATTTTTATTGGAGATTTCGAGCGGAGATTGTGCTTGTTAATGAGTTCGATCGTGTTGCGAAATTTTATCGGAATCGGGATCTGTGGATTGAAAGGTGGATCGTTTGCGATGATGACGAGTTAATTCGTCATAGCTGATTATCAGGAATTAATCCGACTAAGGCACAGTGTACTCCGGAGACTCGTCAAATATTGTATCGATTTTCAATCAAGGGAATGAGTCCATTTATGAATGACGTATTAATGCGTCACCGCTAGTTAACTAAATTTAGCTTCCACTTCTCTGTTAAATATTTCAAATCGAGTGATCATTCATTGTTAATGCTTCTAAGGTTAGCGACGAGGTAACTGGCATTCAAAGCATTCAACTTGAATATTAATTTAATATTAACAGCTTTAATTTCAATGACGAGTTAATTCGTCATTGCTCTTCAACAAAAAGAATTCTCCATAAAATTCAGGGTGCTCCATCCACCATGAAGTCTCGTCAGACATTTTGATTTGAGTATCGGTTTAATGTCAGCATGTCTCAGGTCCCCGACGAGTTAATTCGTCGATAGTTTTGTCATCGACTCGCGTGGAGATTTTAGCGACACGTGGACGCGCACAGCGTCGCTAAATAATAACGTGGAAGCTCGCACGCACGTGCACGTGCCCCGGAAGGCTTCGATATAGATTTTTTCCAGGCGGCACGCGCGCTCGATTCAGAGCCAGCCGCACGCACACATTCATCAAAAAAACACGTTCCACACGCAGGCGTACACCACTCACGCTATACTCGATTCGATGAGGGGATTATTATGGGAGGTACGGTGAATGCACCCATCCAACAATGGGATTCAGACGGCTGTTTATATCGCAATTAGACTGCGGATTTTATGCAGCTAACAATGCGTTCACTGACGAGCCTCTAACCCGGTTAAACATTTATACAGAAGTGGAACTTTCACCGTGTTATTCAACACGAGTACGCACGAGGATATTATATTCGCGATAAAAATTAGCCACTGCATTCTAGCGCGAATTCTGTCTCGTCGTTCATTTGCTAACTGTGTCACCGTTCCCACATATTTATCAACCCTTTCCGACGAGTATACTCGTCGTGAGTGGGAAACAATTTCTTGCGGACGAGTATATACGTCGTGGAGAAAAGGCAATTTTTTTATGTAGTGGAGAATGATCGTGAAGAAAATTATTTGTTTCGGACGAGTTCACAGGAGTTTAAAAATAATTTGATCCACCCACGAAAAATTGTGTAGCTATTTAAATGATGGCGCGAGGGTGGGGTTTCACGCCTAACCTTGATACAGACGCCGGCTCCATTCACGAGAGGATGATCGTCGCTGTTCCCACGCTCTCTTTCTTTTTTTTTCACTAGAAATTTCTCGCGTTCCACGTCATTCATTTTCACGGACCAGTGGAATTAAACCGGGGCTGGTTTTCGCGTTAGGACAGCCCGTCCCGCCGAGGCGGGTACGATGAACCGCGTCGATATCGGGCCGCGATTATTTTCGTCGGGATCGTCGGGTCGACCGTGTTGCGCGAACGACCTCGTTATTTCGGTGGGGATGCCGGCGTGGCCCAATTTCCAGAAAATCTTTAATGGCACGCCGAATTGATCTCCTCTACTGGATGCCTGTAATCTACACCTTGCAAACCATGCCGTCATCCAAAAAAACATCCAATTACTATCAAACTCCTTCATAGCGTACTTCACGTAAAACCACGCAACAAGGATTTTTCCGATTTTCGATCGACCATTTGATAACGGAGTAGAAATGATCAATAATTGGGCGTATCATTTAAAAATTAATCAACGAGGTTATAATAAAAAAGTTACTGCTGGAGCTAGCGAAATACTGTAAAGGACAAAATGGTTAAAAAAAAGATTTTGATCGACACAAATTTGACCGACAACGTCTTTAACCGACAGCGGATTTGATCGTCAACGAATTTGATCGACAACAAATTTGACAGCCAACTAATTTAAAATCGTTGTCGGTGAAATTCGTCGTCGGTCAAATCTGGTATCGGTGATTTGCATGGGACCCTAAATAAATTCTATAAATAACAAAATGGTATAATAAAAAGTATACTCGCTAAAAATCGAGGAATGTGTTAGGCTTTTAAAAAAAGCATTGGTTTCGATTTCGTGGCATCGAGACTTGGAGGAATAAAGAATTCGGATTGCAAGGGTTTTTCGGGTTTGATCTGGGTTTGAAAGGAGTCGATTGTTGCTTCTGGAAGCGGGTCCAATCGAAGGAATCGATCCGGGCCGCGTCGGCGGAGTCTTATCAGGAATTATCGGGTATCTTGCTGCGAGATTAGATTTCTGGTTGGCCGGGCAAGGCAGAAGGGAGCCAGTCAGTCGGTTAGTCAGTCTCTCTTCGCGAGTCCCTCGCTTCTCTCGGCGCTATTCTGAAAATAAACGCGTTCGAGATCTCGCGGCGCGGTCTCGCCAGTGTCGGTCGCATCGTCGCGCGCAACGCTTCGAGAGTTCCGCCGTGAGTGCCGGTCGTGAACCCGGTGTGTGTAACTTCTTTTTTACAGCGTGACTCAGACCCCAGGCTAATCGCGATCATCCCGAGGATTACGATAACAAGGTATCGATACTTCAACGCGATAACGTTGAAGTTGCAACGTTCTGAAAATGCACTTGGAACCGCAAAACCAATTTCATTCACTTCTGGAGTTGATCGTAGCATCAGTGTAGAAGACTTGCTTGTCGTCGTTAGTTCATGAGAGGTCAGATTACTTGATCTAGACCTGGAAGTGTCATTGTCATCTTTGTGGGTCAAGGTGGAGGCTTCGATGATTGTTTTTGTCAGCTAGGGAAGATCTAAGGTAGGCACTTAGCAATTTCTATTTTTTTTTTTTGCTACGACATACTTGTAACCATAATAGACGTTAGAGGATTATACCAGTTTTTGGAGAATGTGGAGAAGGATCACTATCAATTTTAGGCTTAGCAATCCTCTGTGCACTTATCAATTTAGGGGACGCGTAAGTTGAAATCCTGATTGCTACAAAATACTTGTAATCGTAGTTAGAGGACTGTACCCCGTCTTTGGAATTCCAAATTGCCTGAGCTGCACTCCGCAGAGTGTCGAGGAGGATCACTATCAATTTTAGGCTTAGCAATCCTCTGTGTAGGTTTTCTGTCTCGGGAGTTGTAACCGTTGCGAACTGTTTGCGATCAGGCCGGCTCAGTTCTCGAAAGTTCAAGACCACCGGGGTCAAACTCGAGACCAGAACCGGGTGTACCGTCAGTGCTAAATCCCTCGCAAGTGTCTCAAGTGCCACATTCACCGAAGACTCCGTCATCCAATGGTTTCTGCATCGAGTCTGGCGAATCCTCTTCGCGGCGAGAAAGCCTCGACAATCTCCGCGTTTATTCAGCCTGGCTATTCAACCGATCGGAAACTCGACTTTTGCCAGTGATTCTTGGCACGGTGACATCCTGGACCGTTGAACCAGCGCGGGACCAACGCCCCCAAACAAGAAATAGAGCCCCAAGGCGACGCGACCGGGAAAAGCCGCGATGACAGGCGACGTCACAGACTATCCAGCGGAGACAGTTTTCCGGGCTGGGGAAATTAAGTTTCGAAAAGGGACGCCGCACTCCATCCTCCTCTCTCTTTATATATATATATCTCATAGTTGTCGAATCTTCTCGGTGCTTTTAACGAATTTCGATACGCCTTCGAGAGTGTCTTCTAGTAATGGACCCTGTCTTCGCGGGCCTAGCGAGATAACTCGACGGACGACGTTTCAATTTCGCTTGTCGATCAAACGGGGTTATTGATAGATCCTAGAGCCGATTGCGGTACCAGAAGAGATCTGCAGGCTTCTACCTGCACATTCAAAGAATGATTGAACATTTTTCATACTTTTTTGTGTTTGATAACATTTAATGAACATGATTGTTCATATTTTTGGGCAGGAGAATCAGGCTTAAAGGGACATGCATTTTTGATCACGAGGTGGATCGAGGCACACGAGGTTGATCGAGGCATACGAGGCGGATCGAGGCATACGATGCTCAATATAATAGATCAGAGATCTTAGCAGGTTTAAATAATTATTCGAGGCATACAATGTTCTTAAAATAATGATTGAACATTTTTCATACGTTTTTGTGTTTGATAAAATTTAAGGAACATGATTGTTCAGATTTTTGGGCAGTAGAGTCAGGTTCCAAAGGACACGCATTCTTGATAGCGAGGCGGATCGAGGCACGCGAGGCCACGGACGCCAATTACACGAGACGGTGATCGTCAATAAGCCTCGGCTCGCGGTGCTGTAGATCGGAGAGCCGGCTCGTACGCGCGTCAGCCTGCGCGCCGGAATCCGAGGCTCGTCATTAATTGGACGTCGACGGCCGACGACGGAGCTGCGCCCGACCTACTTTCGTCTCCCGCGAGCGTCCGTCGTCGGTCCGATTAATCGCAGCTTCCACGCACGAGTCGCGTGCCAGCCGAATCGCGCACGGCGCTCGTGCATCCACGCGAAGCGCTGGCCTGTCTCGATAATGGGTCACGGGCCGTTGCATTCCGCACAGTTACCGATGCAAATCATTCGGCGACGTCTCAGTTCTATCCGAGACGAAACCCCTCCTCTCCGAAATTGATAAAATTTTTAAGGGTGGAGGTTTGAAATTTTTTAAGTAAATAACTTAAATTGATGTTCTCGGCACAAAGATTTCCAGATAAATTGTTTAAATTTCAATGAATTTATGAGCGAATTGACGAATTAACGAATTTGTTGAATTAACGAATTTGTGAGCATCATTATTTTTGGCACGTGCAACATGAACAAAATAAATGATTAAAACTGGAATAAAATTGTCCTAATAATAAATTATTAAAACTGGAATAAAATTGTCCTAATAATAAATTATTGAAACTGGAATAAAATTGTGCTAGAATACTTGTTCGTCCCATGAACGAATTTATGAGCATTACACTTGTGACACGTGTAACATGAACAAGATCAGAGGCATCACCGTAGTTTTCCTTCAGGGTTACGTAAGGTTGACAACCGGAGGATGTTGTATGCTTACGGTGGGCTGTTTTGTAAGCACCATGGATACTCGGCTCGCTAAAGGCATCCTCCGTTTCCGGTACGTGGAAATGTATCGAGTAAATCGCGGTACAGGGGGCTGGCACACGTGCCGCACTCAAAACTATTTCCGGCGTTTTCCACGAACCCGTTATTCTCGGCCGAGTTACCGGCAAATGGGTCGATGCACCGGGGAGAGAGATAGAATGGGAGAGAAAGAGACAGAGAGAAGGCACTGGACTGCTTCGGGTCTTAATTATCAGAAATCCATCCGAGTGGAGGATCATCGAATCCCGGTGGCTGTGCCCGGCTTGTGCATCGGCGAGCCTAGTATTCGGACGCTGCATACACCGCGATCCTCTTTTTAACGAAATGGAATTCCTGCACCGTTGAATCCTTTATCTGATTATTTCATCGGCGAAGGAGACTGCTTTCGAATCGCAGTCCTGTTACTCTTGTTTTATATATTACCTCGAGTGGATAGTCCGCATAAAAGGAAAGGATATCAATTTGTTAGAAAAACATTATAGGTATGGTTGACAGAAATTCTTTACTGAGAATACACCAATACTATGCTCGGATAGTAGTATCGACTATTCTCTCGTTAATGCTACTTAAGTGGAGATGTAGCTTAAAACGTGCTCCGTACTCTGATATCCTCAAAACACGCTCAATAAAAAATATAAGGAGATATCATATTTGAATATATAGCATAAAACCTACACCTAAACATAAGACTGTCTGCTCTCCTTAAAATCACTCAAGTGGAGACTCAGCCTAAGCTAGAGCACAGCAGGTAAACCGCACATTCCCATTAACGAGACTCCATAACGATTGATTTCCCGAACCTGTCTCTTTAATATCTCTTGGTGGATACCCAGCATAATAGTCATGTGTGTTCGAGGGTGAAGAACCGAGAACTGAAGATGCGTTTCGATTTGTTTTGCAGGTGGGTCCGGCAGGGGGGAGGGTGAGGCAGGCTCGAACGAGATACCGACTGGAAGAAGAGGCGGTGGTGGCGGTGGCGTCAACGTGGGCAGCGGAGGGGGCGGGGGAGGAGGAAGTGTATTGGGGGTTGGAGGCGGGGGGAGCGTCGGCGGGGGTGGTAGAAGCGGGTCCGGGGGTGGAGGCCGGTCGAGGGACGAGCCGAGGAGGCACACCCTCGGCGGCGATCACCAGCCCTCCCTGCATCATCAGCAGTTCAACGCGGCCCAGCAGCTGCACCCCCTTCATCCCCATCATCTGCCGCCGCCACACGGCCAGTACGGCACGCCGCCCACAAGACACACCACCATGGATCTCGAGGTGAATCTTTGCTCCCGCAACATGTAAATACATAAATCGACTATCTTTACGCTCTCGTTCACACGCCCTTCTCTTCTTTTACTGTCTATCTCTAATCTTGTTTTATTTCTTTTGTCGACTTACATTATAATCACATGGACCGTGTACCCACCCCACAGGATTGCTACCCCCCACTGAGAATGATTTTCACTCGCATTTTATCGCAAGCCGAGTCTCGATCGTTCCGGAAACGCTTCTTCTTGTTTTATAGTATAATAATTTAAAGAAATAATAAGGTTCGATCGAAAAGAAAAGTGAAAATTGGGCGGAGTTATGCGGGGGCGGGAGAAAACCATCGAAGCATGGAGTGGACGTTGTTATTTCGCGGTGATCGACCCCCGGTGATTGGAAACGTGATTTCCAATCGATCGTGGATGTCAGCGGGTCGGTGTGCACCGCAGTTGACGTCGGGTAACCGTGCACACGGGATGACCGCAACATCTATTTTAACGTGACCCAGAATCATCGAGACGAGGCTTTGCGTTCTTCCAGGTGGATTTATCTCTCACTTCCCCCTTTTTTATCTAGTCCCCGGCGTGTCCGCGGAACCGCAGGGGCTGCTTGGGAGAACGTGGACAAACGGGTTCGCAACGGAATATCCGCGGCGACCTCGTGGGAGAATTCTTACGGTGAATGAAAATAAACAAAGATGGCTTCGATCGGGAAAACCAACCGTAAATCTCGTTACAGAGGGAGCGAGTCTATCGCCAACGCGTGCGCTCGCGACGGTAATACAAATTAGCGGATCGCGTGCGGTGATCTTAGCATCCGGCGACCGCGTCGGCGAGCAGCTTTAACGGACGTGTTCCGAGGTCAAGAACCGGTCGTTGAGAAAGGGAAGAGGTTAATTAAGCCGCGTGTCCACCTACAACGCCGCCGTGTTCACGGTTACTCGCTTACTCGAGGCTTCCTTTCATCTAGCTCTTCTACCTGATCTCCTTCGACGTATTATTATCTCCGTTCTCGGATCACGATGAAAAGGATGACGAACAAAACCAGTTAGGACCTGGTCGGGTAGCCTAATTAGGACCTACACCTCAATTTAATTGCGATTTGTTTCACTAAAATCCGGAGACCCTCTCCAGACCTTGTTGTACCCATTGAACTACTTCATCTAATCGAAGGAGATCCCAATTAGCCTGCAGTTAGAAAAATTAGGACCAGGTTACGACCTAGGGAATTTTAATTAATCTCGAGATTGAAAGCATTGTCTAGACATGCTCGAATTAGTAACTAGTTTAATTTTAATTAGTACCTACCATAGTACCTAAATCGTGCAATTTCACTTAGTATTCATCCCGATAAAATTCCAGGACTTTTTAGGGCTCGGTGCCAAATTGGTCTCTGGGTAGTCGTTAAAATCTTGATAAACTTGACCAGTTTACACAGTGTACGACATAGTTCCTTATCAAAAGTACAGTCCGTCAAGGAACTATTTCTCCCCAGGCGAAGGGACCACCTGGGTTTCCTCTGTTAGTTCTGATCCAACATTGCTAGTTCTCTCTCTCTCTCTTCCTCAACGAACTGGGTTAATGTATTATTTGAATAATCGTTCCCGGAGTAATTCTGTTCAAACAGTGTCCGGAGGAGGCCACGGTACATATTTCACTCGCGAGCACGGCGGCAAATATTTGCGAACAGTCGAACTATTTCGGAGGTTCCGCGAGATAGCTCGTTACCCATGAAAGTGGGTGGAGCTGTTTGTACGGCGGTGGGCGGGGTAGGTGGGGCAGGGCGACCGTCGACGACAGCTCACGCCGAGGACACGTCAGCCCCTGTGTTCCCTATCGCCTTTTTTTTTTTATTCCATATTTGCATTTTGTAACCGTTGTCGTACATGAAATGGAAAAAATTTTTTTGAAACGAAAAATCGAACAAAAATTAATCGAACGTTCCATGTGCGACAATTTCAATTCAATGTACACTGACACGCCCTCCTGCTCGATCTGTTCCCCCTCCACAGATATTTTTTTCACTCTGCTCGTGATTTTTCCCCCCACCCTGTGTCGAGAGTGACCACGTGACAATCCAGGCCACGCCTGGTCGTCGATGAAGCGGTCCACAAGCTCGTAGGATGTGGATTTATCTCGCGAGAAGGATTCAGGCTTCGAATCGACGAGATTTTTTCCAGGACTCTCGGACCCAACGACTCGAGTCGATCGGCCGAGCGGACACGAGACCAGCCGATAATGCCGGATCGAACGCCACGCCCCCTTTTAACGGCCACCTTAACGAAATTCCCACCCTCTTTTTTCTGCTCCATGCTATTATACATAGATATATATTTATCTAACTGGTTTACTTGTGTGTGTGTTTCCGTGTACCCGCCGCCGCAATACAGATGGGGACCAAGTCTCGCCAGAGAAAGGTAAAGCACACTCTCCACCTTTTCTTGTTTTCTTTATCGTCTTTTTTACGTTTGACGTGTGTCCGATGCATGACACTGTCTTTCGTACCGTCTCGATGTGGCCGTCATTTTCATTTCATTCGGACGACGCGGTGCCTCGATACTTGTCCGTGGACGTTCTTTAAACGTTGAAAATCGGGGGTGGCAAGGAAGGGGGGATTGGTAAATGAATTTGAAACCCTGAGGGGTCCAAATATCAAATTACCAACTCCTATAAATGAATTTCAAAGATTCGAGTCTCGTGCTTCGCTACTTGTCCACGAAGAGTCCGGTTCAGATGCTTGTAGAGAGGCACCAGTGTGATTTAAAAAGTAACGGGGCTAGAAAGTTCATACTGGGAACATTGACATTCCGCGTATAAAAACTTTCTAGTCGATGTGAATAACTAAAAGAACAGATTATTAACTTGTTCGATTGTTGTCTTTTCAGTCGCCTCTTCCGCGCGGGTTTCCACCACCCAATTCGGCGATGTTGTTCGATGACGACCCGGGCATCATGTCCGAGGTGGAGACCTCTAGCACCGGATTTAGACGGGGTGGCAAACAGAGAAGCAGCCTCCCCGTCGTACGGACCCCCAGCAAGACTTTGGAGCGACCATTAGGTAACACACCAACCGCACTAGAATTAGGATCGTCTTGTTGCTGCCTCGCTGCTCGATCCCCTTGTCGGACATACCTGACGACACGATGCGTTTCTGTGGACGATTCCTTAGGTCTAGTGTTCCTGCAGTATAGAAATGAGACGAAGCGGGCGCTCCTGCCGAACGAAATCACGAGCATAGACACGGTCAAGGCGCTGTTTGTCAGAAGCTTTCCGAAACAACTCACCATGGAATACCTAGACAGTCCTCATGTCAAGGTTTACATACACGATAGCAACAAGGACATGTTCTACGAGCTCGAGGACCTCAGGTAACTATCGTTAGCAACACTCTAATTATCGCTACCTCCCCGGACCATCCCCTAATTCGGTGAACAGATAATTGCTGATCAGATATTGGAACAGGATTAAAGCCAAGAACAGGTGTAGAGAGGACAACATCTCCAACTAGATTAAAGTAGAGCACAGGATCCTTTCGGCTCCTGGACAGCGGGGTTAATGTGAAAAAAAAATAAAACAAAAAAAAGATGTAGGAGCAACAAGGGCGGAATGAGGACTGAGAATAATTCACTTGAATCCTTCAGGGAACTAGTGCATTCTCCAGATTAGAGTTTCTGATCGGTAATTCGGGGAGGAGGTCCGCGGAGTCCTGGCAGTAAATATAAGAATTCCAGTTGGAGTCTCTGTTACCAATCCCGGTGGTCGGTTTCAATTTCAGATCTCATCTGCGGGACATACGGGATCGCAGCGTGCTGAGACTGTTCGAGAGCTCTGACGGCGTGACCGGGATGCCAGGACCCTTGGGAATACCGAGCGGAGGATCAGGCCTGCCACCGCACTGGGAGGATCAGAGCTACTTCAGCGAGCCAGAGTTCGACAGCGAGTACCAGCATCAGCACATCCACAAGAGCAAGGTGAGTCGAACACTCGTTTACGAAAGACAATTTATTCTCAACGCGTAATACTGACACTTAAACGATACAATTAAACTGATCCGTTACTTATGCTACAATAAATACAACTACTGCGATCCTCGACGTCGTCACGTGGACCACGCTCGAACGAAAGGTGGCACAACTCCTGGTTGATCCTATCGATTGGGTCAGGTTGGCTGATCATCGTTGGCAGACTCCAAGAGACTGAATCCTCGATCGCCGATAGATCCGTCCTCAAAACGAGCACTTCTGCGAAAGTCCTGGGCCAGGTCCTGGATGGCGACGATTCGTTCTTAGAAAGCCTTGCACGCTGGCACAGCTGGCACGTGTAGAGCACCAGAGTACAGCTTCTTTGGGACAGATCTCCATGCCATGATCAGTGCTTTTTTGAAGGGCTCCTCGCAGCACCCGTCGCAGATGTCCATGACCATTTTCACTTCAGCCTCTGCTGGCTCCCTCTCGTCGTCCTTGTTCTCGTACTTGGGTAGCTGCAGACCGAAGTTCGTCAGACCAGTGAAGTACTCGTTGTCCAAGCCTTGTGAGATGTAGCCGTCGTCTATTATCAAACCGTCACCCAGCTGCACGAGTCCTCTCTTCTTCTTCTCAGACTCCCGCTTCTCTAGCTTCTTGTCTTCAGAGTCTTCAGCTTCTTCCGACTCTTTCGGGATGAACGTCACCTGAAACCAAGGGCATCAGTTACATTTCTTGGTCCAGCTATTTTAGCACCTCAGACCTATCATCAATGTATTCCCAAATACCCACCTTGTCATCCACAGTTTCTCCCTCGGAGGCTTCTAAAACCTTTCTCTTCCTCTTCGGAGTCTGTTCAGTGTTCTCCAACAGCTCGTCATCCTTCAGCTCTTCGCTAGTGCTCGTAGAGGATGCTTCCTCGTCCCGTTTGAAGAGATTCCGATAAGGTCCATCGACGAAGCTGACCCCAGTGCCTGTGATTCCATTCGCGGAGGGCAAACTGGCCTGTTGATTGCCAAATAGTTGCGTGATTTGCAGAGGGAACGCTGATGGCATAACGTTAGTATTAACGGGAGGCAGTGGCTGTAGGGGTTCTTTCCTAGGAGCCAGGGCTGGGTGTCTTAGGGTGACCCCACCCTGAACGATCTGCAGCGGAGAACCTGGATTGAGTTTCACCTGAAATATTCCAAAGTCAGAAGAGATTCTTCTAGGGTAGGTGAAGGTAGAAAAACCCTTCTCACCTGAGTGTTAATTTGTCCTGCAGTGAGGAAAGGATTTTGAGGAAGGGGCGGACCAGTCACAGGTGGCCGAGCTGGTCTGGGCGTGTTGTTGCTAGTGTCGTGTTCATAATGATGCGCGTGGTGGTGTTTGTGATCCTTGTGAGCCTTACCCGCGCTCAACGCGACCCCATATAGCTGCACCATCGTCACCTCGCCGAGATAACCACCGGACCCTGAAATAACAGTCGTTGAAGTCGTCGAATTTTTATGCAACACTAAAAGGGTAGTCTTACCTGCAGGGGCACCCTCGCCCTCGAGGAAACCGCCGCCCAGCTGTCGTTGCTCTTGTCCCGTGATCGCTATACCGCCCCCTTTGATCACGTGACCCACCAACTGTCACGAAAGAAAGATCTCATCAGGTCGTATCGATCGCCGTGGACACGGTTAATTGTTCTCGTAAAGAGGGGCTGATTTGGCTCGATAGAATTTATGGAAAAATTTTATATTATCCCCCCCTTCACCCCGGCCACCCTTGTTCGCTGGGGTCGGCGACAATAGAGGCTACAGCCGATCCCCTAATGAACAGTTTCGACACGAAGTGGCTGGAGCTTGAAACGCTCAGAATAGGTGATCAGTTTCTCGTGTGTACCCGTGGGAGACACATCGATCATTCGTTTTGTAAGGTTGCTTCGAGAAGTGTCGCAACATTTCGGCTGGATTCCGTTTGACATCTTCATACGAAATTTAGACACATCTGGAAGATACCGGAGGAACAACTGCGGAAGGTAATCATTGAGATCAATGTTCGAAACAACTAGATCAAACTCGATTTGGTACTTATGTACAAAAGCGTACTCCGACTTTGATGAAATTTTAATATGTTATGCAGCAACACATTCTGAACAACTTTTTCCGATTCCAATATAGGGGGGTCGCTTTTAGTTTTCGAGATATTTGCAAAAGACTATTGTTAATACTGTATTGAATTTTTCGTATTCCTGCACGTATTACCGATAGTCTTTTGCAAATATCTCGAAAAGTAAAAACAATCCCCCTATATTGCAAAAGGAAAAAGTTGTTGAAAATGTTAAAATTTATAACATATGAAAATTTCATCGAAATCGGAGTACGCAGACCGTTTCTATATAATTATCTACCTTCGCTGACGACGTCAGAGTCAGAAACGCGGAAGGGAAGCATTGCCGATCAGTTTCTCGCCGGTTATTTATTTTTCGCGTGGTAAGCGGTTAAGAGCCGGGGAATTCGAAACGCCTGGCGATTCCGTTCGAATCCTTTTACCGGCGGAACCGGCTGTACAATTTTTTCAACGGCTCTCGTTCGTCGTTGATAAAGAGAGAGAATGGCCGCGTTACTTTCACGGTCACCCGGCCGTTCTAATTGACCAGGCGAACGATTAAATTTTCTCGGACACCGACAAACGGGAAAGTACATTTTCAAGGCGAAAACCGATTGGAGCAATCGGCGATCACTCACCCTGTTGTTGAACCCGCGACCCACGCGCTCGTCGTTGACCCAGATCTGCCATTCCCCTGTCCGACCGTTCCAGCTTTGGCAGGAGTGATACCACTTGTTCAATCGCAGGGGATAATTCAATCTGAACAAGTTGTGCCCATCGACGTTCATCATGAAATAGGAGCTCCTAGCGGTGTTCGCCACCCAGACAAGTAAGCCGCGCGGTTGTTCACCAACTGCGCCATAAACGATCCTCGATTAGCGTCAAATCGATCCCGGAACACAATACAATCGAATTCTCGACCACTAAAATAAGCTTCAACTCGTCCACCGGAATCTTTTTCATTTTTTAACGGATATAACCGATAGGTAAAGCTTCTTTATTAATGTTTTCAAAATTTGATATTTATATTAACGATTCCTCGAACGATTCGTATCTCCCCTATGCCCGGGTCACTCCAGACCCAACTTGAAATTTACAGCTGATGGTGACGTTCCAAGGCAAATCGTTTAGATTACACCACAGTTGATACCATGATCCGTTCCTAATTCGTGGAAAGGCTCGTTGAACGGTTACGCGACCGCCCGTAGTTTTGAATAAATAATTATTACTTAATAATGCCCTCAGGCTACTGATTAGTTGCGAAACGAAGTCGCGGGGAACGTTATTTTCGACGGACTTTTGCTTTCGTTTGGTCGTTCCTCGGCCAGCGAAAAAGAAACCGGTGAAAGGGAAACGAAAACGGACTCTCACCTGCGTACGAGAATAACGGATGGTCGTTCGTGTGATTGTAGAACTTGGTCCACATGCACAGGGTGAACTCCTTCATGTTCGGCAGTTTCGTCTTGTAATGAATGTACTGTAACGAAAAAAGGAAGACCATGACAAAATTATTTATTTTAATTATATAATTTTTCATTAATTTTTTATGGGCGATTTCATCTTTTTTCAAGATGTTCGATATTAACCATAGACAGGCCAATTTCAGATTAGCTTGGGACTCGAGAACGTTAACGGACAATGAGCATTCAATGTTCACGATTATTTCATATCGCTAGTGAACACTGCGAGAGGCGTTCGCGGCAATAAAAGATGTAATTAGCGGCAGTAACGCGAATACCGTGGAGGCACTGGAACCAGCCAGACCTGCCAATTATCCAATACCGCGTTCCGGTAATTAGCATCTATTACGGGCTACGCAACGATCGATCCAGATTACGTGTGTGTCTCTTCCTATCCGAGGTTTCTTTTCACCGTTGGGAATGGGCCGGCATCAAAAGGCGCGGCCAACATGCCACTGGCGCCGATTCCCTTTCGCAGCGCGTCACCTTCTTCCCGGTTAACTGGAACCGGTCGTTCCCATCGCGGTTAATTGGCTCCGCAGCTGTCGCCGTTCGAATCGAGACCGCGTCATAGAAAAACTTGTCGACTCTGAATTACGAATGATCTCCGTGGTTCAAATAGCTGTCTACGGTCGTGTAACGAGCATAAATATACCCCAGGCGACGCCTGGACGGTCAAGTCTTAATTCTGTTATGTTGGTTTGTACAATCGACAACTTCCCGAAGTAAACTTCATTGAGATGTGGAATCTCGAGTAGAGACGCAGCTTAATAGCCAATTTCCTAAGCTGGAATTCTTTGAGAGGTCTTCTCTCCAGTGGAGACCCAGCTTAAGCGCAAATTTCAAAAGTTCAACTTCTTTGAGGGTCTCAACTACGGACGTAGCTTTATAATTAATCTCTTTCATTGTGAAATGAAAATTTTAAAAAAGTCTGCTTTCGAGTGTAGGCGCAGTAAAATGGTCACTTTCGATAGTAAAATTTCGAAAAGTTCTTCGCGATCCCCGATCTTCCGTGATTGAGTCCGTTGCGCAACGCTGGATCTCTCGATGGAAGGGAGATCCATCGATCTCGCGCGAACAAGGTCTTAACCACAATTTCCTCACCCGTAGTTACGCACCCGTCACGCAACGCTCGATCGATCGACGAAACCGGAAACGCCTAGGATCGTTCTCCACGTGAAAGGACGATACTCTCCCTCCGCCACTCGAACCGGCAACAACGGCCTGGAAGATCACGCGAAGTGGCTCGATCGCAAATTGCTTCGAATCCATGATTGCAGTCCGTTAATTGTCCCGTGAAACGCGACGATGTCCTCTCGAGAGGATCGATCGGAAGAAGGGTAGAAAAATGCACACCGGGTGGCCCGGAAGTCCGACCACCGGGAAAACCTTAAGCCACGTCTTCACTTAGAATTTCTACCAGAATGAATTTCACTGAGGACTTATAGCATTTATGCTGTATCTTCACTTGGAGTCTGTGTAAAGTGTTATTATTGAAAGTAACCCTTAAGCTGTGTCTTCACATGCAGCTGAACTCGTCTACGTTTATTCTTCAATCTGTTGTGAAACTAACTATCATGTGCAGCTTTAATGCTGCGTATCTACTTGGACACCAACCTCTGAGTCTCCACGTGTGCTTTAATTGACTAACTCAAGCTGCGTCTCCACTTGAAGCTTGACTCATTCAAGTTCCCTTTTTAAAGATTAGCTTCCGCGATACGTCCCCACTCGAGATTCGAGTTCACCAGTGTATGTCGATGATTAAGCTACGTCTCCACTGGAAATTTTTTTTGGAATTGAAAAATTTCTTATTTTTGGTAGGTGGATTTTTGGGAGATGGTTTTTTGAGACCGTTTAACCTTAATCGAGGGGGATGGACAAGTCGGTCGTCGGTTTAGGCGTCTAGGCACGCACGGGAAGTAAGAACGTTTTCTCTTACTTTCGTTGCCGTCGCGATCCGTGTCATTTTGCTCACTCCGGCCGCTCTCGACCGTGAAGCCGGTGTCCGAGGCACGCGAGTCGATGAATTCCGACGCAGAGCGGAAAGAATCCGCACGGCTTGCGGATTCCCGTTATCCTCCGCCGTCGAACACCTGTCTCCGCCTTTCGTCACTCTTTTGTCTGCTGATCGTTCTCTTGCCCCCACGCGTGAGAACCGATCCTTTTTTCACGCCCGTTAGACTCACCACGTTTCGTAATCGCGAAGATATTTTCTTTTTTTACTTTGCAAAAAAACGCTTCACCTCACTCGCTATCCGTTCGTGCTCGTTATACGTGAAATTGAAGATATACCTACAATCAGCGTAGGAAGAAGAAAATAGAAATTATATCGGTCTAAGTACCTCGAAGTACAGTTGCTGGCGCATGGCGACCTTATAGAGGGAGCACTTGTCTTGACCCCCTCCCAATAAAGGAGAATCGTCGAATTCGTACAGGGTCTGCGCTGCAGAAGTATCATAGTCCTGATGGAGGATGCTGGGGGATGCTTGCGGCAGCGATGGCCGCCATGCTGTGGATATGGCGTCCACCCTCACTGCAACCATCATGGCACACACCGAAAAAATGATCGGCCCCATTTTGTTTACCGTTGAGCCACCTGCAAAATGAATCAAACTTAAAAATTATTCATATTTTTAAAAATGTTATCTATTTTTCCTGGCAAGATTTTTTACTACTTCTATGGATATTATAGCAAATATTTTCGACACAATATCAGCTCGTTGAATGGACTCGCAGCAGCGTTGGTCAGTGCTCCTTCCCCCGGTTTTATTTCGGTTGCAAAAGCGCCGAAAACGGATAAACTAGACGCCTGGTTGCGTTAAACGTTACATTGTTACACGTCTTTTCCCCGTTGCGAAATTCAATTCACGGCACCGGAACGATATCGCCCCACAGTTGCGATAAAAATCAGAATTTCCATCGATCCGTGTGTGCACGCACGCACGTGAGGCAATCGCCGGGAATCACGGAACTCGCTGACGTTCGTTTCCCCCGAAAATTGTCGTCCTGTTTCTCCCTTTGCCTTTTCCTGCCAGTTTTCCCCATTTTTTTTCGTTGTCAACCATTTTTGTTTTTCACAATTTCTATGCCAGTGGAAACTACGCTTTCAATTTTTCAACGATTATTCTAATAATTATAATTATCAGTGACTTTTATAATTATTTCAATTGCCATTTTTCACATTGCATTTTGCAACAAAAATTTGGATCAAGTTTCTAACATTGAAAACATGTTCATTATGAAGGATATGTAACCAACCTCCCAAACTGGAAAATCCTGTTGCCCCGGGAGAAATTCGCATGGTCAGGGACGTTAGTTTTCTGTTTTTCGTACTTGGCACGCGCACCACGAGGGCGGGAAAGCGAGCTATTTCTATTTGATTCGCTTATCCGATTTTTCATTCGATTCCCCTTTGCTCGTTCCACTTTCTTCGTGTCACAGTGAATTACATTCGCCTTGATCACTATAATCAACCGCGTGCTGTTTGTGTTTCTTCAGCGTTTACCGACCGATGCGAGAATCATGCGAATTCATTCGGTCTCGCATAAATTTTCCGGTCGTTTAGCTCGGGAATCGATTATCGCTACCGTTTATCGTAATGTTTTCGCGCGATTGATGCAATAGCTGGTTTTCGCACCGGTAAATAAATAAACTTTGCTATTCATATGCAATTCATGCAGTACGAGGAATTTGAACTCAAAGTTTTACCCCAGGACTAGTATTATAATTTATTGGTATTTTTATTTCTTACATTATGTATTTATTTTTTTGTCTTACTTTCTTATCACTACTTTATGCTACATAAAAAATTACATATTTACATTACATACATTAATATGTATCTATTATATGAATATGTATGGATGTATATATTATATGTATTATATTATATGTATATATTATATTATATAATATATAAATATAAATATATAATATATTAATGTATGTAATGTAAATATGTAATTTTTTATGTAGTATTAAGTAGTAATAAAAAAATAAAAAATAAGAATACCAATGTAAATTATAATACTAGTTATGGAGTGAAACTATATATATTGCATAATGTAAAAATAAATATAAATAATGATTTGAGTAATAGGGTATAATTTTGAGGTCAATATTGCAAATAAATTCCAGCCAGTTCAGAAGGAACTGTGGTAATGAGAACTAATTATAAATTGACCGCGGAAGCTGCCGCAAATGTGCGTTTTAACAGAAGTCAGAGAAAGCGAAGACAACTGTATTTTCATTTTCTTTCCTGTCGGTCTCAGTGAAGCAGAAACTAAACACGCCTACACAAATATGTAAGAACGCGTCGTGAACAAGCGCTTTTTATTCTTTGTTGTAAAACTAGTCATAGAACCTTCATGCAAATCTATATTTTTGGAACCGCAGAAGTCGATTGCAATGTTTCACTTTCCCCTCTTGAAGTTGCAAATGCATGCCAAAGAACTATGTTTCTTGCAATTCAGCGATTGTTTGTCCAAGTTTCAACATGTTTTCAAAGGGACAGCCTTCGATTTAAATTTGCATACATCGCGGAAATTAATGAATTCGCTTGTCCCGTTGGAAAACTCTGTTCCCCGAGTGAAATTGAAAATTTTTCTGCTGAAACAACGCGAACGCAGTAACTTCGAAAAACGATTTTCTGGATTTTGCGAAAAATTGGATTTTTTTCAATTTCTAAGCGACAAGAAGACCTTTCCAATTTCAAGGAAAGAGAATTCCCATTTGAAAATTCCATCAAGCAGACTTTCACGAAGCTTTGAACATAGTCGCACGGTTCAAATGCAATTTTCTCGATCGGGAAAAATTCCTAGGATCAAGAACCTTGTACTATTTCCGTTGTGCAACTGTCCATCAGCATTTCTAAGGATTTTTTCAAAGATGCAACCTCAATTTACAAACACTGTGGATATGAAGAAATTAATGATCTGTATGTCAACAGTCTCGCAGAGAAATGAAGAACCTTGGAAAAATGAGGTGAATAAGAATTTTTTTTCAATTTTTGTGCCCTGTAAAATCAAGAATACATAAAAATCTATGAATCTTCAAATACAATTCTCCTGGTAAAAATGAACCAGGGCGTCCAATTCGAAGGAACAAAAAATTCCCATCTGAAAACTCAATTAAACCAGCCATCAGCGACGCTTCAAACATCGTTGCCCTTTAAAAAATGCAATTTCCCGATGAGGAAGCGTTCCCGGAGACAAAACCGAGTACCATTTTCATCAACGATCTCACTGAAGCGCGAAGATAACATTGTACTCTGGCCATTCCACTATATGAGAGACAAAAGAATAATTGAAAAGCTTACCGCGATCGAGGAAAAGCTCGTGTCCCTGCTTGGGTCGTCTCTTGATCCCCCTGGACCCTCTCTAGATCCCTTTAAATCTCTCTGGATCCTATTGAATCCTTTTAGATTCGTTCGGGTCCTTCTGGACCGAGTTGGAAAAATGAAATTCGTCAAAATCGATGGACGGCTGCACTGGAGGGAACGATCGACGGTTAATCCTTTTGATCCACGGAGAAGGTAGATCCTCGCGGTCTCGAAACAGAAAGGTAACTGTCCGGCACGTTCTCCACGACGTAGGCCTGGTAAACTCGCAAGTGGTGTGCACTCACGCCTCCTACCCGGTTCTCGTACTCGCCTTTTTCTCTTTCTCTCTTTGTGGCGGACGGCTGATCCAGTCCCCCGATGATCCAACGATCCCTCGATCGCCGGTGCATGGATAAGTTTCTCGATTTAGCGGGTCAGTCGAGCGGACAATCCTATTTGCCATCGGCTGCCTCGTTACCAATTTAGACACCTCAAATTTTACACTACATTGATCGCAGTATTTCTTCCTTTCTTCCACATTTTTTTTACGATTATTAAAAAGCATTTACTTTTTCAGAATTTTTACGATTCTCCTCTTTCAATATTTTTCTCGATTTTCTCTATTTATTTATTACTGATTTTTATGCTACATACTATTGCTTGATAATTTATCATTTTTTTAATGGACGGTCCAGTAAGTTAAAAAAAAATTTTACGATTTTTTAGAAATATTTACTTTTTCAGAATTTTTACAATTCTCCTCTTTTAATATTTTTCACGATTTTCTCTATTTATTTATTACTGATTTTTATGCTCCAGTGCTTGATTATTTATCATTTTTTTATGTACGGTACCAGTTTCTACATTTTTGTATTTCATGTAGCACAACTTCGTTCGTACACCATTTCCTACAAATTATTGTAATATTGCAACCTCTCGTATAAAAATTTTTCTGTGAAAACAGCATTTCTGAAAGTGCATAAATTATAAATTGGCACGAAAATCCGGGTTATTATGAGTCACGCCCGTGTGTTGCGACAGGAGAATATGTATGTCACCGTGTCGGCGCCAATGGAGTACAAAAGGATCATTTTGCAGTCTCCCTGGTTTTCTTCGTTTTTTCCATCTCTGTTTCTCAGCGACCGGCAATTATTAACGGGGAACAATTGCGAGATTTCGCTCGTAGGTCCGGCCAAAGTGTTCCGAGGTCGAGCGTCCTCTCCGGAGAAAACCGGACCCGTGTCGGTCCGATCGATAGATCCACCGAATCGAGCATGTCGACCTCTGACATCTCGTTTCCTCTTCGGAAAGGTCCTCTTCCTGGAAACTTTCCCTGTTTCGTTTCAAACGGTGACTCATTTGCATTCAGGAACTGACCTCTCCATCGATGATCTATAGATCTCCGATCGTGATCTACACCAACATAATTCGAACCACGTGATAAATGAATAATATAAATGTAAATGTAAATTGTTTATTGTAAAAATATTTCGTTGAACGGTAAATAAAATTTCCAGAACTCCCGTTCACGGGGAGACAAACAACATCGATCGAAAGTCTCGATTTCCACGCGGCTCGACAATGGCGGGAAATCATGTTGAATTCGAACCGCGTTTCCCTCTTCCAATGGAAACAACAACGCCGACGGGTTGGGCGTAATGAATAAATAAGACATAAAAGTATCGGCAAGAACGGACGAACAACGATCGACATTAATTCCGTACAGGAATTGCATTACACGCGCGAATCGACTTTCATTTTCCAGGGTAAGTCTTCCTTTCGCCGTGCCCTGGCGTTCCTCCGATTCTTCCTTCCTTCCGGTGAGCCACCGCCTGCCGGAGAAAGGAGACGCGACAGAAACGCAAAATCGAGGGAGAGAAAGGCCCAATCCCCCCTCCTCCTATTCACACCTCCTCCATGGAGGGGCCTCATTTTTTCCATTTGGCGTATGCCGAGCTATTCCCGAACTCCCCCCTCCAGAAGCTATTCGTCTACCGACCGAGACTTTCTTCCATGTCGCGAATGTCACGACTTCCGGTTCCGATGCGTTTCTGCTAAACGCACGCCGTCGATCACGTAACACACCTGTTTCTATCATTAATAGCGCTGGAGATATTTTGCAGTTGACAGAACAATCCGGAAATTGTTTCGCGCGGAGATAGTTATTTTTGAAACCGCCTGTAGAATTCAATATCTAATTCTAGTGACCCACCGTGGTTCTAATACTATCGTAATATGTAAGACATATTTATTTTTTGAGAAATTCGTTTTGCACATTGCTAGCCACTTTTATAACAACCTGTATATTTCATAACCTAATATCAATAGCTTTATTTATTTGTGATAGGTTTATTTGCTCCATAATTTCCTGAAAAGTCACTCTCTAATTGTGTAATGTTCAAGTGTCTTTAAAAATTTTTGCACACCTCTTTTGCAACGGCCTGTGCAATTTCCCCAGTCTAATCTCTCATCACGGAAAAACCGTGTTCCAAGTTTTCACCTGATCGCGTATTACGCGAGTCCCTGCTGGAAATGGATTAGTCAAGTATTCTTTGTTTTCCTTGTCACGACCGGACCGGACCGGTCCTGTTACACCGTTGCTGCCGGGCACGCATGTAACAGATGCGTTGTTGCACAACCCGGGAATGCCACATCCGTTGTCTGTTGGGCTTGAGGTCCAGCGGCCATTCGACCAGGATGGTTGTGCCCGAAACTTTCACCCGGTTCGTGATCATTTCTCAACGAACGGATTACGTGTCCTCTGTATTCGCCGTGCGGCACACGCTTGATATTCGTCGAGTTGGTTCGGCCAATAGCGACCCTGAAAATTCTCGGTCTCGTTCTAGGACAGTGCCGCCTCATATCTACGATCTAGAGATCCATAGAGACCGCCAGACGGTGCAACGACAGCGGATTTCGGTTTCACCGGTCGTGTTACACACTTTCACTTTCACCGAAACGCCGGTGGGCGGTTGGCGACGCACCACGGCCCTTTTTGCGTCATTTTTGCGTGACTCACAACGTGGCTGCCATTCACTTATCCCTACCCTCGTAAAAATCTCTGTTTGTGCATAAATGACATATTTTTCATTCCGGTTCGATCCCATCTGCGTCACCTCTGGAAATATTTCATGTGCCATTTAATACTGTAGCTCCTCACCCTAATAACCATTAACAATTGATGCGACGTAAAATAAACAATTTAAAAAACTTTTCATTCCAAGATAAATAAGTAAAAAAATTTTTCTGACAGTAGACGGCGCTGCAGTATCCTTTCCAAGATGGCGAACAATGAATATCTTCTTCTCTCAATTAAGCAGTTATTAAACAATTTTTCCGAAGAAATTTTTAGATACACATATATGTTCACTTTCCGTCTACGCGAAAATTAGCTGAAAATCTGCAGAAACGCAGTAATTATTTTTTGGCAGCTTGTCAAAGTTCCGAAGTGGACGACTCGACTCTATCGCCTCAGCCTCGTGTTTGAATGGATCTTTCCGCAAGGAAACTGTGCAGAGTGAACGGGAACAATAAAGGGATTTAGGAGTCATTCAAGATCAATTAAGCGGCGGTATTCCGGGCGACGGAACGTCGTGGCCATTTTACATAATGGCCAGCGAACAGATTGCGCAATAATTATGGCGGCTAGACGCGCAAGAAATCTCGAGAGTATTGATCGCGGGGCGGGAACGGTTTTCGAGACGCAAACGATACCGTATCTGGGTTAAAATGGAACGCTGCTCGGCTCCCCTAAGCGATCTCTCGATCGCCGTCGGCGAATGAGATCTATACACTGCGGCGTGGTAAACGGAATCGAGAAAGTCGACGGAATAAAAATCGCGAGATGTGTCGCAAATGATCGCGTTCCAGCTCGTTCGGGCCACTCGCGATGGAGTTTCTTGGATCGGCCATGATCCACGAAACGATCATTAACTCCGGGTATCGAGGGCTCTGCTAATGCCAGGCTGAGCCACGTTTAATTTCCGATTTGGACGTGATCGGGCCGGATCGCGTGGTAATTTGCGGCTTTTCTACGTGGGATTTCGGTCTGCTCGTAGTACTGGGCGTTTCATAGTGACCAAGCTTTCGTTGGACATTAATTAGTTGCAGTACCGACGTGTTATTACAATGGGAGGTAATTAGTTCTCGATACCCAACGTGGTCTCATAATCAGCGCGGTCTATTATGTCAATTTTGTACAGTTTATAGAGGACGCTTCAAAATCGGTGGGTAGTGAACTTGTACTTCTCACTCAGATTTTCCTTTTTATTTCCTACAAAACACATACTGAATACAATGATAAAGTTCACACAAGTATCATACAGTTTATAAAGGACGTTTCACAATTTGTGGTCCGGGCCAGTAAACATGCACTTCCGACTCATATTTTCCTTTTTATTTCCTACAAGACACATACTGAATACAATGACAAAATTCACACGAGTATATGGTATACAATGTTGGTATATGTTGTATAGGTTCGTTAAAAATCTCCGCAGTGAATAAATAAGGTCGGTCGCTTTTGCGAGTAACTGTACACACGGTAAACTATATATACACACACACACGCACACAGTGAGACGAGCACGAGGAGGGAAACCAGCATAAAAACGTCGCGAGCGAGCGTGTTAAAACGCGGACAATTGTTGTGAGACCGCAGAACGACCATCGAGTTTCGTAATTCCCGCGCGCGAGAAAAATGGCCTCCGCAATCCACGCGAAATCGCTGGCCGATGACGCTGAAAGGAACGCCGCCCTAAATGGGTTCGCGGATGCGGACTCTCGTGAGAATCGTTGCGAAATCGCACATTGACATGTCTCGTCCGCGTAACGCGTGCCATTGTGACGATACTATACTTTTCCGCGTCTTAAGCCGCGTCCCCACTTCGGCTTTTAAAAAGAGTTTCTCTCTAAAACACTTTCTCTCAAATACAAAAATATTTCTCGGGACATAAGCATCGTAAAATAAGCCTGCCTCGCTAGTTGTTCCACCCTAGGTCCCACTCGGCCAGCAAGTTTTGACGACATTATAAAATAGATAAATAAAGTATACTAAATTCCACACGCGGTTTAAACTTGAAACATAATCAACCAGCACATCTAACCGACTTATCAAGGCATCGTTTAAGTGTCTTCGAAAGTCCCGCACTTGCTGCGGACGTTTTTAACGACCGCCCCACCGAAAATGCGAACAGGCGTCCTCGTCCAAGAGATAAGCATCGACGATCCTCCAATGAAAGGACTCCCTCTCCCAATTTCGCAACGATGGTAGGTCAGCTGTACCAATTGTAGACCCAGCGGCATCTTCTGCATACTTTGACCATCATGAGGTCTCATAGCATTGAGTCTTGACATTCTAGAAGCACTCCAAGATCTTGGGTAGTCGTCGATCGATCTAATGATCCTATAAGGTTGAATCGGAACGACACTGTAAATACTCCTTGCTCCATAGACGAGACTCCGGTGCATAGGTTTCAAAGGGATTATCGGGAACGGATCCATCGGAACGTAGATCATTTCTAGATCTCCTCGACCTTGCTT
This sequence comes from Lasioglossum vierecki, assembly GCA_028455595.1. Lineage (NCBI taxonomy): Eukaryota > Metazoa > Arthropoda > Insecta > Hymenoptera > Halictidae > Lasioglossum > Lasioglossum vierecki. The sequence goes on along the minus strand of CM052344.1, from coordinate 1,882,860 downwards.
CAGGGGTTCGAAGGCTGATGATAATAGCAGGTTGAACCCCAGAACTGATCCCTCGACACCTTCTTCCAAACCCTTGTCGAAGTCCGTGTACTCTTGGCCCAGCACTATATCCCCTTTGCTCGGGATCACGTGACCGATCAGCTGAAAATGATCGATAATTGTATCAAGCTGTTCTAGATCAGTGAATGCAAGAGATTTATAATAAAAATTAATTTTATAATAGAAAACCCACTGCAGGTTTTAGAGCATCTTGTATAGAGCGTTTCAAAAATTTTAATAGAGCGTTCTCAGCAAAAGTTTAATTAGGACTACGGAAAGAATGAAAGTGAGGAGATTTAGACGTGGGACACCTTTGACAGGGTCGTCAGTGGACCGAGAGAAAATGGATTCTGGGGTTGGAGTGGGGGGTGGAGCTATCTTAAAGCACGTTTCACGGTGGTTTCCCAATCTTCGACGAGGATCTAGGATGCTTACGGACCTCCTCGGAGCGACCTTGAACCCAGAGCGCTCCGTTCACCCACAAAGCGTAACGACCGGCCTGATTCTCCCAGCTCTGGCACAGATGGTACCAGCGGTTCTCGTGAATGTCGGTCGGCGCTGCAAACACCTTTTTCCCGGCGATCTCCAGGTGAACGCTGCGTCCGCGTGACGAGACCCACGCCCGAACCAATCGATCCTTTTCATTCTCTGTTGAACAAAATATGTATATGTATCAGGACCCTTAAACATTCCACGTGACGTCTAACCGGGCAAAAAAGCAATTTAAAAAAAAATCATTGGAACGTGGTGCACCACCCACCACTTGCACAGTGTCGACGTTCAAACGGTGGCGGCGATTTTGCCACAGAAAGAAAAATTGCATCGTTTATCGATACACGACGGGAAATTAATAAAAGCCTCTTCCGCAACGGCAGGGGGCTGATGTTCCAATGAGCAAAAAAGTCCAATAAAGAAGTTGTCGGGGTTCGGCGAACCCAGTCCGAAAAGTAGGCGAATGAAATTCCGGCGAGATTGCATCCCGGCGAGTTTCCGTACCGCGGAAAATCGGATCCGGCTTTTTTCCTCACCCTTCTATATCCCCCCTGTTACTCACTCGAGTAGGAGAAGATGGAATGGGGGTGAGTGAGGTCGACGGACTTGAGCCACAGGCAGAACGTGAACTTAGTAAGCTCCGGCACTGGTAATTCCCATTTGAGGAACTGGAATCACACCGTTTTAGGTTAACGATCCGGTTTTATCAATCTCGTAACCCACATCTTAAAGCATTATGTGGCAATTTTTGCAAAACGAGCCAACGTTACGCCTTACTAACTTCTGTAAACGACATTACACTGTCGCACATTGTACTTTATTCGAAGTAAAGTAAGTAAATGTCGTATGATGATACTAAAATGAAATTTACATAAAAATATTAATCGTTGCGTCAGTTCTCGTGAGAATCAAAAATGGTCTGCGTACTGTGCACGTATGTGTGCACATTGAAATTCTAGAACAACATTTTTGTTTTCGACATTCGCACAAAATATTCTAAAATATGAGATGACATTTGTGGGTTTTATCTGTTTGCCAATCTAGAATGTAAAAATTGTATTCCCACGCTGTTGTACAGCGTGCAAAAAAATTTGTTACATTCTAGTTATCTTGGATAATAAATCCCATTAACTTCAGCCTTGTACGGCGCATAGTTTCCTTCGAAAGAATTCGTTAACGATGCCCGATTTGTGGTATTGACGGAGGGTGTCGAAATTGACAGTCGATTCATTGCCACCGGTTTTTCCATTGGCGGAGAGAAGGCGACCACGTAACAAGCGGGAAACTAGATCAGGGGCATCGCGTGCGAGCGATCGCTTTCTAAGCTTTCTTCGGACGCCGGCGAATTTCGTTAGACAAATGGTCCCCGGTTGCAAATTTGGAAATTCTCGCGCAAAACGTTTTCCCACCTTCAATCTTCCGCAATTCCTGTAAATTTTTCGAAATTCAGCAAAATGTCATCTAACTTTTGCCAGGACATATTAGATCCAGGCAATGTTCTCAAAGTCTCTATCTTTAATAAAAAAAAGTTAATTAATCAATCTTAAACATTTTCGCAATCGATACACTAAAACGTCTCACCATTAGACAGTGAGATTTACTCACAATCTTATCAAACCGTTGCCAAGTAAATTCCAAGGATTTCTCTTCATCCAAAATTTCTCTAATTGCATAAATGTATACGAAATGAGACTAGTCACTGATGCAAAAATTCCAAATCACACTTAAACATATACAACTAGTCAATGCACACTTCACTACCATACAAACAACACATTAAAAAATTTTTAGAAGCTCTCAAAAATAATTTCTCTAGCTAAGGGTAGTTCTCCCACCTGTATGTATCCCTTCTGAGTGAGTTGGACCTTGTGCATAGGGGTTGTACGTGTTCCAAGTTGTACATTGTTGAAGATAGAGTTGCCTTCAACTATCAGAAAGAAAATCATGCAGCCCCGAAGTATAATCCCGGTTGTACCACCCATCTCTGCCACAGATCATCTCCTGGTCGGTCGTTTAGAATGGAATTCCCTTCCCCATCCAAATATTAATGCATCTCAGATGCAGAAAGTGTTTATCAGGAATTGTCACGGTTCCATTCTAGTCGGCGATCAACCGGCGAAGCAGAAGAGGTCCGATGACTGTGCGGCGAACACTCGGCGCGAGAACACAATACTAAACAGGGGGGCCGCTCGGTTCGGTCTCACGGTCTCGGGCTGCTCGGTTGGAGGGGCAGGTGAATCACAGAACCGAACCGGTCGTTTAACCCGAGACTCCGCTTCGCTTAAACGAAGTTCCGCGTCTTCGCTCATCCCTTGATACTCGAATCGATCGTCACGCTCCGCAACGCAAAGGCGTACGTTGTGTATCGCCACACGAACTACCGGCAAGCCAGCCACGCGGGAAAATACCACGAAAAAATAAATCGGAAACATGTTTTACAGTCTTCACGTTGGATCATTGAACTTCGGACGAGATTTGCAGAAGAACTGCACGGCGTACCGCTAAGTTCCTTATACGTTTTCGACTCGGTTTTTTTTTATGTAGATATAGTATTTTCACTCTTGATACAGTATTTTATCCATAAACGTTCAAAAAGTCGGAATTTCCAACTTCCATATATTTTATTATTTTTTTATGGGTCTTCGATGACTATATTTCTGGTATTTTTCTGATAAAAATCATACCAATAATGATATAATTCCGATGATATTTATGCGTGTAATAGACAATTAAAGTTTCGGGCGCGAGAAAGGACTGCGACTCTCCGCTACCCTTCCTCGCGCTCGAAAATTTAAGTGTCTATTACACAAATACATATCATCAGAATTATATCATATTTGGTATGATTTTTATTAGAAAAACGCCACAAATATGATCATCGAAATCCCATAAAAAATAATGAAAAATAAGGAAGTTGGAAATTTGGATTGACTATGTTTCTCGGCTGACCTTTTCTACATTCGACGAAAGTAAAAAGAATACTGTCCCTCGGCAGATCCGTGCTGAGGACTTCTATGAATAAAACACTGTAATTTCCGTTTTTGTAGCTCGCCTATCAAGTGAAAAGTAGTGATACAGTTTTTCATCTGAGATGGAATTCTGTAGACGAGGAAAAGAACAGCGAAAGCGTAATTATGATCGGGGCGGATTGCATAATGACCGTGGATTACGTGGGTCAGAGTTGTGGACGCGAACGTTAGATAATAACGAGATGTTGGACGAAACCGATTCGAAATTAGTAATAAACAGAAATACGTGCTAGCTGGCAGGCCCCGCTTTCGAAATCTCGAAAGTCTTAATGCGGACGGTAATGCGATGACTACCAGGGAATCGTAGGGAATTACGGGCGAGCATGGATTTATGGGCTGTAAAATGGTGAACGGAGAAACACAGTTCACCACGGGGACGAAACTGCGAACCATAAGCGACCCGTATCGTTTTCATTGCCAATCGGCGCACATCTTTTCCCTTTCTCGCGGCGGTTTCACCGCGAGCGCACGCAACGTAAAACATTCCGTTTCTATGTAAATTATCTTCAAATTAGTTTCGAAAAGAGTCTATTGTGCGCGCTAATCAAACAACCACGCAAACATTTGTTTTATAACAGTCGTCCCGCCTGGTAATTCTGTTAAAAAAGTGAAATCAATTTTGATAATTATATAGAAAAGGCCTGCGTACTCCGAATTTGATGAAATTTTAATATGTTATGCAGCAACGCATTCTAAACAACTTTCTCCTGTTACAATATAGGGGGGTCGCTTTTAGTTTTCGAGATATTTGCAAAAGACTATCGCTAATACTGTATTGAATTTTTCGTATTCCTGCACACGTAATTCAATGCAGTATTAGCGATACTCTTTTGCAAATATCTCGAAAACTAAAAGCGACCCCTCATATTGAAAAAGGAAAAAGTTGTTCAGAATGTGTTGCTACATAACATATTAAAATTTCATCAAAATCGGAGTACGCAAACCTCTTCTATACAATTACTTTAATTTTAAATGTGAAATTTATAATGACAGCATTAATGCAACTACTTTGAGCTGAAATAAAAATTTGTTTTGGGGAATCGCCTGTCAGGATTAAGAGCGACGGAGAAAGTGACACAAGCATGATTTATCGAGTGATGGATAATATCGATATTTAAATGCGCGATAAATGCTTCGGTTTTTTAAAACAAGCATGTGCGTGTCCTTGTTTACAAACGAGCTTTTAGATCGCTTTCTACCCATAATCATCGGTTTCCATCGATGCGCAGTTGTGCAATTCTGTAAATTTATTTTCGATATCTTCCTGCATTCAGCGTCGATCGTATAACTTGATGGCACCTCCGTATTTGTTCGAATTATAATGGCTTAGGGGAAAGCTTTGTGAATATTTCACGCTCGAAAAACATTTTTAGGTTCCTTTCGTTTGAGAAACTCAGCGTGAAACTAGTTTTTCAATTAATTCCTTCAACTACCCTTGCTGGTGATTTGTGTAACCATTTAAATGAAAAATCGATTTCTGTTACAGACGGCGAAGAATTCGACTTCCGGCAGCAGCGGCTATTACGTCGGTGGAAGCAGCACGTTGCCGCGTGGCGGTCAGATGATGAGGGCGTACAGTCCAGCGGCGTCGTCAGTTGTGGGCGGTTCGACCGCGCTGCCCACGCAACCGAAAACTCTGACCACACCAGGTACGCCGGAAGTTCATGGACATTGTCGCTACTATTTGCGCAAAACGAGACTCGGTTGACCGATTACCGTGTGTGATCGCTGCTTCTGCGCCTGTACTAACCCCTCATGCTTGCCCACGCTATTACAAAATCTCCTCTAAACGTCGCGAGAATCAGCTACAATCACAATCGAGACGGTGCCTGGGTCAATCTAGCCCCATTTCTCCTCCCCTTCCCACTGACATCAATCATTTCATCAAACCCTTTTTACATAAGTATTTACAAAGAAAAGAAGAAAAAGAGAAAGATACAAAACTACTTATATAATAAGAAAGAAGGGTCAAAACTGACCCGGGGACCGGCGGAACTCGAATCACCGAAATTTTTCGACTAGGACGTTCTAAACGACTCATCGGATATCACAATTTCATTTTCGACCATTCCAGAGTCATATTTGACCCCGAGAGTGACCGAATTCGATGCACCCGCACGCGCTGACCCCGCCATCCGATCCTGCCTGCAGATCGATGATCGAGCGAGTAACGGTTCGTCGACGAGTTCAGGTTGACTTGACGTCATCGAATAGTCACGAATTAATTTGTTCACCTAATATTTTTTTATGAATTTGCTGTTTCAATGATGTTATTTTGTTGTGCAGTCAACCTCTGTTCGTCGACTCGTATATCAGCTAACGCCTCCTCAGCCTCTCATAATTCCATTCGCTATCATCCAAGCTTTCGACGCCAGGATTGCTAGCACGAAACCTGCCCGTTGCCTCGTCGATTACGCGGAAATCCTTCCGTCGCGAGCGCGATCGTTGACGATCATCCGTGTCACGTCTTTGCTACCCTCCCAAGTGAGGGAAGTCTTTGCTACCCACCTGAACGATCTACAGCGGCGACGTGCATAGTGCTCACGACTAGTGTGGAGAACCTAGCAACGACAACTTAGGTTGTAAGCAAAGATAGCAAAGTAATGTTTCTATTCGTGCGACAGCCTTGGGAGGATTTGGTCGCATTTACCGTGCGCAGCATTGTCGCCGTAATAGAAACATTACTGTAGTTTGGGAATTTGAGGACTCACAGAAGACAGAGAGTGGTCGATATTAAAGACAACTAGGATAAACAACTAGAATTTAAAGCACCAAAATTTCCTGATGATTCGGAGATTTAGGGAAAAGTTGGGCAATGGTCTGTCAAATGAAGTTTGAGTTCGTGCACTAGGGAAATTTATTTAGTAAACCGTGTGGTTAACGTGTACCGTGGGGATACATACTGTCGAGTGTTAATGGAGTTAGGGGAGTAGTAATGGGGAAGGGTGGTAGAGAGACGAGCACTATGGGCGTCGTTGGTGTGAGCAAGGAGCGAGGACAGGGAGAGACGCGACGTGAACCGAAACAGCTGGGTACATTGGTTTTTGTTTGGTTTTTCCGGACGGTTGGATAGGTGGTGGCGGGGCGCCGCCGGCCAAGCCGCTTCGCAGCTACCAGTGTGTTAAGAGTCCCCTTGGAAGCCTCGGGGGCTCGGCTCGCTTCTCTAGAGACAGCTCGGTCTCCCTCTATAGTATAGCAGGTCAGTAGTTATCCTTAAACGAAGAAGACGAAAACGACAAGAATTTTGTTAAGAGCACAAAATAACCGACAAAAAGAGAACGGGACTCCTCTTATGGGAAAACGTTGATCTTTATCTTTCCGTTGATCACGCGATAGTCTCTGCCACTCGAAATCGCTGGAATATATGCACGCGCGTGAACCTACTCGAGAATTCTCGACGCGTATACGAAAGAGCACGCGGCCGAACAATCTGCGACCCGGATCGAGGACCGGCTCGAGGAAACCGGGTCGAGAACGGCTGTGTACGTTTCGAGAATCGCTCGAGTCGATTCGCGGGCGTCTTTTCGTGGAATCGAAAAGCGAGAGACTGGCTCGACTACACGGAGGCGGTTTGGTCGAAACCGAATACCCTAATTGGCACACTGGCTCGTCAAATTACCGTTGATCGTCCCTGCGGCGGCAAGCGTCATAACGCACCGTGGTCTGGATTAGTGCAACCATCTCGCCCCCGATTACAGTACCCCCGTTAGCTATCGGATAACCGGGGACGCTAGAATTCCCTAGATCTAGCTTACAGCTTGCGTATAAGCTCTGTGCAGAATATCGTCTCAAGTAGATCCTAACCTCCTGCATAAAAGCTTCTAGGGACCCTAGAAAAAGTCTACCAAAGCTTCTAGAAACCTTGATCATCTAGGGACCCTAGAGCCACCTGTAGCTCCATTATTCTAGAGACAAATTACCCAGTTGCGTAACGCAGTGTGAACTCCCTAACAGTTGCTAACCCCACTAACTGAAGGTTATATAAGTCCCTGGGCTCTAATAATTCCTAGAACGAAAGTCTCTAGGGACTGTAGGCACGAGAAGAGTAGTCGAGAGGACCAGCACTAACCCAGACTCGATCTCAGACGCGACCCAGTAATACCCTGCGTCTGAATGACCCTCCCAACGCGTGGCATTGAGTAATAACTAGCGAAATCCCCTGAATCTGGTGTATTTTGTACCCCCGATTGTGCCACCGCAACGTAGAAGTTACTATACTCTTGGATGTCCCGTAAAGCACGTCAAGCCCACGGAAGTGGCCCTACTCCCCCACCCTGTACACGTTATTTGTTACTCTGTTTTACCGACGGGAGGTGTGCCCGATCGGTAACAGACCTGATTACATTCAGCGTGGTCGCGGTGACCCGCGGTCCCACTGACCTTCTCGATTGTCGCAGATCGACTGCATGGCGAGACCGGCTACATGAGCAGTCCGGAAAGGGGCGGCGGAGTCGGATCAGGGACCGGAAGATACCCGGCGGGACCGTACAGCGCCGGAAGCAGCTACGAGGACCCGTACTACTCCCAATACTCGGGCACCGTCACGCCGGTTATCGACGAGGAAGCCAGGTAATCAGAGTTCCGCGACGCTCTTATCGACGGGGCCCCCGACGAGCGGCTTCGATCGGTAATCGAATCCGCGATTTCACGCTACGACGAACTTCCCCTCCGTCAACGCGAAACGGGTCACCGGCTGATTCGATTCGATCGAATCGGAGAGCTGATGATACGCCGACCTGCCTCGGCGTTCTCGAAATTCCTTTCAAAGCTGATCAGAGCTGATATCTCTGCAGTGTACTTTTGGATCAGTCTAATGGGAGGGTACACGTGGAAATGATTGCACAGGGTGTACTGGTTGGAATGGTAGTTTCTCGGTGGGGGTTTGGGGATGTTGAAGTATATGTTGAGGAACACCCTGTGCAACATGGTCGGCGTGCGTGGGAGGGGAAGAACGGTTCACGTGTCACCATGGATGGCTGATAGCGCGGATACGTGTGTCTCTGTTGTGGATGGTGCAGCGATACGGAGCTGTTGGAGGAATCGTACAGCCTATACGGTGTGAAACCGTGCACGTCAGGCCGTAAGCCATCCGGTCCTCCGCGATCCCCGTTTCCTCCAGGGGCGCCACCACCTCTGCCACCCGGTGGTCAGAGCTACGACGCTACTCGGTACCGATCCACCTTGTGTTATACACGTCGATAGAAACCGAAATCAGTGAACGTAGAACTCTCTGAAAAAAGAAAGAAAAAAACAATCTGACGCTACGTTTCCAACAAGAATTTCCCTAGTCTCTGGATATTCCACTGTCGAACCGGAAACGCAGCGTCAGTTTTCGGAACGCTTTTAATCTGACTCGAATGCGCTTGCGAATGCGTCGTCCACAGATCCTACGACCATCGTTCCTGGGAGAAATATAGATATATATTCGAACTGAACAACATAGATTTAGCAGGACTTAGGGATTTTTCTATTGTTCCTCGTTGTACACCCTGTACATCAGCTCGTGGAAAGTGAAAAGCTTGCTCTTCCTCCCTCGGGTCGACGCTCTATCGATAACCTCCCTCGGCTCGGTTATTTATGTTCACCCATTTATCGACACGTTTCGAGTTCATCGATCGGTGGGAACGAAGGCTTCATTGACCCGGGAGGGAGAGAGGAGGCTTCTCGAGCACACACAAGCTCTGTACCATTTCTCGTTAGGCTGAATCCTCCACGGGACGCTGGTCGTTCGTTCGGATGCATGTATAGTACGCGTCGAAGCATGCAGAGATCTGGCCCGCGGTCGAATTCGAAACGCGGAAGTGTCCGGTAATTATCAGTCAGTTGGTTGGCACGCGTTGAACCGTGTCACATGACCGAGCGGACGGGATCGGATCTGGATCTGGAGGACGATCCAGTCCCGAAGGACAATGTTCGATATAATTAATCGCAATTAGTTTTAGGCTAGGCCACTCGTGATTCCATCACGTTCGTTCCTGATCATTCCTGATGGCACCAAATGCTGCGGACTTAGATTAGAGTTTAGCTACCTACCGAACACACCAGGACTAGATTCCTGGGTTAGAAACCTGTCTGATGCATTGCACCTTAACATTGTCCTTTCATAACGTTCGCTAGATCGTGCTCCACGCGTTCAGCAGCGAATCGGTGGAATGCAGCATGCCGATTAGCGATCGTAGAGAGAATGCATATGGAGCGCTTTTATGTATGTACGACATGTAGACCTTAGGACTAATCCCACACGAACTTGATCATCCAAGAACCGATCCTCGATAGACAACTATCAAATCGAACATTGGACCCAAGATCCTGTGCGAAGTCGTGAATGTCAGTCATCGTCACTTCCCCTCCCCCTGGTATTTGATATCGAGGTAGCAAACTCAGGCAACCTCTGCGAAAGAATGGACCTGAGATTTTGCTACCATCGTCTACCATCCAGTGAACCGCTTCTCCGAAAGCACATATCATCCGCTAGATCCATAGTTTGCAATGTTGGACCTGCTTGCCAAGTGGAACCATTGACGCCAACTCAATAAATCGTGTTCCTTGCTCTAGGATAAGGGTCGAACACATGGAGAGACAGTTGGCCAACCTGACCGGACTGGTGCAGAAGGCTCTGACCCACGCTCCACACACGAGCCCGTCGCCCAGGGACTATCTACAGGTGCCAGCAAATCGCGACCCTTACGCGAGGGGCCCAGGTACGTTCTCCGCTTCGAGATCCGCCAAGTTGAGAAATTAGGTTAGCCGCGTTGTCCTAGGTCCCGGTCCCCGAGCTGGGATCCCCCTTCTCGCCAGGGCTGGGTGCCATTTACATTAAATTCTAAGCATTTCTTTTTTCTTATTTACTTGATCTCTCTATGTGACCTTAGTTCTTTGGTCACTCTGAAATCGTACGACTGCCATTTGGCCACGCCCAGCTCCGGTGCCCGCGTAGTATCCGCACCCTTTTTCTGTTCCGAGGCTCTTGAGTTTCCGCCCTGTTTCCCCCAAAACCGGTTCGCCTCCGACGACGTTCCGGACGTTCGCATAATTTCATTTCTCATACGATTTCTCATCCCCCGTCGCACCACCTAGACGCATTAGAAGCGTGTTTAGCCTCTCGTTTCGTTCAAGTCGACTCATTCTGCGACGCTTTGACCGCCTCTCTGCCCGTGAATGTTGTTCACCCCGCCCATATCGCTTTCTTCTACGACCCCATTCGTTCGACAAACCACGCCCCCTGCCTTTAACACCACGCCCCCTTTCGCCCACTCTGTCACGCCCACGTTTATCTCATCAAGTCGCGCGACTTCTTCCGCTCTCTTTTAGATACTTTTCTAGGTAATCGATCGATCGGAGCTACCGGACAGCTAACGCTGGGACCTGAGTACTATTTCTTCGTTACTTTAAGCGGGACTATCCATGTTTTCTTTTAGGCACCTCGGTGCTCTCTCGCGATTTAGAGTCGGAAGTCGTGAACATTTCCAAGGAAACTGTCCATTGATCTTTTCGCTTTCGATAATGTTCAACGAAAAAATGTTGATCTCATTTTGACAGTGTCCACGAAATTTTCAGGACTTCTCAGGCCCTCGAGGATCGTCCAGAGACTTCTTGAATTAATCTTCTCGGCTCAAGAGGTCTCGGGACGGTTTCGAGATTAGAATCCCATCGCTGCCAGTCATCTTTAACTGGCTGCGCCGTTCGAGACGCTGAATAGCGTCTCGATCAGGCGTATAAGTACAATTCGTACCGTGAACTACGCCGTGGCAGTGGTACTTATCCTGTTTTTCTGTTGAATTGAAAATTTGTTTATCGAGCAATTCTCCATCACTGCGACGAGTCGTAGCACGGTCTAAAAATTTTCCTGAAAACCCTGCTGTACAACTGCTTTGTTATTCCGACTGACGCGCACACCAGGCGCCGGGGACGAGTTCGACAAACACTCTAGCTCCAGCTCTGCCTCATTGCCAGGTGTGTCTCTTCTCATCTTCTTTCTATCTTCTATTTTCCTTCGAATCACTGTGACCGCTATATAGTCTCGTACACCGTCGGACGGAAGGAATCCAAAGTGGTGAAAAATATCGGTCGCCATATTCATGTCGCAATGACGTAGAAACTCTATACTGTCGAATTTGAAAAAAATTTTCACATGTCCGACCGATGGTGTACACTCTCGCGTAATGCATAATGTGATTACTGTTGTTATCTATAATATTTTATAATAGTGCCCTACGTTCTACCACTGTGTGATTAAAACGGTTCTCCTTTGTAAAATTTAAGTGTCTCAACCTGCCGTTACAGATGACTCGTACTTAAGGACTGACGTAAAACCACCAAAGTTAGGCAAAGGTGCGGTTCACAACATCTCCACGTTTCTCCTATAAGCACCAAAAAAAGCATCGCCCGCCTCTCGCATAGTTGTCGTGGTCGTCTGTGTGCTCATCTGCACGCTATATACTTATATATCACGCCACTCAGTGTTTCCTTTCACACACGCATACCCACCACCCAGCTTGCTTCTTTTCCGCGCACTGTGTACGCCGAACGATTTCGCAGCCGGTTGCAGCCTCCAGGCGCGCAACTTACGAATCACTTTGGCAGCCGCTGCAGCTCGACGAACGGAGAGAAAAAAGTATTTTTAACCCTTGCACACACTCACCTCTGAAAGCATAGTAGCACAATCCCTTAATAAATTTCACCGATTCTTATTCTACCCTATAATTCGACCAATTTTCCGCATGATTTTTCTCCATCGTTCGTCGAGATACAGTGTTTTTCTAATTGCACTGATGTAAACTTTTTTCGCTTCACTGTCGGTTCCAGCACTCTTTCCGGGTTATGTCACGCGAGCCTAGTTGTTTCTCTCGCTCGAGAAAATCCGTCGATATGTTTCATTTTCCCGGTTGCCCCGCCCCCCAACCCCGCCCCCGATACGATAACAGCACCGCAATAATCAAATCAGCACCGCCCAACCCCCGCCCTCTCCTTTGAAAGTTTTGTCGCGCACGCTGCCATGCTTCCACCCTGTCCGGCACGGGACTGCAAAAATACGCTGATCAACATCTATTCCAGACAAGTCGGTGTCGTTCGAAAAGTCAGTGTCCTTCAGTGACGAGCCGCCGGACATGAACTCGCCGAAACAGCATTCACCGCAACACGCAGGTAACCATTTATTAGCACTTTGCACTCTAATCACAGCGGAGACCGACTATACCATCACCCTTAAGGTATACGCCCGCCCAAGGTAACGCCCTTACGCTCCCCTCTATGGGGAACGCCACGCCTCAGGCCACGCCCTAGGTAACGCACCGTGCTCCCCACCACAGATTCTTGGTAAATAAACCTTGTTTAACAACTACAATTTACGAACCAGTAAAGTATGCATAATAAAAATAATATTGTGGTGGGCGGGACCGGAGTAGCAACGTTGAGTGTGTCGGTAAGGGCGGTCTCCGCTCCGAGCACCCTCCTCTTTCGTAAGAATCGAAACTCTAGAATGACTCGACGATAAATTGATCGTTCGAAACGCTGGGGCGTTGATTCTTGCAAATTCACGATCTCGTTGTTGAAATGATGGGATCGTCATGATCGAGCAATTAGTTTCGAAATCGCTCCAGCGTTTCGTCGATAGGCCTCGGACGAGACGAAGCCCTCTCGTCGAGGATTGGACAATACTAACGCAATAATCTCTGACCTAACTTCTCGTGCAATGCCTACCACGACTAGCGGACACTAAGCCAACGAAACCGGCGATCAAATCCTCCACGTTGCCGAGGATGTCTTCGCAAGGTAAACTCGTCTCGTTTCTATATGTGTGTCGCGATCGGATCGTCGATCTCGTGTTAACTCTCCCAACCCCAAAATTTGTCATCATTAAGTTTCCGTTCGGTCATTCGTCCGTCATCTTGTGTTCTATTCATGTCCACGTCATTTATCGTATCTCTCTCTTTATGTCTATGTCTCTATCTCTTTCTTTCACTCTCTGTCTACCGATCATTGTCCTACATTGTCGTGTCTTGTCATTTCGGAATCATCAACGCCGGTTAAAAGCGCGATCGAACCGAGAAACGCGTGATCGATCCGTTGCGCAAGAAAGATGGCGATCGAGAAATGCCGCGTTACAGGAACAGATGACGAATTTGGTCAAGGGACTGGCTGACTTGCTCGATTTTCTCGATTGTGACGCAGCTGTTTCGACGATTTTGTTGTACGACTATGAATTACGCAATTCCCCGGACAAGAAATTCTAATGTAATCGCTCAGTGAACAGCCGCCATATTGGTCTCGAAGGCATTGTTAGTCGAACTTTGTTGTCGAATGTTGTGCACATTTTAGGAGCAAATATTAAATTTGAATAATAATTGTCAATCATAATCGTGCCCCTAGCTTGCACAATCGAGGCAAAAAATGCACAATATCGGAAATGTGTCTTTTCGTTAAAGACTCGACTTTCCTTCTAAAATAATATTTTTTAAAAATCGTCGCCGGTAGAGACTAAATCGAGAGACAGAAGAGCAGTTAAAATTGGTGAAACATTTATGTATTTGTGCAATATGGAGATGGTTTCTCGTGGCGATCGCGCGTCATTTCGGAATTAGCCCGAAGGTAACATCCAAGTCCCCTCGAATCATGGACGCGATTCTCATCCCGCTTCCGTCATCGAGCCAATCAAACGCTGACACTCGAGGCGACAAACGAAATTACCCGGCGACCATATAGATATATCCCTTCGTTTCCTTCTACACCCCCCTCTCCGTAACGACCCGTTGGATCGTGCGAAACGTTTAACGAGCGACAACAAGTGGCGTCTGTCGCCGAATTCAACCGACAGCATTGTTTTGATGACCCAATCCAGCGCCCCGTAGATTCGTTCGAGGATAAACCGATCCCAGCCGCCTCGTTATTAGAAAGTGGAACTTATCCGGCGCAAGAAACGACTAATAAAATGGCCGAGCTCGAAAGTTGGCAGATATCGCAATTACGGATCGCTTCAACACATCTTTTTTTTGCGGAGACAGTAAATTCTCTCGATCCACTAGATTATAGTAACACAACTTTTTTTTTTGTAGATTCTTCACTGCAATCTTCTTTTTCTGCCTCTTCTGGGTAAACTGTAATTGCTGAAGGAATGCTTCTTTTTACTGAACGTTTCTCTTGCAACGTGTCCAGTGATGTAGCCCGATCATTTCTTTTCTAGTTATGATTTACGAAAACGCTATTAGTAATCGTCGAAAGTAGCCATCGGAATTGAATTTAATTTATTCCATTGTCTTTAATGGTTCCGCCTTCAAAGAATGTTGCGTTGAAATAGAGAAAGGGTTCGCACGGTTCAACGGGACGTCGTGCAGCTTTATCTGTGGGGAACCGTGGGTATCTGGCCATCGACCGGAAGTGCCCGTTTGAACCTAACCCAAAACGGTTTCAGAGCGAGACAGGCACAAGCCGACACCTCCGCCGAAGCCTGCGGCCTTGGTGGCCGGCCAGTACGTCTACCGTGATCTTGCACTGACCCCAGAGATGTACAACCAGCTGCGAGGTCTGCAAAAGAAGGCCAAGGATCTCAGACAAGAAGTTAGAAACCTGAGGCGCATGTCTCAGGCGCAGGCGCACACCGTCAGAGAGACCATCAGGGACACGTTCATCACCATCAGGTACCCAGACATCATCCTTCAATTTTTAATATCATTAGAAAATTATTTTGATATCTTCTAATGATGATTTATTTGTAGAGCGATGTTGTTATCTGGCGGGGACGCCTCCTGGAGCGCTGGGGACGCTGAGAAGATGCGACTGAGCCGCGAGGAAGACCTCTACAAGCAGGAGATGCTGAGGCTGGAAAAAGATCTGACGTGAGCGTCCTCGAAAATATAAATCTTCATGTGTATCCTAATTATGTTCACTTTTTTAGCGAGCTGGAGAGCACGGTGGAGGAACTCCGCGGCAACGTCATCAACAGAAAAACGCGCGTCAACATGTCAGACGTGGAGAACATGGCCTTGATCCTCAGTAAATCAAGGTGGCTACTAAATTCTGTCATCTGCATCATCCAAATGCTTGTATTATATTTATTTGAATTTTTATTCGGTTTCGTAGCAAAACCGTGGCGGATCTGAAGGTGCGCTTCCCAGGTCTGCAGGAGGGTCTGAAGGGGCTGTTGAGTTCCGAGATGGAGAAGGTCGTGCGCGAAGAAAAGTTCCTGAAGGAGGAGCCAGAACGACTGGAGTCAGCCTTGAGACGCTGCAAAAAACTGACCGGTACCCTCGTGACGCTCAAACGGTGCGTACACCAACCCCCACCCCTCAAACCTACCTAAAAAAAATAACGATACAGAGGTGTGCGAATTAAACTCCTCAGTGAAATCAACAGCTCGCCAATCGGGGTGCAGCCCTATGCCAATTTTCAAATTTTGATCTCAACCAGGAGGGTAGTTAAAAGGTGAATCCGGATTATCGAATATCGATCCGTTCTTCCCTATAGATCGCGTGGCAAAATTCTCAGAAATAGTTTACACCTCGCAGATAGAAGGTAGATTAGACCAAGACTGGAAAGACTAATGGAACTATGGTTGTGTTTTATTTTTGCGTTTCCACAGCTTGGCGTCGGTGCAAGAGCAGCGATTACCAAACGCGACGAGCGTGGACGCAGAGGAGACGCCTCCGATAACACCCACGTCTGCCCAACATTCCAAGGTAAAGCTTCATTTGTCCCAGCTGCTCGCTCGCTCTCTGTCTTCCCATTCTTACTTCTCTTTCAGTTTCTCTCTCTCTCTCTCTCTCTCTCTCTCTCTCTCTCTCTCACTCTGTCTGTCTATCTATCTATCAATCTATCTCTCTCGTCTATCTGTCTGTCTGTCTATTTATTTGTCCGTCTCCTGAGACTCCCCTTCCCTTCTCCGCGCTACTTCCGGTGCATGGAATCTCCAGATCGTGAGCCCGAAACGATCCCCGACGATCGTCCAGTCTTTTTGTCGCAAACCACGAAACTCTAGAAGCCCCAACAAGATCAAGCAGAAAACGAATTCGATCGATCAACGGTCCCGTAGTTTTGTTCCCATCTCGATGCATATATAATATATATTTCATATATATTTATATTGGTCGAGTCACGGAAGAACGATGGAAATTCTCTGTGTCCCAGGACCCCTTTCAAGTTGATATTGATTCGCTGAACAAGACCCTCGGCGAAGTAGACACGTCGACGACCACCGATCCACGCTTTGTAGATCTCTTTCTCTCTCTCTTGGCCTAACCGAGTAAAGCGATGTGTGGTATTATTATTATATCTCTTGCAATGACGTGTATCAAGTGCGACCACCGCTTACCCCCCGTATCCTATTTATTGCTAATGAGCGCATGCACCGAGTGATCTAGAGTTTTGTCTACACACGGTATGTGTGTGCCCACGAGACGGGCCTAGAAACTGGGCCCTCTGTTAGCGAAGACAGAGAACACGCCTGAAATGCTGCACCACTTCTTACAGACCAGTGAGACTGGTTGCAGCGTTACAGGTGCCCTATTCCTAAGTGTCAGATTCATCATGTTTCTATCTTCGCTCGGAGAGGAACTCCGACCAGCCCAGTTTCTCGGCCGGCGTATATTTTGACGCTGTGCTCGTATATATACATACACAGTTATGTATATATGCAACTCTTTTTTCTGTATTCGTGTGATACGTGCTCGTGTACTCTGTATGCGTACCTGTGTACATACGCACGTGTACGACACAAATGTTCCCTGCCGCGTATGGGGGGGACACTGCGGCAGAGAACGCTTATTGGACTGTTCGGCTGTCCGAGAATCGGTCTCCGCGAATTCGACCTCGAACCCAAAACCCGCTCCGCGAATTGGCAACCGGAGAAACACGCTCGGCGTGGATTGACAGCGAGCGAGGTGGCTAGTACCTCCCAACCAATGGCGAGGGGCGCAAGGGGCGTGACGTGCTAGCCTCGCTTGATAACGGGAACGGTTAGTACACGCCCACTAAAGGGCCGCCCAGATCATCATCCTCGACGCCCGGTCGATCCTCTAAGTTCTCTGTGCACGAAATCTAATGTAAACCTTTCCTCAGGGAACACAACGCGCGTCATTGTTTCGGGGGAATGAGCCCGCCCCACGAAACACGAAATTTATCGCGAAGCGGCCATTGGGGGAAGGGGACATTGCGGGATGAACATCTATGAAAACGAAATTTGGTTTAGGCTGGTTTTTTTTGTTTTTTTTTCTGTCGCGTCTCACATGGCAACGAACCCCTGATCAAAAAAACGAATGGACAAGATGGCGTCGCGCGAACTCTCCTACCGACTTCGTCTCTGTGCGACATTGGACCCCCTCCACCCTGATCAACCCCCCACCCCCAACAACCAATATTTTCAGTGTTTGCTGTGTCCTGAATAGTATAGATATTATTTTATATACATTTAGCGTGTATGATGTGGCAAGACCGGCCACGCCTCCGACGGCGCAGAGACGACAGTACTGCGTCGGCCTTGTCAGATCATTGTCAGTGTTAGCTGTGACCATAAGGAAGCGAAAGTGTAACCGAATTTCTATCCGATATTATGCGGATCGAACAAGATTTAGAAGAAAAATGAATCACACGTAAGAAAAAAACAAACGAGAGAAAACTGCGTCGCGACGAGAGAGTCCCGGTTTTCGGTTCCCTCTCTTCCGTTTTGCTTGCTCGCCAGAGGGTCTCTCGCTCTTTGTCTTTTTCCCCTGCTCTCTGTTTTTCACACTCTCTGTCTCTCTCTCTCTCTATTTCTGTCTCTCTACTTCTCTCTCACTCACTATTTTCCGATGATAATATTTAACGAGCGAAGCGAGAGGTTCCGAATCCGGATTCCGAATCGTTTTTCTTTACACGTTGGAAAGGAAAGAATTTATAAGAAAACTGTGCACGGGGAATACGCAAGCGACGCGGGTCACGCAAAAATGAGAATTTTGGAGAGTTTGTGGAGGAGATCTGTCTGCAGAGTGTCCCGCGATCGGGTCCGACGCCGAGGCCCGATTCTACGGCCGAGAAAACTCGGTGGGAAAGCGTAGCAAGCATTGTTCTGGTTTTTTTCCCTGCGACGCTCCGCTCGCGAGAAATTCGGGCGCTATGGGCGTCGAACGCCACGCCCACCTAGTTCTAGACTCCGCCCATTCTGTGCGCACACGCGCCACGTTCGAACATCGATTCTCTCCGAAACGAAGCGTCGTTCGGAAAATAAATAAGTCAACTCGGTTTTCCTCGTAGAATTTGACTATCTCTCTCTCTCTGTCTCTCTCTCGTGTCGCATCACCGATCGTGTGACACCCTGTACATATACGCTTCTCTATATATTTTATATATATATATTATCTCTCTCTCTCTCTCTCTTTTCCTTTTTAATGACAACCTATAAGCATAGGTTACAGGCTACAGAATAGTGAAAAAGTGATATTAATTTTTTAGTATGGCTGGAAGTGGAGTACTAACTTCAAGGAGGCCATACAGACCAGTCACGAGTAATTTTTTACTGATTCATATTTATAAATTATTAATTATTATTATTATTATTATTAATACTTCTACTTATTACCATTACTCTTATATTATCATTATTATTATTATTCTGTACTATTTTATATATTACATATATATATATATATTTATATATATATCTGCCCATAAGCCCACACCATACCGCACACATTCACAAACACACACATGATTATATATATTATATATATTTTTTTGTCGGTATAATGTCTGCCGCACAAATCATCATACTGTTTATAGCTGTTTATCCTTAGCGATTATCGAAGCATTCTGGCGAACGAGAATCACGCTTTTCTAACAAATTGTTGGATACGACAAAATATTGACAAGACCACGCCAGAATTGTTCGAGCCTCCGCCGCCGTGAAACATTTACACTGTCATTCCACCTGTCTCTACACCTTACTCTCGAGCTTGTCCGGGGATTCGAATTTACCCGCGCTTTCGTCCGGAAGTACTCGCTGTCGTGCGCGCGCGCGCGCATAAATTACCCGCCCGAAAAAGGAGTTCAAAGAAGAAAAAACACGCGTCCCGTGAAAAAAATGACGACGGGTCGTTCTCCGATTTTACGTTGTTCTGCATCAAAACTTAGAGCTTGATCGTTCTGTCCTCGCTACCAACCTGACCGCTTCAGAGATGTGTATCCGAAAACTCACGCGCGCGCCAATCGGAAGTCCACGCTGAACAAACCCATCCGCCTCTGTGCTACGCGCTGCGCGCTCTCTCTTTCTCTATCTCTATCTTTCTCTTTCTGTCTCACTTGGCCACCAATCTCATATCCTCACTTTGTTCTTATATTCGTAGCAGAATAATTTCTAATTTTGTCTTCTGATCCTGTAAACTCTGTCTTTTTCTCGTTTCTCTTTTTTCCGTTCCGACATTGTAACCATCGGCAAAATTGGATCACGTGTCCATCGACCTCGCGGTTCGAGGAACCGTTCCGTGTCGTTTCTTTGATAGCTCGAGGACAGGGTTGGTAGCCCTGCGCGAGGAGGTCGAACGAAAAGACAAAAGAGAACCGCTCGTTCCAATCCATTTCTTATAGTAAGGTGTAACAAGCAGACCCCACCCCTTCGCCCTGCCCACGCCCCGCCCCAAGCCCCGCCCCTAACCCCGAAACCACGCCCCGTCTTTGTTTCTCGTACACGCAAGGTTTACATTGGATTTCCCCCCCTCGGATTATTGAGATACCACGACGACGAATTTGCACGTGATCGTCGTCGAGAGCGCTGATACCACCCCTCTCACCTCCAGCCACCCCTCATCTCCGCCATCATTTAACCCCAGCACCGTCATCACTCGATTTACGGGGAGAGAAGAGAAAGAAACAGCTTTTATTTTCTGTTCGAGGAACTAGAAAAGTGTCCCTAGACAGTCTGGGCGACCTTGGAGAGGCGGGGGGGGAAACGAGCACGATCACTATCACGATCGATCGTTTCCTTCCACAGTCAGGGTGAGCAATGCTGGGCCGGGCTATTTGCTCAGAGAGTTACTAGACAATTCCCTAGTTGCGTTTTACCATGTTCAAATTGTTCCATCGAGTCGACAGCCTGGTCCAGAGGATAAAAAAATGAGAAAAGGTAATCCTGTACCACAAGAAACTCGAATTTGATAAACAGAGAAGTCTCTCTTCGTGAAGGAACTCATTCGTCATTCAAATCTCCCGCGCTCATACGAAACTCCCCCATAGCACTGTGCTTACTTCGCTCTGCTCGGCCGTCAGTTCAATCATTCACTGTCGAATCGATTTTCGCACCCCACCCCCACCACCCCCGCTTTCTCACCATCAAACTTTCATTCGCCATCTCGCCCCCATCCGTCGATACTTTGTACGATACACAGATTTCGTATTCATATGGCCCTGCTCTCTATTGTCTTCTCCCCTCCCCTTTCTTTCTTTGTCTCTCGCTCTCTGTCCATCTCTGTCTTTCTTTTTCTCTATATCATTCACTCTATTTTTCTCTCTATACTTCTCTCTCTCTTTCTCTCTCTCTCTCACTCTCTCTCTGTCTCTCTATATTTCTCTCTTTATTCTCTATATTCTTCACTTTCTCTTTCTCTCTCTGTATATCGTATGTACAGAGTGGGGCATCCAAAAAAAGAACGGGTGCCTAAACGTCTCTGTGGCTTTTGAACGAACGAGGATACTTTGTTTGACTTGCATGGGGACGGGGGATGACCGACATATCTGACCATCTTTTTGTCCACTCATTGTCACCGTTTTCTTTGCCCATCACCTCATTGGAACGTACATTTCTGCGTATTTCTTTTGAACCTCCATACTCTCCTCAGCATCATAATCATTATCGAGAGTGCAACCCCTTGTTGAACGACAACATTCCATAGTCTTTCTTTGAACGTATCTTTCACGTAGGATCGTGTGTCCTCCGGAAGCCACAGAGGCTTTTAAGTACACCCTTGTGGAGCGCCATGCAGCCCTGTTGGCGTCATCATCCCCGTGATAAAATTTCAAAAATAACTTCTGTACGGTTGTATTAATATAAACACGCCCACAGAGTTGCCGCCCACTTCGAACGCCCCGCCCATGTGTACCAGTGTTTTTGGTGGAAGAAGTATAGCATCATTGTCCCCCAATCATTTTTGCACCTCATACATCTTATCAACTGCTGCACACATCAAGAAAATATTAGTCAATAATTCAAACAATCTACAGATATTATTTTTTGAGGTTAGGTATGGACATGTGACACGTCACCTGACTAGTCCTTCATTGTTTCAACCGAACACGTGACCGCACCTCCAATGGTTGTACCGAGCACGTGACCCGTTCCACATTGGTTCAACGGAACACCTGATCGTACCTAACCTCAATAATTAATTTTAAGGTTAGGTTTAATGTTCTACGATTTTCCACCAAGAACACGACAGAAGCGTATCGTAAACGTACACATACGCAGCAATTCGACTCTCGAGTCCGTCTATGTATACATATTGTATATACTGCCTTACTATAAGGATTGGACCGAAGGTTTCGACTGTGTATCTTTGATTGACGATTGGCCACTTTTCACACCTCTGTTTACTCGCAAGTTTACTATACTCGAGCATGCCCCTCCGTGTGTATATACGGCAAGCATGCGGCATGTGTTGGCGCGTGTGTGTGTGTGTGTCTGTATTATGCTGTTACACAGTAGATTGCGACAAAAGGTTGTGAGCACGTAACTTGTAGCGTAATCTGTGCATGCGCCGTTTACTCTTCCTCTATCGAGCTTCGAAAATACGTTGATCTATCGGGTGTCGACGAATCACACCAGACTCTGTTCGAGATACAATTCCTCGACGCCCGACAACGTAGCTCCGCCCACCCCCTACCACCCGTACCCACAGCCCCGTCCGATAAGGCTTCCCGTTGGTTCTGTTACGTCACGAATTGGACACTGACAAAGAGAATTAAAGTGGGATTAATTGATTAGAGTTGTACCCGACCGTCGGCAACAGTCGAGAGTGCACGCGACTGATTCTCACGGCCATCTGTTGATTTTTGGATTTTTGATTTTCCGTTTCTCTGTTTCTTTTTTTAAGTTGACTAATACCGGACAGCAATCGATGCCAAACGTAAAAGAGCCCCAAACGAGTACTGACTTGTAACACGCACAACGCACGCACAAAACGCATAACACCCGACCGCAGGTAACTATCTAACGGAAATAATGCATACGTATCTTTTTTGTTTTGTTTTTCTTTTTTTTTTTTAAATTATATCTCGTTTCATTTAACTTTGTATATTTCTCTCTCTATATATATTGTATATCTATCTCATGTTGATCTCGCAGACCATTTTTATTGTCGATCGTGTCGCCTCGATACACGCGTTTCGGGTTATATAGTATGTACCGGGTGTCCCGGGAGGAAAGCAACGAGCCAGCGAAGACGTAAGCACTGTCGGATATCCGTTTCATTGTTACTCGTACTTCGATCGTCTTCACTTTTTCGCACTTTGTTGTACAGAAAAACCAGATAATAATCGTGCTATATATATACGACATCATCTTCCTCTCTCACAAAATGGGTGTGTCGAGTGTGGTTGACCAGAATTTCCTCTTAGGACACCTTGCACATTAAACATCATTCTCTTTTTCAATTTTATTTGTTTCAATAATATTTGTTGTTCTATTTTTTTTGTAATTGTTTCTTCGCCTTTCTTCTCGTTTATTGTTTTTCTCACCCTCACGCTCTAGCCCTGCTCACCATTATTATTGTCTCACCGGCATCTTGCATGGAACACATTTCGCGCACATTCTACTATTATCAGCATGACGTAGATGATAAGTCACCCGATCGAGGCTTGCCGGCCGTTCGTCGAATCCGCTGGTCAACAAAACCACGCCCCTGTGCGGCGCCACGCCTCTATTCGTGGCACGTCCACGGGCACGCTTAAAGTTCCAGAAGGTGCGACGAACGTTCGACAACATCTCGGTGCACTGCTTTTGAAAGGAGAGCACCTCGTCAGAAGCCACAATCATGCACAAACCTTCTGACGAGGCCTCAAAGATTCATCGACGCCATGCTCGCACGCACGGGCGGCAACGGTGGACAACGATCGACGCTGGATCGCCACTAGATCGACTCTTGCATCCCTCCAATCTGTACAATAAAACTCATGCACCTTCCCCACATCCCCTATTCACACAATTAATCGAGCACCTACCGCAACAGCACCGTGCTGCCACCAGTCGCAAAAATGGCAACCCAGCGTGACACTTGTCCCACCGCTGCTGCCCGGTAAACCACGCCCATCCATACACTGGACCCTGCCGTAACCTGCCGAACCTGTTCGAAACAGGCACCTGCCCCTGTGCCAGCGGAACGCACTGTCGTGGGGTCAGCGAGCATCATCGGGGGAGGGTCCCACCCTCACGAGCCACCCGCCGCCCATCAGCAGCGTCCGGAGAACGCACTCGACGCTTTGTTAGACGAGTTGCAGACCTTCTCGAGGCCGAGCTCGCAGTTGGGCCACGTGTCTGGCTCTTCGTCGATCCTGTCGGACATGGGCAGATCAGGAAGCAGAGAGGCGACTATACCACCGGCCTCTGGAACACCTGGACGAGCGCCGTGCATCTCGGACATAGGCAGGAAGGGCAGCGTGGACTCATCCAGCGGAGTCCTGGCCGTTAGCGGACCGGTAGCGAGCGGAGCCGGAGCTCAGAACTCCGGCGGTACTCTGAGAAGATTGCATTCTTACCCATCGAGCTCGGATACGGACACCTCGCCGCCCATCGCGAGACTGCAGGTATCCCTGCAAGACCAACCAAGCCTGCCAGTGTTGCCGCAAGGCTTTGTGCCTGGTCAGAAACCACCCGTTCCTGAGAGGAACGCAGAGCTGTTACAAATGGCCACTGCGAGACGGGTACCGCCCCCTCCGCCGCCTAGAACCAGCTCCAGATCCCCATTGGCTAGCCCCACCAGTCCCCAACTACCGCCCAGGAACCACGCTTGCAACCAGTCCGGCAACTCCACACTGCGCAGGCCACCAGCTCGCGGCACTCTTCCCAAGGAGGGAGGCAAACCTCCAATGGCGCTGCCCGCCGAGGCAACTAACAACGTAGCAGCTCTGGAGCCAGTCCTCCACAACTCCTCCTCCTCCCAGTCGTCCGCGGTGTTGTCCGCCAGCAACTCGAGCTCCTGCGAGAGCGTGAACTCGCAAGAAGGTATGCAGAGCCGTAAGGGCAGACAGGAGCAGCTGGAGCAACGCCATCAGGAGCTACTGCGCAAGCAGAAGGCGTTACAGGAGCAGTATGCTCGGCTGCAGCAGCTGCAGAGGAACACCGCTGGCTTGACAACAGTGCCACCAGCCCCGCCGGATCTTCTGAAGAAGACTGGCTCCGAGAGCAACTTGTTGGCCAAGATGGGCCTCGGTCTGAGCACCACCAGTTCTGGTTCCTTGACCAGCCTGACCGGTAAACCCTCAATCTCCCAGGAGTCCTCTGTGGACGGGCAACAACCCGCGCGACCGGAGGAGAACAACGGAGAACAGGAACCGGTGAAGACAATCGGCAACTCGGTCGCTTCCGTGACAGGAAACGGCACCAACAACGTCACCGTCTGCAGCGAAATCAACGACCAATCGGCGAGCACCGGCAACGCCGTGCCGACCATCGCACTGAACACAACCACCACGACCACCAGCAAAATCTACGAGACCGACATTCTGTGACCGAAAGGTCGGTCCTCCTTGATCAAGATCACCGCCGAGGCCGTGCTCGCGAGTTAACCCCTTCTAGCGGCGTCCAACGCAAGGGCCATAGGCGTCGCATTAACCTCGACGTCTGCTTAGATGTCCGTCACACCGCTGTCCGGCCGGTTGCCGTTCGCTGGAGTCAACGTTTTACGTCGCTGCACGGCCGGTTGCCGTCCGGAAGGGGTCGCTTGGGCGAAGCTCGATCGCGGTCAAGCACCATTCTACGTACGACCACACAGGACGCTTTTCAGTATTAGGAGAATCGAAATTCGACGGGTCAAGTCTCTGTCGACGGTAGACGGTCTGCGTACCGTGCCACCGTCAGTGCGATCGAAACGAAACATGGGGCGAGCACATACACACATCGGGTACATCGGAACGATCCGATCGGCGGGAAAGTAGGGAGTACTGCGTAGAGAGAATGTTTAGAGCGAGTCACACGTAAGTTATAATATCGAATATCATAATTAAACGGTAATAGTATTAATAATCGTAACAAAGAAAAATAAAAAAAGGTAACAAAAAACGGGATGTGTCCGGAGACGCGTGTAATCGGAGCGTTGATTCCTCGGTCGAGATCGATCGCGAGAGTTCCAGATGAGAGATGAAGGCAAACAAGTATTTTCGGTGTCCGCGAGGCTCTTGAAAACTCCTTTCGCAACGACTGTGCCAAAAAAGAAAGAAAACATGATTGAAGGACGCCAGCACCTTGACTCACGCTATCCTCGCATTTCTCGGTCGATCTGTCGTCGCACAAGGTGTTCGCTATATCCTACGATACATATACGACGGGAGCGAGGAGAGAATTTATATTTAAACGAATATTTAAGATATAGGGTAGAACGACCGAACGCGCGTTCGGGATTATTGAGACACATCGAATCATGTAAAGTACGCAGGACTGGGTGAAAATCGTTGAGCAAGGAGAATGGTCAATTAATGTTACTGTCGGGGTAACATTAATTTCCGTATTTTAATTGTAATATTATGGATACTGTTTTTTATCACCGTCAGTTCGTTTTGGTGCAACTGTGTCTGGCCATTGGTGGACTATTCTACTTGCGGCGTTCGCAAGTATTTCCGTAATCACTTTTTCAAGTTAGCCGAGGTGTATTTGTTCGATCGCTCTGACTTTCATTCTGTTCTGTGCGAACCTCGGGTCGATGACTATGTCGATCTCGAGGTTTCTCCGTTGAGGCGATCGATACGGTCGATTTGCGAGAATGTGACGCGAAAGTGGAGGGAACACGTGCGAGTCGAATGGGGAAATGCGAGGGGGCGTGGTCAAGGAGGATTCGAAGACGGGAATTCCGAAGATCGATGAATTAATTCGACGGACAGAGGCAAAGATTGAAAAGAACATTGCTCAATATTTACCGATCGGAACGCGGCGAGCGTCGCGACTCGCTTCGTAGGATGTTTCGTGTGGGCGTGTCATACCGTTTTCATGGTCACCGGTGTTGATGGGCGGAGGCGAGTCGACGCACGGCCCGCCGCTTTCACGCTAACACAAGATTCATTCCTAATTACACTTAGCCGATTAATTGATTCGCTTGGATCGCATCAGTTCGTCGATAGTTCACCCTTCGACCCTGTTTCGTCAGTGACGTCATAACCTAACCCTCGCCCGGCGAGAATGTGGACGGAGACTGTGGCCCCGCCCCGAGCGACATAGAAAACTCCTCGAAAAAATACTGTTCTATCTTATCGTTGATTATAATTTACTGGGTGGACGATTAATTATTCGTGGATCGTTGGATAAGCGTAGAAATGATTTGTTAATATTTTATTGATAGTGGTTGTTCTTAACAAAATTGTTAAGTTTGATTGAACATAGGGGACCGGCGGTTTTGTTTTTAGTGAATTTTTCTCGTCGCTCGGACGGCGTCGCAGCCACGACGAAAAATGAAATAAGAGGGGCACGAAGAAGAAAAGAAGAAATTGGAGAAGAAGGGTGTGTTCCCGACGCTCGACAGACATCCGAGATATACCTATATAATCGATACACGCATACTTTTGCTTCGAGAGGCCTAATAGCCTATAGATTCGAATCAGTGCTTGCCTCCACCCATTCGTTTACCGGTTACGTTATTTCCAATCGCGCGCCATTTCGCCAAAAAAAACTCACGAGCCCCCCACTCCCTCCGCGCCTTCTTTGATCGCCATATTTCCGGCACTTTAAACATAGTGAATTAGTCAGGTTTCGTCTTGCTACACTTGCGAGTGATCGTGCTCTCATTTATTTTCTACGTAAACAGCCAGGAAAACACATCTATATGGAAGTAATAATTAAATATTTAACGATAAGAGTAATAAATAACGCGTAAGAATATGGATAATAACGAGGATCATCGATCGCAATTTCATTCTGTTCCAGCGAGTGTGTTTAAGAAAAAAAAAGAAACGAGACAAGACGCGATAGACGATCTCTGCCCCGCCTCCTTTACCCCCACCCCATTCATTCTCCGACAAATGAAGGCACATTATTGTTCCGATCGTTGTCTCGATCGGACCTGTATATTGCTCCATTCACGAATAGTAGGTACTTTACACATACACAAACAGATACACGTACAAACGCACACAGAGATATACATACTCTCGCACACACACACATTCTTCAGCTTTCATTGCATTTGTACAAAGCTGCTTTCTACCGATGCATCCCCTTTCTATCGTTCTTTTTATTCTTCGTCGATCTTGTTCATTGTTCTCCATCTCTCGTTGCCGATTAATCCATTCTCATATTTTCGTTGGTGAACGAATTATTTATACACTTCGTGGGACTGCGTTGCTCCAGTTTGAGATAACCCCGCCCCCAGCCCTGCCTCCCTAGACATCGCCACGCCCCTGGCCCTTCCACACCTCCCCACTACTACTCACTCGCCCGCCCAACCGAGTAACAAGTTTTCTCATACGAGAAACACCGACGCAGAGCGGGACGACCCGAGTATCAATTTAATTTGATCCGTAACATTAGCCGATATTATCGATATCTAATGTTTTCCGACGATCCTGTACGCCAAATCGAATTGACTTGTTACATTTGTAAATGTTTGTAAGTACTATCACGTAATAAAATAATCGATTAAATAATCACCGAACCAGCCCCTTCTCTGTTCGCTGAACAAGGATAACAAATTTACTTCAACTAAACTTTATTTATTTCTAAATACGCAATTTATATTTATACAGATTTCAAATTTATTTACCTCTCCCCTTCTTTCAGATTATTTCAGACTAATTTTTAGCGGGACCTAACTTATATTTATATTAATCCTTATTATGGAAACCTAGGCTCGATTTTCGAGGATTCTTCGAGCTGACATTATTATAAAATTGAAAAATACAACAGAGTAATTGTTACAGTATTAACCATATTTATTTTCGAGCGTGTGTAAGTGTATCAGACTTTGTTCATTAACTTTGCGGCGGTGTATCCGGGCTATCTACTTTGACGTTTGTTTTCCCGTGCGCTTTCAATATGCTAGTTTCAATTTCCTGTCTCTGCGCCTGCAGATTCTCGTAAAATTTCAGCGCGTGATCGATGTCTTCCCTATTCTTGGAATCTAGTTTAGCGTAGTTTCTTATTACAGTGATTTCGTCCTCGTATGGAGCGGACGAGGCCGACGAAGCTTCCGGATAGAAGATATGATAGAGCTTTATCAGAGCTGCAGCTTCATCTAGCTTCTCGCTGTGAATCACATCGACCAACAAGTTGTCGATCTTCTTCTCCCAAGCCAGATGGAACACTAAGGGACCGAAATGCCTGGTGGATCTCAAGGGATCGTATTTCCTCTTTGCATTCACATCTTCGTAAACTGTCTTCGTGATTCTATGATATTCTGGATCATTTGGCTCGAACTGTATGCAGGCACGGTCCAAAATGAATTCGTACGCTTCTCTCTCCAGTAAATTCTGTAAGCAAACAAATCGTTAGATCACAGTATTATCTCATTTTAATAGTACACTCTGAACAGTTGTACGCTTACTGCTAAATACGGGTCGGAGAACATCCTCGGTGTGTCCATCTCCTTGCCAGTCGTTGGGAAATACACCTGGTTCATCCTACTTCTCTCATTCGTAAATGCGTGTCGTAATGTGCCATCAGGTTCCCTGACAACTATTAGTCTCTCCTTGTTGCTAACTCCGAAACTGATATCGGTGAACACGTGCTTCACCGTGGACAAGCCCTCCAACTCAGGGTCCTTGGACAGAATTTTGGCAGTGTCATCGGTCATCTTCACCACAGGTGGCATCTGCAATCGCATGTGCATCTTTCTCTCACTTTTCCTCTGCATCTCTTTTAATTGTTCCGTGGTGACGAACTTGAAAGTTGGATTTGTCACTTTCGTTCCATCCTTACGCGATCGAAACACTTTAGCAGGGTCGACGCGTGTTAGTCTCTTCAATATGTCCTGAACGTTAAAGCTAAAAAAGTATTTCTCAGGTTCCCGATTCTCTGTTGAAAAAAATAAGTACTTAATGACAAACTTTATAATAGACGGTGGAAGAACATAACCTGCGGACGAAATAAAGTGCTCTAGTAAAGCAGGATGCGACAGTTGTCTTAGATTACCTTTCTCTTTGGCAACCGACGAACAAGAGCGACATATTACCGCAGGCCTTTTGTATAACGTTTCCAAAATCAAATTCGTCCGTGTGAACATCATCTCCGATGTTTACAAAAACGTAACCACAAATGCACCGCACGCGAATGGTGGACTTGTTCCGTTGCGACATCTATCTTATCCTCGCTAATCTATATTATCGATCTACAATTTATTTCGCTTGTGGATATTTCTTTAAAATACTTTATTACAAATATCGGAAATACATTTATGTACAAGAGTCAAGGTATCAGCTCTTCAGCTGAGAGAAGGGGCGAAAAGGTCCTTATACATCCTGGGCGGTGGGGTTTTAATGGGTATGGCGGATGCATCACTGTCCTGAAAGCAACATAAAAAAAGCTTTATAGTTACAACGATCTATTGCGATTTACTCCCTCGCAATGAATTATAATTACTATTTCATAAACGCTTCGCCAGGAATGGCGGAGCTCTTGTAGTCCTTTAAGAAATGTCCAATGGCCTTCTTCAGGTCCCACTTGGCCTCCTGTATATAGGTCCGGCACCATTCGTCGTTCAACATCGTAGCCTCGGAGAATTTGTTAAATATTTCCGCCTTCTCAGACGCGCTAAAGCATGTCGGTATAAATTCGTCGTACAACGTTTTGGTGTCGATGCTGGATGCAGGGACTTCCTGAACAGGCAGCTCTATATAATGCTGATCGTTCAGAATATTGTATTCATTCGCATCGCCGGCCAGCAGGACGAAGGTCCTGTTGAACGAGAGTACCTGCGATTTGTTGTTCAACGTCTTGAATAAACCGCTGACCGAAATGGAGAAGCATATACCGTCGTCGTAGAACAGATCGCAAGTAAACGTAGTTCTATCGTGGTAGCACCTGGGCAACCTCTTCAGGCCGACTAAAATATTTTCCGGACCGTAGTACAGGTGTTGTCTTTTTTTATTAAGGTCTCCAGGCTTTGTCAAATTTCTACAAGCAGTGAACTGCGTCAGGTTCCTCTTGTGAGCCACAGCTCCGGCGATACCCGAGCTCATCGAGTAGAACGCGTTCTCGTGATAAAGACCTCTCAGAACAGTTCGATCGCTTTGATCGTATAAATTGAAGAAATGATTAACAAACTTAGCGACCAGCTCTTTTCTCTTCTCGTTTTTCACGTAGCTATTATAAATATGCGGCATGTTAGTTGTACTTATATAAACGCCGTCTAGCTGGATCAAATTAGGGCAATACTTCTTGGCAGACTCGATGTATTGCTTGGGCTTGGAGTAGTTCTCGCATAGAGGATTCCCGTCGAGCCATAGCCTGGCTATAGGCATATTTTTCAAGGGAGACAGGACCTCCATGCTATATAAATTGTTGTGTCTTAGGTCCAGGTTCTTTATGGAGGTCAGACCAGAGGCTTCCATGGGACTTATATTAAACAGTTCGTTCTTTTGCAGGTTCAGCCGCTCCACAGTCGCAATCGCAGTCTTTGTCAGTTTCATCACGTGGTTGAAGGTCCTCTGCTGGGTCAGTGGACAGTAGACTGCCTTTGACAGATCAGGATCCTTGTGGAACTGCTCCAAGTCCAGGCTCTTTCTAGAAGGATCATATTTCTTTGCCAGAGCAGTTAGCAGCAGGGGCTGCAGATTGATTTTCAGCTCGTGGATAGACGCGAACCCCAAAGTAACTATCAGGATCAAGGGATCCCCTTCAGGGTTCTTGATTATCAGGTTGGTCTTGCATAGTTTGTCCAGCGCATGGGCACAGTTTCTAGCCAAGAAGTACGTGTCCTCCCCGACTGCCTGATACCTAACAGGAACCAACTCTGCTGGCTCTATAGCGTTCAATATTGCTTTCAGCACAGTCTCCTTGTCGTACTGCGTACCCTTGAGGATTCTAACGCTGTGCCAGACATCGGATCTACCCATCAACGTTCTCTCTTGGAACATCGACCCACCCATGCTGATCTTAATCGCTATGGACGAGTCCAGCTGCATGGTGGCGTATGGTAAGTTCGTTCGCTGCATCTTGGAGAATATTTCTATATCAAGGAATTACAGATACCTGAAAGTGGACGCACATTTATTTCTGTTTGTTAGGTTAGGTTTTGCTCGCCCACGGAAACGATAATTTACGATTGTCGGAGACCAGCTGATGGAGTTACCTGTTCCTCACGTTGCTATTTTGCGAAAACGCATTCTTCAGTCTCAGAATTTTTTAAATATTGATTCGTCGTATCTGTCTATATTGCAACCATGTTGTTGACATTCAACAGTGACATCTGTCGACCATTCTTTGCAACAGGGTAAGATTATTCATTGATTCGATGGTAAGGTAACTACTATATTTTTTCATAGAACTCTTTTACCATTTCAGACATTAAAGTTCACAGCTTGTCCGTTAGATGGCACGGAGATCTAAGACCGGTTTTGAAAAAAGGCGGCAAAGGAAACGAAGGAGGAGGATGGAATTGGACAGTACGCTTCCTACTGTTCTAATTTTTCTAGCACCAGGTTCAGAAACCATGGACAGATGGGTAAACGATGTTAAAACGGGTTGTTGGACGCGAATGGCCTGTTTGGCGAGGCAGGCCAATCACGCATGAAAGCAACAATGAGAGGAGCGCTCAAAATGGTGGGATAGAAGGCCGAGACCGGTGATTTCGTCTTGTTTCGCTGGGTATATCGATGATGCGAGAGAGCCCCATCGGCGGCTAAGTGTGTGCGTCGGCACGTTGCGCCTTGGGCCATCCTCTTCCGCGTTTCACGTCGCCGGAAAAGGAAAAATCCTGGCGGACCGAACGATCTGCTAGTTATATAGCAGGATTTTTCTACCGATAGGAAAGAGAGAAGACACCCGTGGCCACAGCTGCGCAGCCACGGTAATGGCCAACACCATATGCGGTGACCCCTAAGAGACCAACGAGATACAAGCTGCCACGTTAAGTGCGATTTAGACGATGCCAACGCGGAAAAATGCTAATGGAGACGCAAGACCCTCTACTTATTATCAGCAGTGTCTCAGCAAAGGAGAAATAAATTCCTGGGGTATTAGGGGTGCTATGGGCCTGATAAGTTCCAGCCTTGTAAACGGATATTGTTTAACATCCAACAGTTCCCGCTATTTATTCCTTCCGAAACCGATGGTCCATCCAAGTATGTATAGAGTCGCGTTTGCGTTCATCGATTCATTTATTTATATTATTATTCATTATTTACATTATTATTTATATTTATTTCTTCGTCTTCTTTATACATTTCGATATTCTCTCAATTTTCATTATTATTTATCCGACACTTTTGTAACTTGATTCACTTTTTTTTCTAATATATTGTTTTTTGTTGTAATTCATGTTCAACTATATTAATCCTTCTTTCTTCACTTCTTCATCCTCATCCATTTGACATTCTTCCGAAGCCCATTTGGTTTCAACAGTCTAGAGTTTACGCAGATACACAGGCACCAATTTTTGTTATCTACATTCTTGTTAAATGTACCAATATTTCATGTATGAATATAAAATGAATAAATAATTTATTTGGAAATCATGTATTTATTGAACCACCAAAATCTCCCTATTGTCCTATTAGTTGTTAAGTTACACTACTGATGCAGAATTCGAAAAGCAGAGAAACTATAGAAAACCAAAATTTTCGATCGTCTGACTT